>QRDG01000198.1:1146835-1216614 GCA_012064385.1 Puccinellia tenuiflora
CAGCGGACCGTCTCCAGGCGACGCGTGCACCAGCGCAGGAGATGGTGAAGCCGAGGGGGCAAAAGGCGAAGCGCAAGTCAAGACGATGCAAAGGCGACACGTGGCCTGCAAATGGACCAAGGAGGCGAAGCGATACCGGGGGCTGCGCAGTCGGCAAGCCGGCTCCGCGCACCCGGACGAGAAAAATCACCCCAAGTCACGGACTCGGGGGCTGCCACGCCGTCAGCCGGCAGGAAAAAATCATTCCCGGGGGCTGCGCAGTCGGCAAGCCGGCTCCGCGCACCCGGACGAAAAAATCACCCCAAGTCACGGACTCGGGGGCTGCCACGCCGTCAGCCGGCAGAAAAAATCATTCCCGGGGCTGCGCAGTCGGGCAAGCCGGCCGCGCACCCGGACGAAAAATAAATCACCCCAAGTCACGGACTCGGGGGCTGCCACGCCGTCAGCCGGCAGAAAAAACATTCCCGGGGGCTGCGCAGTCGGCAAGCCGGCTCCGCACCCGGACGAGAAAATCACCCCAAGTCACGGACTCGGGGGCTGCCACGCCGTCAGCCGGCAGAAAAAACATTCCCGGGGGCTGCGTAGTCGGCAAGCCGGCTCCGCGACCCGGACGACAAAATAAACACCCAAGTCACGGACTCGGGGGCTGCCATGCCGTCAGCCGACAGAAGAAAAAAAAATATTCCCGGGGGCTGCGCAGTCGGCAAGCATGCTCCGCAGACCCGGACGAGCAATTACTTCACCCAAGTCGTCAAAATGGCAAAAAGAGGCACAGTACGAACAAGACATGAAATTTCGACCCGGCTTGGTACACAAGCAGGCCCAAATTCGGGGGCTAGACATGGTGAACATCGTCACCAAAACAAGCACAATGGCCCAACAATCACAAAGACAACAGCATCTGAAAACAGCAACTACAATAATGATCAAGTACATGGCACAGCAAGTAGTACAACGGAAGATAATCATCAATCTAGAGATAGCAAGTTCTACAGTTACGCCCGGCATTCCAGGGAGGTAAATTTAGTCAAGGAGCAGCGCCATCGGTGGCAGCAGCAGCGTCGCCGGCTCCAGCGTCTTCAGCCGGACGTGGCGCCGAAGACGGCTCAGCAGGCACCATCTGCGTAAGGTCCATCGCCTTGGATATCCGCTCCGAGGCCACGCAAATCTCTGGGCGAAGACCTTCAAGTGACATACCCGTGCGGAAGCCGTCAGCCAGCATGTCTACTTGCACCTGAGGATACCAGGACTTCACCAGGGCCAGCGCCATGTCACTACCACCTCGAGCCTCCATCTCCACCTGTTCATCGATTCCGGCGGGAGCACCGTCAAGGCGGCTCGACAGTTTCCGGGAGAGGGGTGTCAGGCCACAGGTTCTCCAGGACGCCGCCGGCTGCATCCCTTAGCATGGCGAACTCTTGAGAGAAGTGTTGAAGACGGGAGACGGTAGACGGCAATGCCCTGGCGGCAGTACTGGAGGATTCTGGCCGCGTTTGAGCAGAGGCCACGACTCGCTAGATTTGCTCGTCCGCCTCGGGGTAGAAGCCTGCAAACCAAGCTAGCAATATCAGAACAGGAAGGGCTGCAGATTAAATGAAGAAAAGAAAGGAAACGTTCTTACCCAAGATGATTTCATTGACGCGCTCCGCCTCAGAGACAAGGCCGCTCACAAGCTGCTCGCGTTCAAGCTCGTGCGCCTTGGCCGCCTTGACTGTCTCATCGTGCACATCCACGGCCTCCTTCAACTTGACCTTCAGGTCCTCCCCATTCATCCGAAGGGTCTCGACCTCGCTCCGCCTCTGTTTCTCAGCCTCTCACAACCGCTTATTTTCCTCAGCCAAGCGAGCGTTTTCAAGGCGGCGCTCCTCGGAGACGTCTGCCACCGACTGGAGGTCAGCCACGAAGAGCGCGTGGGCTGCATCCTTCGCCTTCAGTTTCTGCTCAAGTACAGTCAGAGGGACGGAGACAGATAGTTGTTTCTTCAAGACGGCGAGGGAAGTGGAGTCACCTAACAAGACAAAGTCAGTGGCAAATCAGCGAGACGAAGGAGAAAACGCAAACGTCAAGGCCCAAGCCGGCAGGGGAACCATACGGTTCCTTTGGCAGTGTCCAGCTCCTGCTTAAGCATGGCAATTTCTTTGGCGGCGTTGCCGAGGGCGTACTCCACCGACGAGCGAAGCAGGGCAACGTCGGCCAGTTGATCCTTCGCCCTCTTCTCCACCAGCACCGCCAGGGGAAAGTGCCCCGATGCGTCCAACCCATCCGGTGTAGGGCCAGAGTAGGGGGAGTGTCCTCCAGAGTACCCTAGCGAGGGCCAGGAAGCGAGCTTATCGCCACCATCATGGCGCTGTCCTTTGCTGTCTCCACCGCAGCTGAAGAAGGAAGGGGAAAGGAGCCGTCTTCGCCTCCGGCCCCGGTTCGGGGAACCACCTCGAAGGCATCCGCCATCGCGACGTCGCCGACATCGGCATCCTGAGATTTCAGATCAACGACAAGGGGAGGAGCCACTGACGGCGTCACCGCGTCCTTCTCCACCTCGACCGCCGCCTTCACGGGCTCCGAAGGCGGATCGGCCGCTTTCGCCTTGGAAGTCTCCCGCTCCCGCTCCGGGCCGGAGCTGACTCCGGCAGCCGACTTCTCACTGCCGATGGCGATTGGCACCCTGCGCAACAACAAAGGAATCGCGATGAGGAATATCGATCATCAAGGACAAAATAACACAACTACCAGTGCTCACCCGTCGCGTGTGCCCAGAATCACTGGTTTCCGTCGCAGGCGTTCGACGAGGGGGCGGACGCGCCGCTTGATGACCGCTTCACGCCGCCAGTGGGCGTATTCGCTACCCCAGTGGAAGCAGTGGGAGTACCGGACGGCTGCGCCAGGGTGGCCGGCACCGCCACTTGCTTGGGTTTAGCCTTCGCGGCTTCCGCGGCGGCCGCCTCCGCCTTCGTCCTCTCCTCGTCCTCCTTCAAGGTCATCAACTGCTCCACAGTCAGACCAGCATCAGACGCTTCCAAGGCCAAATCCGCCTGCGTCATCTGAGCATAAAACTCCCTCTCCAAATCACCCGGATTCAAATCATAAATAAAATCACCACCGGGAGCATGACCAATCACCTCATCGTTGGCCCCACCAGTTGGGACATCCGTCTCCTCCGCCATCCTGGCGTCGACCTCGGCCCTGATATCGGCCACAATCGCATCCGCCTGGGCCTCCGCCGTGAGTTTCCCGGCGGGCATCAAGCCGGCCGTAGTAGGCCGGGATGACGTAGAAGTCAACTTTTTGGCGGGCAGCACGCTCCGCTTCTCGAATGTGCCCTTCCGCTTGTGGGGCACGGCGCCTGCATCGACATCGGCGGCCGACTTCGACCGCCTCTCCTTCAAGACCCGCCGGGAGGGACTGCTTTCTTCTTCCGCGCCGCCGCCTCCAACTCCTTGGTCCTACGGGAGGACGGCGCCGGCTTGGAGGCTGGCACGGAAGAGGAACCCTCTGAGTCCGGCTCGGAACCACTGGAGAGATCTACTACCACGCGCACGACACCGTTAGTTTGCCCGGCGGCGTCGGGCTCAGAAGACTTACCGCGGGACGACGAAACCGGAGGTGGGGCATCGCGCTAGAGGTTCTCGTCCCTGTAGGCTGCCGAATTGGATTCGGAGCCGGCAGAGGGGACAGGGCTTGTCGCGGTACGGGCAGCGTCGTCATCGCCTCCGCCACCTTCACCAACATCTGCACCCCCACCGGACGATTCGGTGGTGTCACCGCGCTTGTCCGGGACGACACGGGCACCACCGCCCGATTCATCCTCAGCGGTGGCATCTGCTTCTTCTCCCGCCTGCTCGTCGGAGGAATCCGCCTCCAGCATGGCCGTCAGCGCCTCAGAAAAGAGACCATAGACGTCAGGCTCGAAGACGACTTCAAAGTCTTCAACCCTCTGGAGCTCGCAAAGCTATACAACAGGCCGACTGGGTCAAGCGGCAGTCGGACGAAGGAATTGAAAACGGATTAGGAAGCAATGGCTAACCTCAGGAGCACGTTCCGAGTGGGTGAATGGATCGAGCCCAAACTCCCAGTCCACCTCGATCCTGTCGATGACAAGGTGGGAAGCCCATGCGCATAGATTCTCCGGCTTCAGCACCTCCAAGCTGACCCATGTGGGATCCCGGAGACCAGAGTAGAAGCACATCTTGTGCGAACGCGCCTGCAGCGGGTATATCCGCCTTGACAGCCACGCCAGGGTCAGGTCCCTGGACGTTAAGCCGGCCTCCACCAACACCTTCAGCCGGCCAAACAAAACACCCTCAAGATCCCCATCCACCGGCGGTTTCCGCGACCAGGACTTGTGCGCCGGCAGCGAATTGGAGAAGGCCGGAAGGCCGATTTGGTCGACATCAGTGAGATTCCGGACGTAGAAGTAGGTGCTCTGCCACTTCTTGATGGAATCGGGCAGGTGAATCTTGGGCAGCGGCGTGCTCTTCGTGTAAATGGAGACACTGCCGCAATCGCGCTGCTGCCCGGCGGTCGTTTGAGCCCGCAGAAAGAAGAACATGCCAAATATCTCCATGCTGGGCCAGATGCCCAAATACGCTTCGCACAGCGTGACGAAGCATGACAACTGCGTGATGCAATTTGCCCCCAAATGGTGGGGCTGCAGCCCATGGAAGCGCAGGAATTCCGAGAAAAAGGAGCTCGCCAGAAGCCCCAATCCCCGCTCCAAGTGCGCGGAGAACACGACGAACTCGCCCTTCTTGGGCTTCGATGAAATCTCTCCTTCAGGGGGAGCGCGGGCTCCCATGTCGCCCGTCATCCCCAAGAACCGGTTCCGGCGGAGCTTCCAGAGGAACGCATCATCCACGGTGGAACCCATCCACGCACCTGAACTCGCCATGGAGGATCTGTTTCCCGTGAGGGAGAGGCAAATGCAAGGACGGTGAGAACGTGAGAGAGAATTGGCAAGAACCGGGGAGCGCAAGAACTAGCGAGGAAGATGAAGCAGGAGTGGGGAACGGTAACCCCAGCCGTTCCCCCTTTTTCCCCTTTAAAAGCGAGGCAGGCGGAACCGTTCCACCCATCACGCCGCGCGGAGTGCGAGCGTGCCGCGCTATCCGCAGACGATCCCACGAGCAGGCAGTTGCCACAGAGAATCCAGCCCGGCGAAGCCGAGGCGACGTGCGCCAGGCCTCGGGCAGAACACCAACGGCTCCCCAAAGCGGCGGGGCATGGCTGACGCAAGCCACGACCCACGACTCCCAAGACGCCAAGATTACCGATGACCGGCTATTCCAAGCTGGACGAGCCGCCTTCGGCTATCACCGCTCTACCCGGCAAACTTCATGCCGGACGATCTCAACTACAGCAACGCAATCGGAACCAAAGAAGCTCGCGAAGTCTTCCGAGTAAGCTAGCAAGACTCCACGATCTCGGGGGCTAGTGTTGGGGATATGAACCCCAGATACCCAAAAGGAGGTCGAAATCGTTCAAGGACTCAAGCCGGTCATCTCAAGGCGAATCCAATCGTCCGGCTTGAACATCTCCGTCCGGCTTGGAGCAGCCGGCTTCCACCCACCGACCAGTCCGTACTGGTGGGCCAGGATCACGCAACTGCCACCTGATGGACAGTACGCCCTGTCAGACGTTACAGCAGCAGTGTAATGATGAGTTGGCCCAAGCCGGCTTGAAACCGTAGTGATGTCATAGGGGCAAACTTGTAACTTCCCTGTAACCAAAAACCCTAGCTATTGCCTATAAAAGGCAAACCAGAACCCCCTGTGTGGAGGAGGAGAGAGAGGTGGAGAGGCAGAGAAGAGTAGTAAGCCAGTAGTCATCATAGGCCGGCTTGACAGCTCAAGCCGGCACCACCGAAGAACAGCTCCAGGAGCACCACTTGTAGCCCGATTCTGTGATCAAGCAATAGAAACAAGAACAGCAGGACGTAGGGGTTTTACCTCATCACGAGGGCCCTGAACCTGGGTACATCGCGTGTCTTCTCGTGCTTGTTACCCAATCCCGTGCGAGCGCCATCGTTGCCTTGTCCCGCACTTTTTTCCATCGCAGATGGATATGTCGTTGAAGCCACCACGACAGACGCCGTCAACCCGCCGTCGTCCCTCGCACGTCGCCGCCGCTAGGAGCACCGCAGAGCAGATCGAAGCTGGGCAAAAGCACCGCCGCATCACCCTCTACCTCCACCGCTGAAGAGGGCTTGCTGGGAGGCTCGGAATCAATCTAATCGAGCTCGCCCTCTCGAGGTCCCTCTGCCGCTCGCCGTGCTCGTCCTCGAAAAATTCCGGTTACCGTTGTCATCCCCGTCTCGTACTACTGCAACTATACCCCCTCGGTGAGCTGCTTAACGTCCCGCGCATCATCTCTCCCTCTCCCTGTTACTTCTCCGACGAATTGGTGCACGACGCCGCCGGTGGTCACCGCACGCGGACGCCGATCATGGCCACAGCCCAGTCAAAATGCTTCGTCGGTACTACCGGGTATTTAGCCGGAAGTACCTACCGTAGGTTGTTTCGGTACTGGATTCCTCCTTTCATATTCCGGAAGTAGCTCGGAAATAGATCCGGAAGTACTGACTTGACCGGTACTACCGGGTAGTTAGCCAGAAGTACCGACAGTAGGTTGTTTCGGTACTGGATACCTCCTGTCATATTCCGAAAGTGGCTCGGAAGTAGCGCCGAAAGTACCGACTTGTCCGGTACTACCGGGCGTTTTCCGGAAGTACCGACGCAACTATTTAAAATTTGGGAAAATCATAACTGTCGCAACAGTGGAACATGGGGTTCCCCTGATGCGGTCAAAGTGGGTCCATCACACATGGGCCCACCAAGAAGACACTCAAGGCCAAGGCACAAGACTCGCAGATGGGCCCCCCCCCATCTGCCCCGCGGCGTCCCGACGCACACGGCATCGACAAACAGGGCAAGAGACCCGGGGACCCTCCGGGGCCCCCTCGACCCGGAAGCAAGCACGGAGGTCCCGGGGACATCGACGCCCGGCAGGAGGCCAGGCTCGTTCCCGGGGACCAGCCTCCAACACGTGAACAGGATAAGCTTGCCAGCTCCGGCTGGAAGCTCCTAGAAGACTTGGGCGTCAAGAAGATGGAGGCACCAAAGGAGGGCGGAGGTGGAAAAGCTGTCAGCCTCTGCCCGCTCTCCCTGAAAAAGGTGGGTGGACTCACCTGCCCCCTCTGAGAAGAATACTTGGACGAGAAGAGGCCACGTCGCCTCCTAAGGAGAACCCGGAGGGGTTTTCCCGCCAAAACCCCCTCCGGCCCCAAGGGTGCACCTGTGGTATCCCCTTAGCCTATAAAAGGAGGGCCGAGGCACCCAAGGGAAAGGGGAGGAAGAACCGCAAGTCGGAGGCTAGGCTAGGTAGCGCACAAGTCCATAGTTAGCTTAGGCGAGAGGTGATCTCCTCCGGGTCAGGATCTGCTCGTCTTCAATCTCTAGCCGACACCTCCCGGGTTCTCACCCACGACCACCATTGTAAAGCTACACCATGATACACCTCTCAATCCAGACATGCAGGAGTAGGGCTGTTAGCCTCCGGGCGGCCTGAACCTGGGTAAACTCCTTGTGTCTCTGTGATGCTTGCTAGCACGTAGATCTCGAGCGTAGACGAAGTCCCTGGCTGGAAGACGTTTCTCATCCTCCTTGCGCCCCATAACGAACCTAAAAAGGGGGTATCCTTTACTCCCGTTGTCCGTGATCCAAGACACGACATCTGGCGTGCCAGGAAGGGGGCGCAAGCGCTGGTTTCATCTTCGTCGGCTCCCAGATCCTCGAGGAGATCTACCTCAGATTCTCCAGATCTTTCGGCCAGATCTACCTCAAGGTCATCGACAAGGTCTCCGTCGACTTCAAGGTCATCGACAAGGTCTCTGTCGACTTCAAGGTCATTGACAAGGTCTCCGTCGACCTCAAGGTCATCGACAAGGTCTCTGTCGACCTCAAGGTCATCAACAAGGTCTCCGTTGACTTCAAGGTCTTCGACAAGGTCTCCGTCGACCTCAAGGGCATCGACAAGGTCTCCGTCAACCTCTAGGCCATCATCAAGGTCTGCGTCGACCTCCAGTTCATCAACAGGGATGGCACGGAAGAAGAAAGCTAAGTCCAACATGGAGTACCTGCGGTACCCGGGACTTGGCTTCGACCCCGAGGAAGCTTCAGCAACGCCATCCGCTCAGGGTCTCACCAGCGGGGTTCGGTTCGTATCCCCGGTGGCTCGGACCAATGCAGCTGCAGGCGGGGTTCTGCCCCCGGGAAGTAGTACGGGCATTGATGCTCCTTTTTCCCCGCGGACACGCGTGGTGAAGGAAGAGCTCTGCTTGGAAACTTCCCCTCCGGCTCTCCCCCTGGAGGGGGAGCGCGAGACTCAAGGTCAAGAGGCTGAAATCACAAAGGATGAACCTTATGTGCCGCAAGAAGTCCAGCTCCCGTTGGGCGAAAACGGACAACTGGGACCCTGGTGCTCTTTTCATCGAACCGACAAGCACAACATTGATGACTGCCGCGAACTCATAAAGTGCCCGAGGAACGAGGGATGCTACATCTGTGGAGAGCTTAGCCACGTCCGCCGAGATTGTCCTCTGAATTCAAAGCCAAAGAAAGTCCCGAAGAAAAAGCAGAGGTCCCCCAGGACTGTTGTGGACGCCTCCACCCAAACTGACAGCTCGTTTTCACCACCAGTGACACCCACGAATTCATCCGTGACTACCTCCGACTAGGATCGAGCCTATTTCAACAAAAGTCAACCAGAATGGGATCACCCGGGTCACATTGTGACAATACACCCGAGACCAAGTGGACCACCACAAAAGTATCGGATTGCAAAGTGGTTGGCCTCCGGGCGACAGTGAAAAAGAGCCAGGAAGGGTCTCCGGACCGGCACCGCGAGGGTGTTAGCAAGGCAAGCGAGCTTTCGAGCGACACCAAGAACAAAAGGGGTCTCCGGACCGGCATCATAAGAATTTCAGCATGTTGGACGTGCCCTCACGTGGCATCGGGAGTATAAAGGTCTCAGGACCGGGGCCACGGGCCCTAGCAATAAGGTCCTGTGCCAGTGAAGGACGACTGGGCAGGCGGTCATTATAGCACGGGTCCCTAACCCTGCGGGTAACCGCAGGTGGGGTAGAGTTATGCCTTAAAAGCGGCATAGAAGACCCGCCCTGGCGGCAGCGCAACGAAACAATTGCTGAAATAACCTAAAGGAGGTCGACATTGAGCTAAGTATGAAACGTGCTTGCACGGGCTTTTCCTTCATCGATTCTATTTTATGCATCTTGGCTAGGACGAAAGCAGGCGTTGTTTTGGGGTGGCGCCTTCGTGTCTAAGCTCTCTAATTCCCTCGGGCAGTGGAATCGTGGGCTAAGGTCCGTGCGGTCAAAAAACGATGGGTTCTTGGGGGGATGCGCCCTGTGTCGGTGGCTCAGATCCGTCTGAGTGCCCACGGCTGGTTAGCTCTCACGCTCATTGATCCTTCCTGAGAGCGTTAAGCCCCCACGGATGCAATAAAACGGATAAAGCTTGGGAAAAGTTGTTTACATTCAGAAAAGTACAAAGTACGCGAAACATAGTTCACGTTTCCTGGTATTGCCCTATCTACTTTCAGGACCGGTTGTCGCCCTCGCGGGAAAAGTGTTCCATGATTTCGTCTACCTGGCGGGTCACCTCTGGGTCGGTCAGCATGTCGGGGGTGAGACCCTCCAGATCGGACAAGGAAGGAGGTGGCTGGTGGCGTCGTCGAAAGGTCGCGACGAACTGGGTGGCCACCTGCCGGGCAGCAACCCTCCCTTATTGGAGGGTGGCTCTGCTCATGCTATCTTTAAGACCGCTGCGCGAGGCCACAAGATCCAAGAATGATGGGTAGCACTGGAGGGAGTAGGAGCGCTCCGTTGGAGGGGCAGGCAGGCCCTTCACCTTCAGCGTCGCCAGCCCTTCTATGATCTTCACGACCCAGGAGTGCATCTGGAGCAGGATCGTGTCATTCTCCCACCGATGTCGACAGAAGTCATCTGCCTCCTTGGCATGCGCCTTCTTGGCCTTTGCCAGGTCCTCTTGTACCTCTTTGAGCTGATTGGACAGCTTCTCGTGGCGATCCCAGGCGAGCTGGGCCTGCGACTTGCTCGTCTCCGCGGTCGCCAAGCTTTCGGCGAGCTTCTTGGCCTTGTCTCGGCGCACGATAGTCATATGCTTGGCCGCGTCATCCCAGAACTTTACTGCATCCTCCAGGGTCCTGAATTTCTTCTCCAGCTCGAGTCGGTGGGCACCCAAGTTCTTCTTGGACTCTTCGGCCGCGGTCAGGGCTGCTTTCTGTGTGTCGATGGTGGTCAGGAGGGCCGCTATCCTCAATGCTTGGCCGTCCTGCTCGCCTTGGACCCTCCGGATATCCTCTCGGGTTATTTCCCGGCGCTTATTCTCATGGACAAGGTCCTCCTTCAGTTTGGAGATCTTTTGATCTCTCGACTTGATGGCTTCGTCCTTTGCTCGGATAGTCTTCTCCGTCGCCGCCTCCACCTCTATGCGGGTCCACCCCTCCATGTTCTGCATCCCATGCTCCAGGCAATCCTCGTCGAGGGCCGCTCTGGCCTGGTACGCCTCCTCCGCTTCGAGGAAGGCCTTCTTCTGAGCTTCGAGCTCACGGAGACGCTCCTGCAGTTTCTTCTGCTGCTTGGACAGTCTTTGCTCTCGGCCATTGAGAAGCTCTTCTTCCATCGCCACCCGCTCCTCGCGGGCCTGCATGACCACCTCCCCGGGGGAGGATGACGGTTCCCACTGCTTGAGTTCGGCCTTCGCGAAGGCCAGGAACTCCTTGACGTTAGGGAACGTCCGCGTAAACCCTGGCTCCGGGCTTGTCGTCTGCCGCTCGGGCTGGAGGCTCGCGGGCCTCGATGCATGGGCGTCTTCGGGCGCCTGCTCGGCCTCTGCGTTGGGATCGGACTGGTACGCTGGGGGCTCAACATCGTCTTTGCCCCCGGCGCGGTCCTCCGATCCGTCGGCGTCGGCTTCAGGGCGGGCCGCTGGGGACTCAACACCACCATCGTCCTCAGCGCGGTCCCATGCCTCGGTATCTGCATCAGCAGACAAGGTGTAAACCTCTGGGAACCATCCGGTCCCCTGGGGACAACTTTGGCAACTCCGGGTAGCTTTACCTGGAGGTGGCGCCGAAGCTACCGGGTCCCGACCCGGAGGCGCTTGCTCCTGCTCGCAAGCAGGTGACAACCAGGCCGCCAAAGACGGCGACTCCGCTGTTCCTGCCTCCGGTGATTCTGCCCCCGGAGAGGTTCTACTGGAAGGCGGACGATCCCCTGTGGCTGCCGTGGAGCTTTCCGCAGTTTCCCCTGCTTCAACATCATCTTCCACGCGGACGCGCTTCCGGGAGCTCTCGGACCCGGAGGACCTGCAACACGCATGCAATGGTCAGGACCGTCGCGGCTCTTGTCAAGCAAAAAAAGATCAAGGTAGGCGCCGGGGTTACCTCTAGGCCCGCTTTGTGCTGGAGAAGCCCCACTGCTTCCCTGCTAGATCTTCGAAGGGGTCCGCATCAACAGGCTCTCGTCGGCTTCGTCCTCAACAGCTATCGGGGGCGGAAGGATTTCGGCCTCTTCCCCTAATCTCTGCTCCGCCGATGGACTTTGAGGAGCTGGCTGCCCGGGGGGTGGCTCTATCCCAGCGTCTTCATGTCCCGCAGGCATCTTCCCCTCCCCTTGAGGGGACGCTGATGGAGGGGTGCGGCCCTATTCCGATGGGCCTCCCTCTTCCTCATCTTCGTCGTCAAAGAACCCGGGTTCGTCTGGCGAGAAGTCTCTGTATGGCCGCTCCGCTGTCATCCAGGACCTCCCGCGGACCGTCGCCCGAGGTATCGGAAGCGGGTCCAAGAACTCGGTACCCTGAAGCCCGTAAGCGTTGCACCTTGGCATGAGAGGCACTGCGTCTCCTCTCGCGATTCGGTCGAGCAATGAGAATTCTCCCGCCGGAAGATCGTACAGCTCCCCCGGCAGTAGGAAGCGCATCTTCCGCCTCAGCATCTCCGGTGATGCGTGAGACCCAACCTCTTGGCGGGTCTCCCACAATGGGTGGGGCCTGCGTTGCAGAGGAGCAATCCCCCTCCGCACGAAGTCTCCGACAATCATGGCTCCCGTAACCTGATTGTCCCGAAGCTCCGCGAACTTCTTGACAATCAGCAGAAGAGCCTCGTCCTGGGCACTGAGGTCTCTTGCGTTGGCCAAGCTCTCGGCTGGGGCAGTCTGCACCAGGAGATGAGGGCTGGTGCTGCCCGCTTGTGCAAGGTAATAATTCCGCCTCCAGTCCGCCCAATCCGGGTGGATCTTGGCCCTCGGGTACTTGTTCGCGTTCTCCTACTTGAGGCAGAAGGACACCCCGCCTGCCAAACATCCCTCTTTCCCCACGCGGGGATAGAAGAAGTGTCGGAACAATGCCACGGAGGGCATTACCCCGACGAACGCCTCGCAGGCGTGAGTGAAGGCGACCAGATCCAGGATGGCTCCTGGAGTCAAGTGTAGGAGCCTCAGGCCATATGCCTGCAGGATCTCCAAGAAGAAGTCTAAAAATGGGGAAGCCAGCCCCATCCTGACGAAGGTGTCGAAGATGGGGATCTGAGTGAGTTCCCGGACTACGGCCGACGGCAGAACCTCTGTCACCTCGCGGGCCGGCATATCCCCCTCGCCTGGGATGCCACCGCCTCGAATCGAGCTTTCTTCAGCAGCGCGGGATCCGAGGCGTAGATGCTCGGGAACAGGGGCGGCTGCCTCCTAGCGAGCGAGGCACCGACGGCTTTCTTCTAGGCACTCTTCTTGATCCTGGCCATCGGAGCAGAAAGCGTGGGCTCTTGGTGTTGCGGCGGTCGAAAAGGGTTGCGGTGTGTGACGAAAGGATGAAGGTGAAGTGCTCTACGGCGGCGCTTCGGGATCTCTGAGTTTGGGAAGGAGTAACGGCTACAGTTCCTCGGAGCCGTGGTTTATAAGGCTCCCCACGCATCACTTCGCGGCCCCACCTTTTCTGGCCGGCGCGAAGACCGAGGAGATGTTCCGATTGATCGTCTCCTCTGGTTGGATTCAAGGCGAGCGTTGGCGATCCGCGCGGATCGCAATGTTCAGAAGACCCGTGCGGCGCGCGCCTCCGTGGTGCGCGGCTCTGGCGGGTGGGGCTAAGGATGGCAATGGGCAGGGTATGGGCAGGGTAGAGCAATACCATACCCATACCCATATAGTTTATGGGTATAAAATTCTACCCATACCCTTACCCACGGGGATAAAAATATACCCATACCCGTACCCGGCGTGTCTCTATACCCATTGGGTACCCGTTGGGTAGATCAAATAGTAGAATTTTTTTCCCAGTGTCACATTCGTAAGTCCCACATTTGATTAAAAAAACAACTATCTCAATTCAATAATAGGTAGATGAATACATGACGCTTATCTAACTTCGAAAATCACAAACTCATGGTCATAACTAGCAAGTCAACGGCGTAGGGGCCATATTCAGTATAAACGGGGAGGATATGGGTATACCCACGGGTACAGTGCTATACCCATGCCCTACCCACGAGTTGGCGGGTAGGGTATGGGTACTACCCATCGGTATAAAAATGTACCCATACCCTCCCCATACGGGTACGGTACCCCGCGGGTACCCGTACCCATGGGTAAAATTGCCATACTTAGGTGGGGCGAAACGTTCAAGACCTGGCGCTGGGGACCCACTTTGACTCTTTTTTGGTCATAGCCCCGGCGGCAGAAGGGCGTGGTAACCGGGACTATGCCCGGGGGCTACTGTCGCAACAGTGGAACATGGGGTTCCCCTGATGCAGTCAAAGTGGGTCCACCGCACGTGGGCCCACCAAGAAGACACTCAAGGCCAAGGCACAAGACTGGCAGATGGGCCCCCCATCTGCCCCGCGGCATCCTGATGCACACGGCATCGACAAACAAGGCAAGAGACCCGGGGACCCTCCGGGGCCCCCTCGACCCGGAAGCAAGAACGGAGGTCCCGGGGACCTCGACGCCCGGCAGGAGGCCAGGCTCGTTCCCGGGGACTAGCCTCCAACACGAGAAGAGGATAAGCTTGTCAGCTCTGGCTGGAAGCTCCTAGAAGACTTGGGCGTCAAGAAGATGGAGGCGCCAAAGGAGAGCGGAGGCGGAAAAGCTGTCAGCGTCTGCCCGCTCTCCCTTAAAAAGGTGGGTGGACTCACCTGCCCTCTCTGAGAAGAATACTTCGATGAGAAGAGGCCACGTCGCCTCCTAAGCAGAACCCGGAGGGGTTTTCCCGCCAAAACCCCCTTCGGCCCCAAGGGTGCACCTGTGGTATCCCCTTAGCCTATAAAAGGAGGGCCGAGGCACCCAAGGGAAAGGGGAGGAAGAACCGCAAGTCGGAGGCTAGGCTATGTAACAGCCCCACTTTTGGTACCTGAAAATATGAGTAAAATTTTCACTTTTGCATCTCACTTTGCATCATAGCATCCCTCATTCATATTTGCTTCACATGAAATAATAAGGGAGCAACAATTAAGAAACCAAATATGATGATGTAAATGGTGGTCAAACTTCCAATTTTGAATTCTCATAATTGTCCAGGAAGTTCCAACAACTACAAAGATAATTGTTGCAAAATTTAATGCAATTGCAAATGCAAATATTTAAATGGAGCCCAAAATACAAGAGAACAAATTCTGAAATATTAACACATGAAATGTTTTTCAAATGGGCTGCAAATTTTATCATAGGTTCCAAATAATATATATTGGCTCTCTGAATTTTTCCAGAATTTTTCAAAATGTTTAAGGGCCTCAATTAAATACCTAAACCCTACTGGAAATTCTGGAAAAGGGAAAAAGAATAAAACCCTGACAGTGGGTCCCCACTGTCAGCACCATCTTCACTGTGGCGACAGGGGGAACACTGGCGCCATGGCCACGCCCCACCATGCCCTCCCCTCGCTGCTCCCTCGCGCTCTGGCCCCCTGGAGGATAAAGAGGCCCCCCACGCCGTGCTGTTCCTCCTCCCCCTCCTTTCCCCCCGTGCAGGAAACCCTAACCCTAATGGCGCCATGACCGCAAGCTGACCGCGCCGCCGCCGCACGTCGCCGTCGACACAAGCCTCCCGGAGCAGATCAAAGCACACCAGGAGCTCCGCCTCGCCTCCCTCTTCTTCCTCGCCCAATCAATCGGGCCGGGATGCCCTAAATCGAGCCGACGATCTCGTCTTCTTCCGCTCCGTCCGCCGGCCGTCGAGCACGATTGCCGTCGCCGCCGGCCTTCTCCTTCACCACCGAGCACCTAGACGCACTCAGGGTGAGCACACGGTCCTCCTGGACCATTTCTCCTCGCCCCTCTCCCTCTGGTTCACCGAAACGCCATAGACCGAAACAGCGCCGCCGCCGTAGCTCATCGCCGGAGCTCCTCCGGTGACCATTAGGTCACGCCTCGCCGCCACTAGATTCCCCTCGCCATGATGAACCAAATGCGACCCCTCCCGGGCTCCCTAGCGCAAGCACGCGACGGATCCGTGCTCGGCATGCCGCCTGGCACCGCGCGCTCGCGTGCCGGTCTTGGCCTTCCTCCGGTCAAACCTTCCTGTGGCCCCGTTGGGCCGATGTGGATGCCGGCGTGGCCGTTGCCCCACCTGTCGGCTGTGGCTAGCCCAGCCCACGGTGCAAAACGTTTCGGCCTTTTACTGGAATTTAAATAACAGACAGAAAATGAGTTAAACTTTGAAATTTCATATCTTTTGAACCACAAGTCAGAAAATTGCAAATAATATGTCAAATTGCTCAAAAAAATAATATCTATCTGTTAGCATCATTGCCATGATCAACTAAATTAATTAAATTGCATTTAATCAATAAATACTAAAATGGCAGAATATATGTGGATTTTGGAAATTGCATAACTTTAGTTTTATTCATCCAAAAATTATTGTTAAGCTCTCAAAATGTTCAGGAAAACAACATCTAAATGTTAGTTCTGTTTTCCATGTCAAAATAAAATTCTAAATTGCTGTTTATTTAAATTAAGTAAAATGGCAGATTTAAATCAATAATTGCAAATATCATAACTTGTTAAATATTGTTTCAAAAATTGCAAATGATATACCAAAATGACCAGCAGGACAAATGCCATCTATCTATGTTGATAGCACAGCATGAAAACAACTTTTCCTTTGATGTCATTTTCGAATTGGTTAAAATGATTTAAATTGCAAAACCGTTTAAATCACCATTTCTTCATCGTTAATCGGAAAATGGACCTCATAATGTTATTTTCATGCATATAGACCTCATATTTCAGTACTGGACCTTTTGGTTAATTACCTAATTCACTAAGTTAAAGATGGAGTTTTAACCCGTTAATTGCAACTAGCGAGGTGGCCCGCGCATTTGCGCGGCTAGCTTCTGTACCTTTCTATATTTTTGTGCTCAGGATTAATATATTACCTTTGAGCTGTTGCTATGAAGGTAGAAATTGATAAGCTGTAGTATACTTAAAGTAAAATAACTCGATTAGAAATAGAAATGGACCATGGCCGCTATTTACATTGGATTTGATTTGTCGCGATGAACACAACAACGAAAAAACCGAGAGAGAAAATAGTAAGCATTATAAATTCGGTTGAGGATACACATTCATCCACGCAAAAAAAACTTCATTGCAATTCTTATCACGAACGGGGCACCATAATATGACCAGGTATATCGCTGGATTGAAATTTGTACAGCTTATTACCTCAAAAGCAATCCTTGTAACAACTCGACTACCAATTCCTGAGCTCGTGCAAGTACAAACATAGTTGTTGCTGACTAAGAGTAGTGTCCCCAAACTCGTGGTCTACAGGTCTCGAAGTTGTAGTCCAATCCAGCTCATCGATTAAGATTCCATTGAAGATGTCTAAGACAACAACAAATTTGTAACACAGACTTACAAAAAGAAGAACTTTTCAATACAATTGTAGACGGTATGGTATACATCTGAGGTGAAGAAAATATACACTGGGCTTTTAAATAGCGGCAGTGGCTCGTAAACTGCCGAGATAGTCAGAAAAATGATCTCCCGGAGGATGCTAATTCTTTGAAGTGGATCAACAGTCAGACATAAAAAGACTATGCACATATGCAAATCATCCTTAACAAAAAAATCTTCAATTTTTTTATATTATTTCAATGGATCTACGAACCATTTGGGAAAAATCACAAATGACAACACAACAAATGTAAATCTTGAGTAACTTATGAGATACACAATATCAGTTAAGTCTGAATGATAATTGGTACGGCATTGGAGATCTCTTGACCTAGAAGACTCAAGCAACAATAATAATACGCCATGTATGATAAGTATTTTAATTTTTTTTTTGGATATCTCAAGACCTTGCATAATTTATTAAGTTGGATGATAGTTATATATAGGAATTCTCCTCAACCCCTATTTCTCATGTTCTTTGAAATTCATGTATAACTTTTTTGTGAACCATCCTAAGGCTTCACTTCAATAAATTTCCCATTTTTTCAAATCATGTAAGAATCCATACCACATGGAATCCCACCCATGTGTTGTTTGTACTCCTACATTATCTAACTAATGTGATCCAGTGAGGCCTATTGGGATATTCTCTTGCATAACTTTGGAAATAGAGTTCAAGATATATGAGATGTAAGTAGAGTCAAACGTGTTAGGGAATTAAATAATAAAAAGAAACTCAAATCAAACAACCATAGTTTCACTGGTTCAACAGTCTCCAGATTATGGACAAAATGTGTCGTGAATACCAACCTTTAGGAATAGCATCTGCGTTGAATACCAACCTTTAATTAGGAATAGCATCTGCTTTGCATAAGAGTGAACAAAACGAATAGAAAAACTCCATATATCAACTTTGAATAAACTTGTAATAAGCACATAGAACGTTTGACAGTTCGCCTTCTAACACCAACCACACAAATAGAAGAACAAAGTGTAATTTATTAACTTTCTATTCCTAATTTTTTTATCAAAAGTCTGCTCGGAAAAATATTGTGCGATATATGAAAGAGTTATACAGGGAAGGAGCAGAGAATCCATGTGTACGTTAAGCTGAAGAGACGATTTGTAAATCTAAGATGTAGTCCAAAAATATCTTTGTTTTTTTTTCAGTCTCTTGATTACACGAAACTGAGAATCCGGAACAAATTGGCCTGAGATTGAGGTGCACTAATTAAGCAATCTAATAAGAACATAGAGGCAGGACCAAAGCCATACTATGGTAGCGTAGTTGTTGATAATGGTGAGGCAGGTATAGGCGATAAATTGGAGTTGTGGTGGAAGCACACATGACTACATCTATTAATGTACAGGAGGAAATCATCTTTTTAGCATCATGATATTAGTTTGTTAATGAACAGGAGGAAATCATCTGTCAATGAACAAATAAGGAAACCATATAGAACAATTCTTAACAGAAATGAGTGAATAGGAAAAGTTCAGTGGCAACATGCAGTGTCGTGATAACATATCCAGACTGGTCGTGTCAAAAACAATGGAATTAGATGATAGCCGTGATCAGATGGTGGTAGAATGAGACAAATAGATAAATAGATTAATCTCGATCATATATTTCTTCAAGAACCATTTCAAGATTCAAGATTAGAATAGGAAAACTTCTAGCGTGTATTAGAAAGTTGAGTGAACGAATAGCAAGTCTGAACATCAATTGAGATAGCAATCAAACAAAAACCCATATCAACTTATATGCACAATAGGTCGGAACAAAAGAACAGTCAATGCTTTCTCAAAGCACAACAAATCTGAATAAAAGAAAAAAAGAGGCTCAGTACAGGAGAACAGTTTAAGTTGTTCTGCTATTTCAAATATGAATCATGAGCATATCAGAGGGTTTCCTTTGCTAATTAGTCATAGTCTTTAAAACTTGGCACTCAGTAATCCGTACAGACTGATTAACACATACATGGCACACCGCAAAATAGAAATTTAATGCACAACCATGCTGGAAACAATTTTCAGTTTGCAAGACAGAGAACCAACATCGCTCCACACACATATTCATCAGTAAATTAGGTCAGCAACATTGCAATTCAGGGTATCATTGTTCACCTACTAATATTTATCAATGTATACCTCCGAAACTACTCTAAGAACAGAACATAGATGAAAAACAAACTTCAAATTGTTCGAAACAGCTGGCTATCAACTTTTGCTGAAATTATGTGTCTACGATGTAACAAATAAGCAATCATAAAAAATATTGCCATGAAAGTAATCAAATGTTATATATTATAATTCTGCAAAACATACTGACCCGAGGGGGTGGAAGGACTACTCCATCTTGTCTTTGCGATTATGGTGTCCAGTGTGCACCGGAAAATAAATATAAAAAGACAAAAAAGCATCACTGATTGAGATTAATCACCAGAGCATAATGGTGTCTAGAAATCGTTCCAAGATATCGCTGGATAATTGCACACGTGATGGAGTACCTAGAAATCCCTAGGGACGTGCGTGAAAGACAATGATTTTCAGTTCCCACCGGCGCCGGCAAACCTGATGCAAGGAGGACCGTAACGTTACTGGAAGGGACAAAGGAAAATCGTGTGCCGTTGCTTGCACTCTGCGCCACCGGGGAGGAGATGGCAGATGGGAGTGTAACACATGCATCAATGGCTAAACAATTGAGATAGCCTGGCGGAATAGATTGATTAGAGTAAGATCCGTCGGCTATGATTTGAGCGTTTTACTTAGGACCTAATTAATTTGCATAACTGAACATATTCTAAAGGCCTGAAAGGTCCCTGTAATTCATGTTACGAAAAATCTAGACAGTCTAAAAACTGAACATTTTGAATAAGGCAAGACCAGAAATCAAAATATAAATTCAGCGCTGGCTCAGATCTCAGAGAGATGAGTATGTAAAAACATGGAAAAAGGGGGACGTACAATGTGTAACTTGCTATCAAACATCACTTATACCAACAGGTCTATTTTTCTGTTCAAGAAACTAAATTGCGGAAGAACTATTCTTTTTGAGCTGGTGTGGAAAACTAATTAAAGATTAGTACAGATAAATATAGTTACAGAAGCGATGGTCTATGAACTGATCTAGCTTGATAAAGTTTAGCACATAAACATGAACGTTTTGAGGGGTTTAGAGATAAATTATGAGTCAAAACAACATAGTCCACTAGTAGAAAAACCACCTTTCGGACGCTGCCGAATTGGCATTAGGCCCGATTGACTGATAAACCGGGACCAATGCCTGGCATTGGTCCCGGTTCGAGCTGCCAGGGGCCCGTGGAGCATTGGTCCCGGTTCGGTTGGGGACATTCGTCCCGGTTCGTGGCACGAACCGGGACCAAAGCTGTCGCGGAGGCTTTGGTCCCGGTTCGTGCCACGAACCGGGACGAATGCCCCTCCCCTGCCTATATACGTAACCCCCCCCCCCCCTCTTCTCTCCTCTGTTATTTTTTTTGCTTGGATTGGTGGGAAGTGGTGCTAATTTTTTTTCCTTTACCACGCACAAGATGTGTTCGATGAAATGCCCGAGCCACACTTAATTTCACACAAAATGATATCCTCGACCGAGGTTAGCAACTTTATCCTTCTCATCTATAATTGATACAGAAATATTGCATGTGTCGATGTACGGTGGTCATTTCAGTATTCAATATGTTTTTCTAATTGTACTTGATAAACCTCATTATATGATGTGCAGATGGATGAACGGCAGCGATGGATGTACGGCGAGCGACGCAGTCCCGATTTTATTGCAGGCCTGCATAAATTTCTCGTTGTGGCCGAGACAAACAAAGAGGATGGTTTTATGCCTTGTCCATGTGTGGACTGTCGGAACGTTAAGGAGCACTCTTCCTCGAAAACCCTTCAAGGCCACCTGCTTCGGAGAGGTTTCATGCCCAGCTATAATTGTTGGACCAAGCACGGAGAAAGAGGGGTTATGATGGAAGACGATGAAGAAGAAAATGATGATGAGAACTATCATATGTTGTCTGAAGAATACGGTGATACTGCGATGGAAGACAATGAAGAAGAAGGAGGTGAAGAACAACGGACGCCAGATGAGCATGCTGATGGTCTTGGTCGGGTCATTTCCGATGTACAATGAGAATGCGATACAGAAAAGGAGAAACTGAAGTTGGAGGCCATGCTAGAGGATCACAAAAAGTTGTTCTACCCAAATTGCGAAGATGGCAGCACAAAGCTCGGTACCACACTGGAATTGCTGAAATGGAAGGCAGAGACTGGTTTATCTGACAAGGGATTTGAAAAGTTACTGAAAATAATGAAGCCGAAGCTTCCAAAGGATAACGAACTGCCCGAGACTACGTACGAAGCAAAGAAGGCTATCTGCCCTCTAGGATTAGATGTGCAGAAGATACATGCATGCATCAATGACTGCATCCTTTACCGCGGTGAGGAGTACGAGAATTTGGATGCATGTCCGGTATGCAATGCACTGCGATACAAGATCAGACAAGATGATCCTGGTGATGTTGAGGGCGATGACGAGCCCGTCAGGAAGAAGATTCCTGCTAAGGTTATGTGGTATGCTCCTATAATACGACGGTTGAAACGTCTGTTCAGAAACAAAGAGCATGCCAGGTTGTTGCGATGGCACAAAGAAGAGCGTAAGAAAGACGGGAAGTTGAGACACCCCGCCGATGGGTCTCAATGGAGAAAAATCGAGAGAGAGTTCCCAGACTTTGCAGGTGACGCAAGGAACTTATGGTTTGGTCTAAGTACAGACGGTATGAATCCTTTTGGGGAGCAGACCTGCAGTCACAGAACCTGGCCCATGACTCTATGTATCTACAACCTTCCTCCTTGGTTGTGCATGAAGCGGAAGTTCATTATGATGCCAGTTCTCATCCAAGGCCCGAAGCAACCCGGCAATGACATTGATGTGTACCTAAGGCCATTAGTTGATGAACTTTTGCAGTTGTGGGCCATACCAGGTGTACGTGTGTGGGATGAGCACAAACAGATGGAATTTGACCTACGAGCGTTGCTGTTCGTAACCATCAATGATTGGCCTGCTCTCAGTAACATTTCAGGACAGTCAAACAAGGGATACAACGCATGCACGCACTGTTTAGATAAGACTAAAGGTACATATCTGGAAAAATGTAAGAAGGTCGTGTACCTGGGGTGTCGTCAATTTCTTCCAGGCAGTCACCCCGTAAGAAAGAAAGGCAAGCATTTCAATGGTGAGGTAGATCACCGGAAGAAGCCTAAGCTCCCTGGTGGTGATGTTATATTTGGTATGGTCAAGGACATAGAAATAATCTTTGGAAAGGGTCCTGGCGGTCAATCTGTTCCGAAAGACGTCGCTACCGGACACGCGCCCATGTGGAAGAAGAAATCTATATTTTGGGAGCTACCCTATTGGAAAGTCCTAGAGGTCCGGTCTTCAATCGACGTGATGCACGTGACAAAGAATATTTGCGTAAACCTGCTAGGCTTCCTCGGCGTGTATGGGAAGACAAAAGATACACCGGAAGTAAGGGAGGACCAGCAGCGTATGAAAGACCCAAACAACAAGCATACGGATAAAGGGCATCATTACTTAAGCAGCTACGCTCTTACGAAAGCAGAGAAGGAAATATTTTTTGAGTGCCTGAGCAGTATCAAGGTCCCGGCTGGCTTCTCGTCAAATATAAAGGGAATAATAAATATGGCAGATAAAAAATTCCAAAACCTGAAGTCTCATGATTGCCACGTGATTATGACGCAGTTGCTTCCGATTGCATTGAGGGGGCTTCTACCGGAAAATGTTCGAGTACCCATTGTGAAGCTATGTGCATTTCTCAATGCAATATCTCAGAAGGTAATCGATCCAGAAAGTCTGACAAGGTTACAGAAGGATGTGTCCCAATGTCTTGTTAGTTTTGAGCTGGTGTTCCCCCCATCATTTTTCAATATTATGACGCATCTCCTGGTTCACCTAGTCGACGAGATTGCAATTCTCGGTCCTGTATTTCTACACAATATGTTCCCCTTCGAGAGGTTCATGGGAGTCTTGAAGAAATATGTTCATAACCGTGCTAGGCCAGAAGGAAGCATCTCCAAAGGCTATGGAACAGAGGAGGTCATTGAGTTTTGTGTTGACTTTATTCCCGACATTAAGTCGATTGGTCTTCCTGAATCGCGGCATGAGGGGAGACTTAGTGGAAAAGGCACGCTAGGAAAGAAAGCAATGATATGTACGGACGGACATTCTTTCACTCAAGCACACTACACAGTTCTACAAAGTTCCACCTTCGTGGCTCCGTATATCGAGGTACACAAGAATAGTGTACGCTCCAAAAACCCAGGGAAGCCTGACTCCTGGATTAAACAAAAACACATGGAGACTTTCGGCAGTTGGTTGCGATTACATCTCATGAATGACACCGATGTTGGAGATCAACTCTACTTATTGGCCGCGTCACCATCTTCGACTGTATTGACTTTCCAAGGGTACGAGATAAATGGGAATACATTTTACACGATTGCCCAAGATAAAAAGAGTACCAACCAAAACAGTGGTGTTCGCTTTGATGCAACAGACGAGAATGGACAAAAGGACACATACTATGGTTACATAGAGGAGATATGGGAACTTGACTATGGACCTACTTTTAAGTTCCCTTTGTTTCGGTGCAGTTGGGTCAACATGAATGGAGAAGGGGTAAAGGTAGACCAGCTGTACGGAATGACAACAGTGGATCTCAAGAATCTTGCGTACAGAGACGAACCATTCGTCCTAGCCAATGATGTGGCTCAGGTTTTCTATGTGAAGGACATGAGCTCCAGACCGAAAAAAAGAAAAGATAAGGAAACAAATACAGCACACGATGAGCCAAAGCGTCACATAGTTCTTTCAGGAAAAAGAAACATCGTGGGAGTCGAGGACAAGACAGACATGTCAGAAGATTGTAATAAGTTTCATGAAATTCCGCCCTTCACAGTGAAAACTGACCCAATCATCCTGTTACATAATGAAGAAACTCCATGGTTAAGGCCGAAGAAGCGATCATGATCTAAGTATGAGTGTAATAGTATATAAAACAATTTATGTATGAGTGTTCTGAAAACCTTTTTATGTATGAGTGTTGACAAAAACTGGTGAGAAGTTCATGTACAAAACACACGGTATCACCTGCATACAACCCTACTGTGGCTAGAGAGTGCCCGCATATCAAATGCACCTTAGGGCGTATGCAGGTGAAACAGTTTGATTTGTATTCGGTCGACGAACTGAATGATTTCGAGATATCCGCTTCACTCTTTCTGCTGCAACAAAAACGGGCATTCGATCCAAGCAGCGGCAAGACTTCTCTAATGATCTGCAACCGTCCCAACAAGTGTTGGGGATATACCAGATCATCAAAGAAGCCTTGCAGCTGCTTGGATCCGACCGTTTCCCCGTCAAATGCACACGGTTTCCCCGTCATACAGCCCAACGGTGGCTCGTGAGTGCCTGCATATCAAATGCACCGTTGGGCTGTATGACGGGAATCCGAATGATTTGTATTCGGTCGATGAACTGAAAGATTCCTAGATAGAACAAAACACACTTAGGCATGGCTACCACTTCCACCACCACCACTCCCACCTCCTCGGCAATTCATCATTGTGTCACCCTAATCTAGTGGTTGGATTCAACCTACCCGAGGGCTTGTGTTTCCAACAGCGTCGTTGTGTTGTCTTTATTCACCGACCTACAGGAGGTGGCTCCAAACTGGACGCCTTCACCCAGAAAGGGACTATTCTATGGCCAAAGGAATTCATCGTGCTTCCAAACTGGACGCCTCCGCCGCCTCACCACTCTCCACCGCCGCCGCCTCACCACTCTCCACCGCCTCCGCCGCCTCACCACTCTCCACCGCCGCCGCCTCACCACTCTCCACCGCCGCCGCCTCACCACTCTCCACCGCCTCAGGCGCCGTCTCCGCCGCCTCACCACTCTCCACCGCCGCCGCCTCAGGCGCCGTCTTCGCCGCCTCACCAGTCTCCAGAGCAGCCGTCTTCGCCGCCGCGTCAGTCGTCTCAGGCTCAGCGTACCACTGCTGGTACTACAAGGAGTCGTAACCGATCACCGAAACGTACAAGGTCACCCCTCCCAAAAGTACCTCATAAGAATCTTGCCAAGAGACCTTATGACTATACGGTGGACGAAAATAAGGCGATCGCAAAAGGGGAAACGGATAAGTGGTTTGCTAACTTGAAGGTAAAGAAGGCGAAAGCGCCAGAGTTCCCCGACACCCCAGAAGAAAAAGCCGCCGTCTCGAAAATGTTGAAGACCCTTAAACAACCCCCGCCAAAGCTGACACCAGACTATGACCGCTCTATTCTCAAGCCGGCTCAGGAAAATAAACGGCAGCCGAAGAAAGATAGTGCAATCCGGAAGACAGTTGCCCAGCTCGGAGAACAGCAAAAACAATCGTGCCCCCCGCTCAAAGTGTTTTCCGATACCGAGGTGGGGTCGAGCAAACCTGCGGTCGGCATCGATCCTGAGTCTGTTGCAATGTACGGAGAAGCAGCCTCTGCTCAGGGCTTGTCTATTGCTCAGTACTTAGACCGATTACAATTCCACGAAGAAATAGTTCCAAAATACAAATACCGGCACGGGCATCCTCTCGTCAAACCTGAGTTAGTCAAAGATCTACCAACAAAAATGCGAAGATTGCATAGTTGGTACTTGGCAGACTCAAAGAAAGGGGTAAATTGGATCCACTTGGCTTATAATAGCGAGCATTACGGGCGAGCTGGCTTGGTAATGATTGAATTTTCTGAATTATTTCAGTTATACCAACAACTAGCCCTTGACAAAGCTGTCATCAGTGCTTATTGTCTGTAAGTATTATTTCTGTAATTAAGTCACTATATTAATCTTACCTCGTTCATTGCATTTATAATCTTACTCATCACTATATTAATTATGCAGAATGAAGATTCTCCAATGCAAAAGAGGACAAATCTATGACATTGGGTTCGTTGACCCAAATTTCGTTCATGAAAAAAGTCTCCATGATTTCTACGACGAAACAGAGAATAACTTGGTAAATGCGTTATGGTTTAACGAAACCAAAAGAGAAATACTATTTCCTTACAACTTCAAGTAAGTGTTACTGTCTTCTACACATTCTATTTCGCTTAATTTTTCGATGTTAAGTGTATAATTGATGACTTATGCGTGCGCAGCTTCCACTTTATTCTGCTAATCATTATGCCTGACAAAGGAGTAGTACAAGTCATGGACTCCTTACATAAACCCCTTAAGGATTGGGCGGACATGCAGGAATGCCTCCAGAGGTAATTTCAATCATTATGGCACTATATCGGCAACTTTCCGTTCATTTACTGATAGCAAGTAATTAATATATAACTCCTTTATTCATTTTCTTTGCCGGGCAGGGCTTGGAAATGATTCACCGCCAGGGCTAGGGGTGAATGGGCGGAGGAGCTTACATTTAAACCACTAAATGTAAGTACTACTATCTAGATCCGCGCATCTCTTTCATTCTAGTTCAATACCATTACCATTTTTTGATCGAACTCTGTTCCCGTAAAGTGCTTCAGCCAGGGAAGCGGGAATCATTTATGTGGATACTACGTCTGCGAGTTCATTCGTCAGACGTGCTGTGAGAAGGGCAGAATCTTAGAACAACTTCAAGTGCGTATGCAATATTCATAATTTTAATTTATTGCCATCAATTCTGTTTACTTTCATTCATATATATTGACCTTTTTTTAATTAGATCGAACGGTTGCGGGATGGCCTTCTACCACAGGATCGCATACGAGCAATTCAAGAGGAAATTGCTGGATTCTTACTTGCAGAGGTCCTAGATCCGAAAGGAGAATACTACTGTAAGGTTGAAATTAAATAGTGAGAGTGTAAAAGAGATGTATATATGTAGGAATGAAACTCGTGTGTACTACATGTGCCGTTTGTAATATGTTTGACCAAGCACGACGAATGAGATGTGTGTAATATATATATTCGTGGCGATGATGTGTAATAGTGGTTCCTCTTATTTAACTAGTAGTGGCATTTTTGTAGTTCTAAGAAATATTTAATTTAAGTTTTTTAAACATGCATGCATTTTTCATAATCAAATAGGTCTTATTTTTCTGAACATTTTGGTATTTTATTCATATTTTTATGAATTACAGAATAAGCATTATTTATTTTATAAATTTAAACAATTTTCTGAAATTTCTGGAAAAAGTAAAATCTGACGGGACAATAGTCCCGGTTCGTATTACGAACCGGGACGAAAGCCCCGGGACAATAGTCCCGGTTCGTATTACGAACCGGGACCAAAGCCTCCGTCCCTGCTGCCTGTGGCCGGGCCACGTGCCCCCCCATTCGTCCCGGTTGGTGTCCCAACCGGGACTAGCATTCGTCCCGATTGGATAGTCCCGGTTGGGGAACCGGGACCAATGGGCCAAACCAACCGGGACAAAAGGGGTTTTTTCCACTAGTGGTCACTAACTAATTGCTAGGGGCTATTTCTTTGCATTCACGGGCAGGAGAATATAGCAGGAAACTTTTCCGGTGAGTGGGTGCAGGAGCGACAGGCGACAAACTCTAATTGTGTCAGGGACCTAAATAGCTGCGCCGCAGTCTGTAGTAGTTTCTTCACTCGACAGCCTCACTGGCGTAGTTGTCCCCGTTAGACACAATGATTTGGGATCGGATGATAAATAAAAAAGAAGATAAATCAGATGAACGGCATGAATGTGGTAGATGCGTTCTGGCTCCCTGCATGTTGGGCTGCTGAATGGAGGGAGTGCGCTACCCAGCCGGCAATTAGTCACAAAAAAAGGACACTTCAGGATGTAAGGGCGAGAAGAATCGAGGAGTACCCGATGCTTGCCGCCTCCAGCCTTCATAATTACCGTTTTCGCGTCTGCATAACGCAGGCGAGTCTGCTTGAGGGAACTTGCCGCTGGTAAAACCTAGATCTTCCATGGAAACTTTAGTGTGGATGTCGGATCTGCTGAATCACGAACAGGAGCAGGGAGAGTTTAGATCGTACCTTAGAGGGGGTTTACGTTCTCTAGGTTTATTCCCGAATCATGCATCCATCCGGAAGAATCTGTGCCATTGATTTATTCTGCCTTTGTCTTGCTAAATCTTCACCGTTAGTTGTCTTGTGTTTTAATTATATAATAGATAGATATTTAATTTAGGGGTTCCATTTAACTTGTGGGACATGCCCAATACCCTTTCAGTGCCTAATATGACCATCTCATCATGATTGTACATTGCACCTTGTATTCGTGTTATTTATTTCATTTCCTCTTATTGTTTGTGTTCTGTTAGATTCAGGAGTCGAGGTTCCACCACAATACCTCGACAACCAGTGCGACCAGCTCTATCAGCAAGGCAAGAGCTAACCTAACCTTCTTGGCATATCTCATCTCACCCAAGTATTTTATCCACCATAATATTGCATTTGATTCTAGAAACAACTTTTGTTCAGTGGATAGAAATTCCTATAACTTGCATGCTCCCTGAACCATTATCTGTTTCCCTTCCTATTAACCATAGGTTGATGTGTTGGCCTGAGATAAATCATATCTGTGGTATGTTATGCTTAGATATGCTTAGCCATGCTTAGTCGAATGTTAAGTTGTCGTTGATTTTTTTCCATACTTGTGAAGTTGATGGAATGTTCGGACAATGGTGAAAACTTGTGGTAATAATTAAATTGCTAAAAGGCTTGGATGAGTTGCCAACAAGGTTGTTGGTGTTTTGTCTCATTCTTGCCGCCTAGGCTGAGAGTGCTTTTAGCTGGAACCAAGAACCGAGCGTGCTTCCAACGGTGGGGACATATGGAATCCCCTTTAACCGAATAATTTGTGCGGGCGTATCCAAGGGTCCTCTAGTTTGCGCTTTCCATTTGCGAGTGTGTGGCTGGTGATGAAAAAGATGCTGTGAAGAGATGGTGGTGATAGGAGTGGCGATGGGGCAGGGTGTTGAAATAGGCGCTGAACTTGTCCTGTCATCACGATGACTCTTGGATAGTCTCATGCTTTGTAAAGGTTTAACCGCGCCCGCCCTGCCGGCGTTCCCCGGAAGAGAGGTAAATGTACAGGCAAGGGGTCGGACGGTACCAATGGTAAAAACAGTACACCCCTGCAGGGTTTAATCTTTTCAAAAAGCCGTGTCCACGGTTATGGACAAATCTTGGGAAAGGCGGATTAGCTCATAGAAAACCTGAACTTGATCTTAACTAAAATGTGGCAGCTAGAGGTTGCAACTCAACTTGTGATAAAGGGTTCATTTCCTCGAGGACGATTCGAGGGAGTGCCTTGGTAGAGATAAGTGGTGATTCTGAATACTGTAGGTTCCATGTGAACCGAAAAAGAAAAGTTACTATCTTATCCCCTTATGACAACCTTCTGAGTAGTCGATGCCATGAGTCTTAGTCTTCGGAAGGATAAAACTAGCTTTATGCAAAACAACTACTATATAGCTTTGCTTTGTTGAATATTACTTGTTTCAGAGGAGGACGTCACCGAACTAGAAGGTGGGTTCTACGTTGACTTCGACGAGTAGTCTGGTGTTCCCAGGTGGCAGCTAGGGACATCACGGAACAGTCTGGCCGGGATATGTTATTGTAGGCCTCTTAGGCCATAATTTGGATCTTTTTGTTTAGACAACCTTAATTGCTTCCGCTTGTTGTAATGATGGGTCAGTGACCTCTGATGTGTCATTTGCTATCTTTCTCAATTATATGAGTTGAACTATTATATCTTTGTGCCGTAGAGTTTGTGATGTGACAGTTGTTCCGCAGTCTTGGTCTCTTTATTATGCATGATAGCTATGTCTGAGCTTATGGCATGATCGAGGTGTTGCGTTGCCGATGATCCATTCCGAGCACGCCTGCCAAAGGTTTTGGCCTGGGATTGGTAACCCCAGTAACCTTCGATTGTGTAGCATGACCGGTTGCACATAGCGTCATTGTATAATTTCGGGATCGGGGCTTTACAAATTGGTATCAGAGCAGTACTGCCTGTAGGAAACCCGTTCTATTGGTCGATGTTGAGGCTAGAGTTGGTAAAAAAAATTATTTATGAACTAAAAAGAGTTGTGAAAACCCTCTTAGGACTCTTTTACTTCTTATCCAACTCGCTCTAACTCTGAGTCACCTTACCTCAATTTGTTTTACAGTTGTGTAAAAGTAAGGGTTCTCGGGGTTGGGTTCTTACCGTCCAGTGTATGCTTCGAGTCTCAATTCCGTTCCTAACTCTTGAACTGTTCTGTTGTTGTTACAGATGACGCGTTCGGGACTTGTTGTTCGTATGACTCGCTGTGAGGGTGTCCGCGGGTTCCCCGCCCTGTTTGCAGCTGCCTTAGCCTGCCAGGGTTGCCGCTGGTACCCCGAGTACGTGGTGTACGAGGAGCACATGCCTTACGGACAGGGGCAGTTCTTCTATGAGGCCCGCGTCCTGAATGAGGATGGAGACAGAGTCCAGTACCAGGGCGTAGGTGTGGGTATGACAATGGAGCAGGCTGTCCAGGAGGCTGCTTTCAACGGTCTCTCCGTGTACCGCAGGAACTGTGACTACTTAGACAACCCGATCTCGGATTTCTATCAGTTCCCAGTGGCTGATGACAGTCTGGAGGGTTATTACGTTGCTAGGTACTCAAACCCAGCGACTGAGCCAGACCATAATCACCGAGTTCTTATCGAGATGGTTAGGGCGTTGGATCTACGTGCCCGTCAGTGGTACCTCTACACGGTGGCTGCTCGTGAGAGTCACCGAAACACGCTGTCGGCTTTGGAGCAGTACGTCCAGGCCGGGATAGTTTCCCCAGATCTCCTTTCGCCTATGACGATGGAGCTGCCCGGCTACATGAGCAGCTCGAGTGTGGGTGGCACCATTCCACCGCGTGGACCTGCTCGGGAGGCCGGGGGCGACATCCACACGCCACCTTATGTCAACCAGCCAGCAAGTGCAAGTCGTTTTCGCACTCGCTCTGTGCGTCTCCCGGGGAGTGCCCAGTACTTCTAGGAGGTCGGTATCTGCGGGTACCTTGTATCGTATTTTGCCTTCCTGCGTGATGTGCAAGATACCCACTATCTGTAGTGGTTGGTCCTAGTAGAGTTGTTGTTTCGAACCTAATGACTTGTATCATCCGTTTTCCCCATTCGTGTAATGCATACGAAAAGCTTGTGAGCTTGTACTTGAATCACCTAATGGGCTTTATTTCCGACTGGCGGATGTTTGTTTGCTTTCAAATATCGATGCTAACTTGTTGATGTGATGATGTCTGTTGGTTCCTCTCTCGTCATACCGCATTGTTGCAATCCATTCGGAGATAGATACTAACTGTGTCCTTGTTCGAATCTCCAGAATGGCTCCCCACCATCGTGCAGGCACTGGCGACGCTGAACCACCACCGCCACCCACTATGGCAGAGGTTCTGATGGCCATTGACGTAAACCGTCAGCACAGCGAGCATCTGCTCGAACAGTTGGTGCAGCAAGGTGCCAGGAGGAACACTGAATGTAACAATCTCAATGACTTTCTGCGGTCCCAGCCTCCCACCTTTGCTTTTGCTATGGAGCCGTTGGATGATGATGATTGGCTACGTGCCCTAGAGCGCAAGTTTGCCGCGCTGCGTGTTCCGGCTGCTGAACAGGTCAACTTTGCAACCTACCTTCTGATGGGAGCCACTGGCTCTTGGTGGGAAAGCCATGTGGCAATGGCTCCAGCTGGTCATGTCTTCACCTGGGCTGAGTTCCAAACTGCTTTCCGTGCCGCTTACATCCCCAAGCCCATGATGGACTTTAAGAGGACGGTGTTCCTGAATCTGAATCAGGGGCGCATGGATCTCCAAGCTTATTGGCGGGAGTTCAATCACCTGTCTCGCTACGCCCCTCGGGATGTGACCAATGATGAGGACCGGCAATATCTGTTCCGCAAGGGACTGACCCCGCAGCTTCGTTATGAGCTGTTGCCCTTCAAGTTCCAGACCTTCCAGGAGTTGTACAACCAGGCTCTCACTCTGGAGCAGGGTAGAAGGGAGCTAGAGTCTTCCAGGAGGCCAGCTCCAGTGGACCATCAGGGCTCCTCTTCTTCTGAAGCCAAGAAGCGCAGGGTATTCGAGCCGTTCAGTTCGGTGCCCCGTGCTCCTTTCATGCCCAAGCCCTCAGGACACAGGCCACCCCCGCCTCACCCAGCTACTTCAACCTTGGGTGCGGCTGGCAGTGGGTTTTGTCCTCGTCCGCTTGCACCGCCGGGGCTCACTTGCTACGCCTGTGGTCAGCCGGGTCACTACTCCAGTGAGTGTCCCCAGAAGGCAAGGGGCTCTACACCTGCACCAGCTCCTTCCACACCAGCTGCCAAGGCCACGACCGTTAGCCGTGGTCGTCTGAACCACGTCTCTGCTGAAGCCGCTGAAGAGGACCCCAGTGTTCTCATGGGTGAGCTCCAAATCAATGGATATCCAGCTACGGTCTTGTTTGATTCTGGTGCATCGCATTCTTTCATATCCATAGCTTTCGCAGTTAGCCACCAAATAGAGTTCTTGAACATGAACTCCCCTCTAAAGATCAAAACACCGAGCTCTAGTTGGCTAACCTACTGGATTACTCCGGAGATCCAAATTTGCTTAGGCTATTGTCCTTTTCCCTTCCAGTTGATAGCCCTGAAGTCAGTTGGTATAGATGTCATTCTGGGTATGGACTGGCTAGTCAAATACCAGGCTAACTTGAACTGCGCTGCCAAGTCTGTCACAGTGGTCCACCCAACCTTCGGGCTAGTGCATTACTGGTCCCCTAACTCCACAATTCCAACCGCTCCCGCTACCGGTGCCTTTGTAACAGCCCCAGGTTAGTACTCTAAAATATGGGCCAAATTTTTTTTCACTTTTTGATTGGCAATGCATCATGGCATCCATTTAAAAATGGCTTAAGTTGAATAAAGCAACAATTGTAAAACAACAAAAAGGGGAGCAAAACCCTTCCCAAATTTCCAACCCAAACATACTACTCATTTTGGTAAAACCAATTATTCTTGAGTCTCCAAATTGTTAAGGAAACTCAAGGATATATTTTCTTTCTAAATAGTTGCCAAAGGCTAATTTATTAACAAGCAACTAAATAAAATTTGAGAAATCAATTTGGTTCTTTTCAATTTCTATTGTTGGAACCAAGTTAAGTTTTCCAAAAATTCAAACTAAAATTATGGGGTGCTTCATTGTTATAATATGAGCCTCCATAAATATCTTCATAATTTATTGAATTGTTTAAGTGCTCCAAATAATTCTATTTTGGGAATTACCAAAAATGGCTATAACTAAACCCTATGAACAAAGGTTGCTCAAAACAATTTAGTTTGCTACCCAAATTTTTGTGGAGCTTACCCATGGAATAGGGAGCCCACATGAATTTTTCCTTAATTTCTGAAAATGTTTTAATGGCTCTTTTAAATAGTTCAAACCTGCTGTTATGCAAAAATCAGAAAAGAAAAAGGAAAAGATCAAATGTCTGACATTGGCCCCCCACTGTCAGTCCCTCTCTTTCCCCCTCCTTCACTGTGGCGCCAGGGAGGCCGCTGGCGCCATGCCGACGACGCACGCCTACCCCCGCTCGATCTGCTGCCCTGAGGTGGTCAAGGAGGACCCCCACCTGCCTCTTCTCGCTTACCTGCTCCCTGCTCACCCCCTCTACGTTCTCTTCCACAGACCGGAAGCGGATTTTGGTACCCACCTTCGAGCCGCCGCCGCCGCCCCCTTCAAATCGCCGATGACTCCGACCGCCCCTGGCCACGCCGACGCCAGCACGAGCTTCGCCTCGCTCTCCTCGTCCTCCTCACCGATTGAATCGGGTCGGGATGCCCTATACCTCAGGCAGGCCGCCGCACGCATCGGATTTCTTCCCCGACGACCACCGGTGGGGATCTTCACCTTCGACAACGACGGGCTTCCTCGAGCACGAACGGCTACATCAGCCCAATCCCAGTGAGCTCCCGGTCCCGTTCCCGCCTTTCCCCAGCTTAAATTCGTGCTGTAGACGACTCAAGCATCTGCCTCTTTCCGTTCCTCCACGGCCGAGCTTGCGCACGAGTTCGTGCTGTTCCTGCAACCACGCCCTGGCCACTCCAGCTCGCGTGCCCGATGCACGCATCCCCTACACGCACCAGCACGCCTCCGTAAGCCGCTTCCCTCTGCTCACGCCCGTGAGAGTCAGCTACGGCGGCGACCGCTGCAGTTCATCCCGTTGCCGTCGTTCTGAAACTGAAGTTCTACTCCTTGCTGTTACAAATTCAGTAAACCACTCGCGCGTGCCCGCCTGCTCGGCCAGCGGATCGGCCTGGGCCGGCCTCGAGGCTGGCAGCCTCTGGAGCTGCCCCGGCCTGGCCCCGGTTTGGGCCGGCTCTGAGGCCGGCCCCCTCTGCCACTGACCCGGCCTGCACACCGGCCTGGGCCGACCTGTGGGCCGGCCCGTACAGTAAAAACAGGATTTTATTTAAATTGAAATAATTCATAACTTTTCAAATATTGGTCCAAATTTAATAAATAAAATACCAATTTGATCAGAAAGACAAACCCTATCTATTGGGACAATTGGAATGTTAATTTGAAACCATATTTTTGCTTTATTTTAAGGATTCCTAAAATGGGTTAAATCAATACCCAAATTGGGAAATTCACAACTTATTAAATCTTGGTCCAAAAATTATGAACAAACTATCAATGTGATCCTCTTGTCAAATGCTACTCAACCATGCTGATATCATGTCATTATCACAAATTCATATTTGATATTATTCATATTTTGATTAAATGAATTAAATTCTTTTATTTATTTAAATTGCTATTTATTCATCGGTGCTCCGAAAATTACAAATGAGGTACCAAAATGATCGGAATAACGAACCCTACCCAATTCATGTCATGTTCATGCATATTGAGCCACTTCTCCAATAATTTAATACTTTATAAAGAATTGTGGTCACTAAGATAAATATGGGGTTGTTTCCAAATAATTGCACTAATTATTTGGCTCCCCATTTAATTTCGCTTTTAATTTATATAATATTATCTTTGCATCAATTTGACATGTCATCATGTGATTGAGCATTTCACCTTGTGTTCTTGTGATTTATGTGTTCTTTGTATTTTCTTTTGGGTATCGATAGATTCCGGAGTCGAGGTTAACGCTACTTACCCCGACGAGCAGTACTTCACGCCCGGGCAGCAAGGCAAGAGATAACCTAACCTTCTTGGCATTCTAGCATCCTATGTTTTATCAACTTATTTTATCCACCAGAATATTGCATGCGATTCAAATGTCTCTTTGATCAAGATGTAGAAGATCCTATGAATGCATGTTTATCCCCTAAACCATCACATGGCTCCCTACCTATAACCCTAGGTTTGATGTGTTGGCCGGAGATAAGAATTTAAGTGTTGTATTTATATGCTTAGCTATGCTTAGCCATGCTTAGTTGAAGAATAATTATGTCCGTTGTTTAAATTCCATAATTGTTGATGTTGATGGAATATTTCGGACATGGTGGATAATCGTGATGCTTAATTAAAATGCTAAGAAGTCTTGGGTGAGTTGCCATCGGGGATGGTGTTTTGCCTCACTCTAGCCCCTAGGTGCGAGTTCTTGTCTCTAGACTCAAGATCGAGCGTGCTGCCATTGGTGGGTGTATGGGCGCCTTACTGACCAAATAATTTGTGAGGGGCTTGTCAAGGATCCTCTAGTTTGCTATTTCCATTTGCGCGTGAGTGTGTGGGTGGAAAAGGAATGAGGATGGTGGTGTTTAGGATGTGGCCGCGGGGCAGGGCGTTGGAGGCGCTGAACCTGTCCTTCCGCACACTGATGGTCCTTGAGTAAGCCTCATGCATTGTAAAGGTCTAACCGCGCCCGCTCGCCGGCCTTCCCCGGAAGAGGGCCAACTAGGTGAGCCGGACGGTACCAATGGGTAAAATAGTACACCCCTGTAGGGTTTAATCTTTTCGAAAAGCCGTGTCCGCGGTTATGGACGACTTGGGAACGGATATACGAGATCATAGATAACCTTAACCTAATTGATATGGCAGCTAAAGGTTGCATTAATAAACAAGAGTGTAAGGTTCATTTCCGCGAGGGTGATTCGAGGGAGTGCCTTTGGTGGAGATGAGTGATTTGGCTACAAGTAGGTTCGGCGAGAACCGAAGATGAAAAGTTTACTCCCTTACCCCTTTTATGAAAATTATTCTGAATAGACGATTCCTTGTGTCTTTTATATCTTTTATTAAATGAAAATCTAGCTTTATGCAAAAATAACTACATACAGCTTTAGAGCCTCCGTCAGCATCGGGCCTATATCGCCCTACTAAACTTGCGAGTACGTCGTACTCAGTCTCTCTTTGCTGCCTTTATACTTGTATTTCAGAGGAGGACGATGCCGAGCATCTAGGTGGTTTCTTCGTGGACGTCGACGAATAGTTTGGGGTTCCCAGGTGGCAGCTTGGGACCGTGGAACAAGCTGGCTCGGAATTGTTTATGTGTAGGCCTCTTAGGCCCTATATTTGGATCTTGTTGTACTAGACAACACTACTTCGCTTCCGCTTGATGAATTGATGGTCTGTGACCTTTTGATGTGTAATATTTGTATTCTTCTCATTATATGAGTTGCTATATGATTTTGTGTCGTAGAGTCATGCAATGTGCCAGTTGTTCCACAAGTCTTGATCTCTTTACTATACATGGAAGCGATGTCTGAGCTTATGGCATGATTGAGGTGTTGTGTGCCGATGATCCATTCCGAGCACACCTGCTAATGAGTTTTGGCCTAGGATTGGTAAACCCAGTAACCCTCAATTGTGTAGCATGACCGGTTACACAACGTTCCACTGTATAGTTCAGGGGTCAGGGCGCTACAAGTTGGTATCAGAGCAGGACTGCCTGTAGGAAACCCGTTCTATTGGTCGATGTCGAGTCTAGTTCGTGAAAATTATTTTTAAATTAAAAATGAGTTGTGAAAACCCTCCTAGGATTCTTTTTACTCCTTACCAAATTCACTCTGATCTCGGTGCTATCTTACCTCTATTTGATTTTAACGGTCTTCTGATCGTCGGCAACCTCTAAATCTCTAGGATCACGGGGTTGGGTTCTATCTTTAGATAGTGGTTAACTTTGCTCTTCTGCCAGATTCTAAAGCCGAAGAAAGAAAGTGTTGCGGATCGTCAAGAAATTCCTTGCTTTAGCCCAAGATCTTGAACCGAAGGTCCCGGATTGTGCTAGGGCTCAGGTGTAATGATTCCTGAGGGTTGTCACCCTTGTGAGCATTATGCTACTGTGGGTTCCACTGCATGAAGCTGATCTTTAACCCAAGATCTTTTCCGTTGAACCCTGGTGCTAATGGTTAAACCCTACCCCAGGTTGGCAGAAATTGAAGTTAGTCTTCAAGGTCGAGGTTGCAGCCGTAATTGTTTTCCTCGACAATGCTCTTCTTCGTAGCTAGCTTTAGCTAGGCTCTCTGTCATGGAACCATCTAAAGCACGACGGGATTGCTCTTAGCGAGCCTTTCCATCAATAATTGTGTTTCTCCGGTAACGACTGTTCCTGAAACCCTTTCGACACTAGTTGTCGGAAGAGTGCTAACACGGGCTTCTGCAATATCCTAAATTGTTGTTAGCTGTTCCTTAATCCAAATTTGTTATCAGTCCTCTATCTGCATGCGGACAATCAAGTGTATCGTGCATTGGGGTGTTCTGATGCATGATATTCTTGTGGTTCGTCAAGACATTCCCCTTGGGATGTCAGGAGAAACAAACTCCGGTACCTCGTCCACTTCTCGGAAAAAAAGGTCAAAGTCTTGTGATTCGCGGAGTAAGAGCTTGTCTAGCTTCTGTTCCGTTCCACCTTGGAGTGTCACACTCTTTTATATCAAGAGGTCGTGCTTAGTCTCATGACGCACTTGAGGAAGTGATGCTCCTACCCTTCCTTATCCATCTACCTCCGAGCTTTTTGGGCTCGAGAGTGTTGAGGACGGATCTCGTTGTGGTAATCGGAACTTCTTAGCAAATGTTGTTGCTTTGAAATCCAAGGACCTTGATGGCACTCACTTAGGGTATCAAGACTAGATTGACGGAGCTGCTAAGTCCTTTTCGTTCAGATGCACACCTTCGGTCAACGAGTTAGATTCATGTCTAAACTCTTAAGACCACCTCCTTTTCTTTGAAAGGCAAGTTTTCTCTCGCAACCAGTGACATGTGTCGCTGTGGATCCTAGTGCAGTTCACTCCGTCTCCTCGGGTAAATCACAAGTTGGTCATGCATAGGCGGATTGTTGTTGAGATGGTAGGTTGTTGCCTCCAGTTCTCTAAATACGTCGTGTGAGCCACTTGTCGGTTTGCTCTTGAATAAGAAGAATTTGACAAAACCTCATCATCTCACCGGTGTTTCCCAATCAGGAATCAGTTGGGCTTCATTGCTTGGAGTCCATGTTGGTTCAATTTCCGCTTCGTAATCGTGACCCAATGGAACTCCCAATCTACCTCGTGTTCTGGAGCTTGGCAAGGTGGCCCATATCTTGAGAATCTAGTTACCCTATTTATCGGTTAACTTTAGCAAGCTCCTTCCTCGGACAGGTCAAGTCTGAATTATCCGCACGCCTAACCAATTCTGAATCTCAGGCAGAAATGATGCCTAGAGTTTACCGCGAGTATGACCTAGGCCTATCTGCACCCTGACAAGTCTGGTGTTGTGGTTCACGCACCTCACCGGAGGGTCTTCTGACCAAATCTCCTAACTCGTTCAAATCAACCGCTCTCCTTGAGAATCATGTGTAACTGGCTCTAGAAGTTTTTCACTAAGGTGCTTCCTCTATCTTCAAGTACGATTTTCGCTTGAGGATTGAATGAAGGATATTTTCGAAGCCGGAATGCGATATCTAGAACCTCAAGGAGAACCTCACTACGGAGTTGCAAATATCTATCTGTCAATCCTCCTACTCCATCCGCCTCGTGATAATGTCTCGTTTATGAGGTTTTACCCCTCCATCTGAATGTGGGGCAATGCCATATCTCTCCTTCCTAGGTGAACCCAAGTTTTTCTTCATCACACGGACAGTGTGTGAATTCGTCAGTCACGTTAGGGCCCGAGCGTTCAGCCTTATGGAAATGTCTAGTACGTCACAAGCGTGGAGTCCAAAAGAAGCTGTCTTCTCTCTTCACGGTGCGAAAGCCCTACGGTCTACACAGCGGGTGGTTTGAAGTATTGACTAGGTCTTGGACCAATATCCTGAACAGGGTGATCGGTTGTCCTATCATCGGCTCGACCTTTGTTTGGTCAAGTCGTTCCTTTCTCTCAATAACCTATGGTTTTGGGCGAGAGTCATTTTGTCTACCACCTTAAGTAATCTCCTTTTCTTTCCGCCTTTTTGGCATGTCATGTTAGTTAGCCAAATCTCTGCAATGAGGAAGATGTGTGTTGTCATGTTCCCTCATCCCTACTTCTACTCTAGAATCTCGGGACGAGATTCCTGTAAGGGGGGTAGAATTGTAACAGCCCCAGGTTAGTACTCTAAAATATGGGCCAAAATTTTTTTTTCACTTTTTTATTGGCATTGCATCATGGCATCCATTTAAAAATGGCTTAAGTTGAATAAAGCAACAATTGTAAAACAACAAAAAGGGGAGCAAAACCCTTCCCAAATTTCCAACCCAAACATACTACTCATTTTGGTAAAACCAATTATTCTTGAGTCTCCAAATTGTTAAGGAAACTCAAGGATATATTTTCTTTCTAAATAGTTGCCAAAGACTAATTTATTAACAAGCAACTAAATAAAATTTGAGAAATCAATTTGCTTCTTTTCAATTTCTATTGTTGGAACCAAGTTAAGTTTTCCAAAAATTCAAACTAAAATTATGGGGTGCTTCATTGTTATAATATGAGCCTCCATTAATATCTTCATAATTTATTGAATTGTTTAAGTGCTCCAAATAATTCTATTTTGGGAATTACCAAAAATGGCTATAACTAAACCCTATGAACAAAGGTTGCTCAAAACAATTTAGTTTGCTACCCAAATTTTTGTGGAGCTTACCCATGGAATAGGGAGCCCACATGAATTTTTCCTTAATTTCTGAAAATGTTTTAATGGCTCTTTTAAATAGTTCAAACCTGCTGTTATGCAAAAATCAGAAAAGAAAAAGGAAAAGATCAAATGTCTGACAGTGGCCCCCCACTGTCCGTCCCTCTCTTTCCCCCTCCTTCACTGTGGCGCCAGGGAGGCCGCTGTCGCCATGCCGACGACGCACGCCTGCCCCCGCTCGATCTGCTGCCCTAAGGTGGTCAAGGAGGACCCCCACCTGCCTCTTCTCGCTTACCTGCTCCCTGCTCACCCCCTCTACGTTCTCTTCCACAGACCAGAAGCGGATTTCGGTAGCCACCTTCGAGCCGCCGCCGCCGCCCCCTTCAAATCGCCGACGACGCTGACCGCCCCTGGCCACGCCGACGCCAGCACGAGCTTCGCCTCGCTCTCCTCGTCCTCCTTGCCGATTGAATCGGGCCGGGACGCCCTATACATTAGGCAGGCTGCCGCACGCATCGGATTTCTTCCCCGATGACCACCGGTGGGGATCTTCACCTCCGGCAACGACGGGCTTCCTCGAGCACGAACGGCTACATCAGCCCAATCCCAGTGAGCTCCCGGTCCCGTTCCCGCCTTTCCCTAGCTTAAATTCGTGTTGTAGACGACTCAAGCATCTGCCTCTTTCCGTTCCTCCACGGCCGAGCTTGCGCACGAGTTCGTGCTGTTCCTGCACCCACGCCCTGGCCACTCCAGCTCGCGTGCCCGATGCACGCATCCCCTACACGCACCAGCACGCCTCCGTAAGCCGCTTCCCTCTGCTCACGCCCGTGAGAGTCAGCTGCGGCGGCGACCGCTACAGTTCATCCCGTCGCCGTCGTTCTGAAACTGAAGTTCTACTCCATGCTGTTACAAATTCAGTAAACCACTCACGCGTGCCCGCCTGCCCGGCCAGCGGACCGGCCTGGGCCGGCCTCGAGGCCGGCAGCCTCTGGAGCTGCCCCGGCCTGGCCCCGGTTTGGGCCGGCTCTGAGGCCGGCCCCCTCTGCCACTGACCCGGCCTGCACACCGGCCTGGGCCGACCTGTGGGTCGGCCCGTACAGTAAAAACAGGATTTTATTTAAATTGAAATAATTCATAACTTTTCAAATATTGGTCCAAATTTAACAAATAAAATACCAATTTGATCAGAAAGACAAACCCTATCTATTGGGACAATTGGAATGTTAATTTGAAACCATATTTTTGCTTTATTTTAAGGATTCCTAAAATGGGTTAAATATACCCAAATTGGGAAATTCACAACTTATTAAATCTTGGTCCAAAAATTATGAACAAACTATCAATGTGATCCTCTTGTCAAATGCTACTCAACCATGCTGATATCATGTCATTATCACAAATTCATATTTGATATTATTCATAATTTGATTAAATGAATTAAATTCTTTTATTTATTTAAATTGCTATTTATTCATCGGTGCTCCGAAAATTACAAATGAGGTACCAAAATGATCGGAATAACGAACCCTACCCAATTCATGTCATGTTCATGCATATTGAGCCACTTATCCAATAATTTAATACTTTATAAAGAATTGTGGTCACTAAGATAAATATGGGGTTGTTTCCAAATAATTGCACTAATTATTTGGCTCCCCATTTAATTTCGCTTTTAATTTATATAATATTATCTTTGCATCAATTTGACATGTCATCATGTGATTGAGCATTTCACCTTGTGTTCTTGTGATTTATGTGTTCTTTGTATTTTCTTTTGGGTATCGATAGATTCCGGAGTCGAGGTTAACGCTACTTACCCCGACGAGCAGTACTTCACGCCCGGGCAGCAAGGCAAGAGATAACCCAACCTTCTTGGCATTCTAGCATCCTATGTATTATCAACTTATTTTATCCACCAGAATATTGCATGCGATTCAAATGTCTCTTTGATCAAGATGTAGAAGATCCTATGAATGCATGTTTATCCCCTAAACCATCACATGGCTCCCTACCTATAACCCTAGGATTGATGTGTTGGCCGGAGATAAGAATTTAAGTGTTGTATTTATATGCTTAGCTATGCTTAGCCATGCTTAGTTGAAGAATAATTATGTCCGTTGTTTAAATTCCATAATTGTTGATGTTGATGGAATATTTCGGACATGGTGGATAATCGTGATGCTTAATTAAAATGCTACGACGGCTTGGGTGAGTTGCCATCGGGGATAGTTTTTTGCCTCACTCTAGCCCCTAGGTGCGAGTTCTTGTCTCTAGACTCAAGATCGAGCGTGCTGCCAACAAGATCCATTTGCGCGTGAGTGTGTGGGTGGAAAAGGAATGAGGATGGTGGTGTTTAGGATGTGGCCGCCGGGCAGGTCGTTGGAGGCGCTGAACCTGTCCTTCCGCACACTGATGGTCCTTGAGTAAGCCTCATGCATTGTAAAGGTCTAACCGCGCCCGCTCGCCGGCCTTCCCCGGAAGAGGGCCAACTAGGTGAGCCGGACGGTACCAATGGGTAAAATAGTACACCCCTGCAGGGTTTAATCTTTTCGAAAAGCCGTGTCCGCGGTTATGGACGACTTGGGAACGGATATACGAGATCATAGATAACCTTAACCTAATTGATGTGGCAGCTAAAGGTTGCATTAATCAACAAGAGTGTAAGGTTCATTTCCTCGAGGGTGATTTGAGGGAGTGCCTTTGGTGGAGATGAGTGATTTGGCTACAAGTAGGTTCGCCGAGAACCGAAGATGAAAAGTTTAATCTCTTACCCCTTTTATGAAAATTATTCTGAATAGACGATGCCTTGTGTCTTTTATATCTTTTAAATGAAAATCTAGCTTTATGCAAAAATAACTACATATAGCTTTAGAGCCTCCGTCAGCATCGGGCCTATATCGCCCTACTAAACTTGCGAGTACGTCGTACTCAGTCTCTCTTTGCTGCCTTTATACTTGTATTTCAGAGGAGGACGATGCCGAGCATCTAGGTGGTTTCTTCGTGGACGTCGACGAATAGTTCGGGGTTCCCAGGTGGCAGCTTGGGACCGTGGAACAAGCTGGCTGGGAATTGTTTATGTGTAGGCCTCTTAGGCCCTATATTTGGATCTTGTTGTACTAGACAACACTACTTCGCTTCCGCTTGATGAATTGATGGTCTGTGACCTTTTGATGTGTAATATTTGTATTCTTCTCATTATATGAGTTGCTATATGATTTTGTGTCATAGAGTCATGCAATGTGCCAGTTGTTCCACAAGTCTTGATCTCTTTACTATACATGGAAGCGATGTCTGAGCTTATGGAATGATTGAAGTGTTGTGTGCCGATGATCCATTCCGAGCACACCTTCCAATGAGTTTTGGCCTGGGATTGGTAAACCCAGTAACCCTCAATTGTGTAGCATGACCGGTTACACAACGTTCCACTGTATAGTTCTGGGGTCGGGGCGCTACAGCCTTCTCTCCGGAGATCAGTCTCTAGTTTCTGGAAGGTATCAACCTGCCTAAAATGCATGAGATAGGTGTGGTGTGTGACTTTCCCGATGACTTTCCTGAAGAATTGCCTGGCATGCCGCCAAATAGAAGTGTGGAGTTTGTCATCGAACTGGTTCCCGGGACTGCCCCAATTTCCAAAAGGCCGTACTAAATGCCGACAGAAGAGTTGACTGAGCTGAAGAACCAACTTGATGAGCTGTTGGAGAAGGAATTCATTCGGCTTAGTAGTTCCCCCTGGGGTTGCCCTATCATCTTCGTCAAGAAGAGGGATACTAATGTTCCTCGGCTGGTTGTTGATTATCGCCCTCTAAATACGGTAACCATCAAAACACAAGTATCCTATTCCTCGGATGAATGATCTTTTCGATCAGCTAGCGGGTGCAACTGTATTCTCCAAGATGGATCTGCGGTCAGGCTACCATCAGGTCAAAATCAGGAAGGAGGATATTCCGAAGACGGCTTTCACCACCCGTTATGGGTTATATGAGTATACTGTCATGTCTTTTGGTCTCACCAATGCTCCGGCTACCTTCATGAGGCTTATGAACTCAATCTTCCACGAGTACCTCGACAAGTTCGTCATCATCTACATTGATGATATCCTCGTTTACTCCAAAACCGATGAAGAGCATGATGAGCATCTTCGCCTAGTTCTGACCAAGCTCCGTGAACATCGCCTCTATGCTAAGTTCTCCAAGTGTGAGTTCTGGCTAAAGGATCTCATCTTCCTAGGTCATGTGGTGTAAGCTTATGGACTGTCTGTTATACCTGACAAGATACAGTCGATTCTGGATTGCCCTACTCCAAAGTCTGTCAAGGACATCCGCAGCTTCCTTGGGTTAGCGGGTTACTACCACCGATTCATCGAAGGTTTCTCCAAGATAGTCAAAGCTTTGACCGACCTTCTCAAGAAGGACAAGAAGTTCGTCTGGACGGACAAGGCTGAAGAGAGTTTCCAAACCCTAAAAGTCAAACTCACGACCACTCCGGTGCTTGTCCTTCCGGACACTAGCAAGGACTTTGTCGTTTTCTGTGATGCCTCTCTACAAGGCTTAGGCTGCGTGTTGATGCAGGAAGGCCATGTAGTGGCCTATGCCTCTCGCCAACTCAAACCGCATGAGCAAAACTACCCTACTCATGATCTAGAGCTTGCTGCTGCGGTTCATGCTCTAAAGCAATGGAGGCCCTACCTGTTGGGTAGCCGTTGCGAGATCTTCTCTGATCATCAAAGTCTGAAGTACCTTTTCACTCAACCAGATCTGAACCTCCGACAGAGAAGATGGTTGGAGTTAATCAAGGACTATGATGTGACCCTCAACTATCAGCCTGGCAAGGCCAACGTCGTGGCAAATGCCCTGAGCCGCAAGTCTTATTGCAATACTCTAATGATCGAAAAGGCTCAACCTGCTCTTCATGAGGAATTTGCCCGTTTGAACCTAGACCTTGTTCCCTCCGGATTTCTGGCAAACTTAGAGATCAAATCCACTCTTGAGGATGAGATCAAGGCAGCTCAGCTGCAGGATGCTGGCATCAAGAAGACCAAGAATAATATCGCCAGTGGTAAAGCTAAATGTTTCTCCATTGATGACTCTGGAGCTGTCTACTTTGGGGATCGTCTGGTGGTGCCCAAGAGTGGGGGTGTGAAGGAGGTGATACTCCAAGAAGCTCATGATTCTCCCATATCCATCCACCCTGGTAGTACCAAGATGTACCAAGATCTCCGCTGCAGATTCTGGTGGACTCGCATGAAGCGAGAAGTGGCCAAGTATGTTGCTGAATGCGACATCTGTCGCCGAACATCAAAGGCCAGCGGGTACTCTCCGTCCTATAGCCATTCCTGAGTGGAAATGGGATGAAGTTGGCATGGAATTCATCACCGAATTCCCAAAGTCTCAAAAGGGAAATAATGCTATCTGGGTCGTCATCGATTGTCTATCCAAGGTCGCCCATTTCCTCCCTGTTCGCGAGGATATCACCTCTAGTAAACTTGCGGACTTGTATATGGCCCGGATTGTTCCACTGCATGGGGTCCCCCTAAGGATCATCTCATATCGTGGAAGCCTATTCGTGTCCAGATTCTGGCAGAACTTCCAACATGCTTTGGGAACCCGTCTCAACTTCAGTACAGCTTATCATCCTCAGACCGATGGTCAGACTGAAAGAGTAAACCAAGATCTGGAAGACATGCTTCAGGCATGTGTCATCTCTTTCAGTAAAGGTTGGGAGAAGTATCTTCCCCTCACGAAGTTCTCCTACAACAATAGCTATCAAGCTAGTCTGCTGATGGCTCCCTTTGAGGTTCTCTATGGACGAAAGTGTCGGACTCCTCTAAACTGGTCTGAAACTGGAGAAAGGCCATTCTTTGGTCCTGATGTGATCAATGAGGCTGAAGAGAAGGTTCATATCATTCGGAAGAATCTGAAGATTGCTCAGTCCAGGCAGAAGAGCTACTATGATAAGCATCATCAGGAGGTTCACTATGAAATTGGTGACAAAGCCTATCTTCGAGTCTCTCCCCTCCGAGGCGTTCGTCGTTTCGGAATCAAGGGAAAATTGGCACCTCGTTTTGTTGGTCCTTTCACCGTTCTAGCCAAGCGAGGAGATCTCTCTTATCAATTCGAGCTTCCAGAAAATTTCCCGGATGTGCATGATGTGTTCCATGTCTCTCAACTCCGTCGTTGCTTCAAAGATCCCATTCATGGGGTTAATCATGAAGAGTTGGACATTCAGGAGGATGTGACCTACCATGAGCATCCTGCCCGCATCTTGGATGAAGCGGAAAGGAAGACTCGTAATAAATCCATCAAGTTCCTCAAAATCCAGTGGTCTAACCATTCTGAAGAAGAAGCAACCTGGGAGCGTGAAACTAGTCTTCGTCAGGAATACCCCGCCTTCTTCACTCAAGCCTAGAATCTCGGGACGAGATTCCTGTAAGGGGGGTAGAGTTGTAACAGCCCCACTTTTGGTACCTGAAAATATGAGTAAAATTTTCACTTTTGCATCTCACTTTGCATCATAGCATCCCTCATTCATATTTGCTTCACATGAAATAATAAGGCAGCAACAATTAAGAAACCAAATATGATGATGTAAATGGTGGTCAAACTTCCAATTTCGAATTCTCATATTTGTCCAGGAAGTTCCAACAACTACAAAGATAATTGTTGCAAAATTTAATGCAGTTGCAAATGCAAATATTTAAATGGAGCCCAAAATGCAAGAGAACAAATTCTGAAATATTAACACATGAAATATTTTTCAAATGGGCTGCAAATTTTATCACAGGTTCCAAATAATATATATTGGCTCTGTGAAGTTTTCCAGAATTTTTCGAAATGTTTAAGGGCCTCAATTAAATACCTAAACCCTACTGGAAATTCTGGAAAAAGGAAAAAGAATAAAACCCTGACAGTGGGTCCCCACTGTCAGCACCATCTTCACTGTGGTGACAGGGGGAACACTGGCGCCATGTCCGCGCCCCACCGTGCCCTCCCCTCGCTGCTCCCTCACGCTCTAGCACCCCTGGAGGATAAAGAGGACCCCCATGCCGTGCTGCTCCTCCTCCCCCTCCTTTTCCCCCCGTGCAGGAAACCCTAACCCTAATGGCGCCATGACCGCAAGCTGACCACGCCGCCGCCGCATGTCGCCGTCGACACAAGCCTCCCGGAGCAGATCGAAGTGCACCAGGAGCTCCGCCTCGCCTCCCTCTTCTTCCTCGCCCAAGCAATCGGGCCGGGACGCCCTAAATCGAGCCGATGATCTCGTCTTCTTCCCCTCCGTCCGCCGGCCGTCGAGCACGATTGCCGTCACCGCCGGCCTTCCCCTTCACCACCGAGCACCTAGACATGCTCAGGGTGAGCACACGGTCCTCCTGGACCTTTTCTCCTCGCCCCTCTCCCTCTGGTTCGCCGAAACGCCGTAGACCGAAACAGCGCCGCCGCCGTAGCTCATCGCCGGAGCTCCTCCGGTGACCATTAGGTCACGCCCCGCCGCCACTAGATTCCCCTCGCCGTGCTAAACCGAATGCGACCCCTCTCGGGCTCCCTAGCGCACGCACGCGACGGATCCGTGCTCGGCATGCCGCCGGCCACCGCGCGCTCGCACGCCGGTCTTGGCCTTTCTCCGGTCAAACCTGCCTGTGGCCCCGTTGGGCCGACGTGGATGCCAGCGTGGCCGTTGCCCCACCTGACTGTGGCTGCGGCAAGCCCAGCCCACGGTGCAAAACGTTTCGGCCTTTTACTGGAATTTAAATAACAGACAGAAAATGAGTTAAACTTTGAAATTTCATATCTTTTGAACCACAAGTCAGAAAATTGCAAATAATATGTCAAATTGCTCAGAAAAATAATATCTATCTGTTAGCATCATTGCCATGATCAACTAAATTAATTAAATTGCATTTAATCAATAAATACTAAAATGGCAGAATATATGTGGATTTTGGAAATTGCATAACTTTAGTTTTATTCATCCAAAAAATATTGTTAAGCTCTCAAAATGTTCAGGAAAACAACATCTAAATATTAGTTCTGTTTTCCATGTCAAAATGAAATTCTAAATTGCTGTTTATTTAAATGAAGTAAAATGGCAGATTTAAATCAATAATTACAAATATCATAACTTGTTAAATATTGTTTCAAAAATTGCAAATGATATACCAAAATGACCAGCAAGACAAATGCTATCTATCTATTTTGATAGCACAGCATGAAAACAACTTTTCCTTTGATGTCATTTTCGAATTGGTGAAAATGATTTAAATTGCAAAACCGTTTAAATCACCATTTCTTCATCGTTAATCGGAAAATGGTAAACGAAGTACCAAATTGATCAGTGAAACAATACCTATCTAATAATGTCATTTTCATGCATATAGACCTCATATTTCAGTACTGGACCTTTCTGTTAATTACCTAATTCACTAAGTTAAAGATGGAGTTTTAACCCGTTAATTGCAATATTTAATTTAGGGGTTCCATTTAACTTGTGGGACATGCCCAATACCCTTTCAGTGCCTAATATGACCATCTCATCATGATTGTGCATTTCACCTTGTATTCGTGTTATTTATTTCATTTCCTGTTATTGTTTGTGTTCCGTTAGATTCAGGAGTCGAGGTTCCACCACAATACCTCGACAACCAGTGTGACCAGCTCTATCAGCAAGGCAAGAGCTAACCTTACCTTCTTGGCATATCTCATATCACCCAAGTATTTTATCCACCATAATATTGCATTCGATTCTAGAAACAACTTTTGTTCAGTGGATAGAAATTCCTATAACTTGCATGCTCCCTGAATCATTATCTGTTTCCCTTCCTATTAACCATAGGTTGATGTGTTGGCCTGAGATAAATCATATTTGTGGTATGTTATGCTTAGATATGCTTAGCCATGCTTAGTCAAATGTTAAGTTGTCCGTTGATTATTTTCCATACTTGTGAAGTTGATCGAATGTTCGGACAATGGTGGAAACTTGTGGTAATAATTAAATTGCTAAAAGGCTTGGATGAGTTGCCAACAAGGTTGTTGGTGTTTTGTCTCATTCTTGCCACCTAGGCTGAGAGTGCTTTTAGCTAGAACCAAGAACCGAGCGTGCTTCCAACGGTGGGGACATATGGAATCCCCTTTAACCGAATAATTTGTGCGAGCGTATCCAAGGGTCCTCTAGTTTGCGCTTTCTATTTGCGAGTGTGTGGCTGGTGATGAAAAAGATGATGTGAAGAGATGGTGGTGATAGGAGTGGCGATGGGGCAGGGTGTTGAAATAGGCGCTGAACTTGTCCTGTCGTCTCGATGACCCTTGGATAGTCTCATGCTTTGTAAAGGTTTAATCGTGCCCGCCCTGCCGGCTTTCCCCGGAAGAGAGCTAAATATACAGGCAAGGGGTCGGACGGTACCAATGGTAAAAACAGTACACCCCTGCAGGGTTTAATATTTTCGAAAAGCCATGTCCACGGTTATGGACAAATCTTGGGAAAGGCAGATTAGCTCATAGAAAATCTGAACTTGATCTTAACTAAAATGTGGCAGCTAGAGGTTGCAACTCAACTTGTGATAAAAGGTTCATTTCCTCGAGGGAGATTCGAGGGAGTGCCTTGGTGGAGATAAGTGGTGATTCTGAATACTGTAGGTTCCATGTGAACCGAAGAAGAAAAGTTACTATCTTATCCCCTTATGACAACCTTCTGAGTAGTCGATGCCATGAGTCTTAGTCTTCGGAAGGATAAAACTAGCTTTATGCAAAACAACTACTATATAGCTTTGAAGCCAAACAACATCGGGCCTATATCGCCCTACTAATTCTTGCGAGTACGTCGTACTCAGCCTTGCTTTGTTGAATATTACTTGTTTCGGAGGAGGACGTCACCGAACTAGAAGGTGGGTTCTACGTTGACTTCGACGAGTAGTCTGGGGTTCCCATGTGGCAGCTTGGGACATCACGGAACAGGCTGGCCGGGATATGTTATTGTAGACCTCTTAGGCCATAATTTGGATCTTGTTGTTTAGACAACCTTAATTGTTTCCGCTTGTTGTAATGATGGGTCAGTGACCTCTGATGTGTCATTCGCTATCTTTCTCAATTATATGAGTTGAACTATTATATCTTTGTGTCGTAGAGTTTGTGATGTGCCAGTTGTTCCGCAGTCTTGGTCTCTTTATTATGCATGATAGCTATGTCTGAGCTTATGGCATGATCGAGGTGTTGCATTGCCGATGATCCATTCCGAGCACGCCTGCCAAAGGTTTTGGCCTGGGATTGGTAACCCCAGTAACCTTCGATTGTGTAGCATGACCGGTTGCACATAGCTTCATTGTATAATTTCGGGGTCGGGGATTTACAGCTAGGTAGCGCACAAGTCCACAGTTAGCTTAGGCGAGAGGTGATCTCCTCCGGGTCAGGATCTGCTCGTCTTCAACGTCTAGCCGACACCTCCCGGGTTCTCACCCACGACCACCATTGTAAAGCTACACCATGATATACCTCTCAATCCAGACATGCAGGAGTAGGGCTGTTAGCCTCCGGGTGGCCTGAACCTGGGTAAACTCCTCGTGTCTCTATGATGCTTGCTAGCACGTAGATCTCGAGCGTAGACGAAGTCCTCGGGTGGAAGACGTTTCTCAGCCTCCTTCGCGCCCCATACCGAACCTAAAAAGGGGGTATCCTTTACTTCCGGTGTCCGTAATCCAAGACACGACAATAACTTAATAAATATTGTTTCAAATTTTGCAAATGATATACCAAAATGATCAGCAAATCAAAGGCTATCTAGTTATGATAATTTCACAGCATGACAACAACTTTCCCTTTGATATCATTCTCGAAATGGTTAAAAGGATTAAATTTGTTTAACCGTTTAATTCACCATTTATTCATCGTTATTTGGAAAATTGCAAACAAGGTACCAAAATTATTAGGAGAACAATACCTACCTAATAATGTCATTTTCATGCATATTTAAACCACATTTTAGTACTGTAATAGTTCATAAGCAATGTGGTCACTAAATTAAACATGGGGTTGTTTCCAAATAATTGGACCAATTAATTTGGCACTCCATTTAAATTGTTAGCTAAATTAAATGATGATATCAGTGCATAAACTTGACATTTCATCATGATTGTGCGTTGCACCTTTTGTATTCCTGTTATTTATTTGTTCTCCTGTTATTGTTTGTGTATTGGTAGATTCAGGAGTCGAGGTTCGCCCACCATACCTCGACGATCCGTGCTATCAGCCCGTCAGCAAGGCAAGAGATAACCTAACCTTCTATGCATATCTCATCCTATTGTTTCCACAAGTATTTTCTCCACCATAATATTGCATTCGATTCCAATGTCAACTTTTGGTCCATGTATAGAGTATCCTATTAATTGCATGTTCCCTACTCCATTACATGTTTTCCCTCCTATTATCCATAGGTTTGATGTGTTGGCCTGAGTTAACTTATATCTGCTGAATATAAGCTTAGCTATGCTTAGCCATGCTTAGTCAAATGCTTAGTCATCCGGTGATTATTTCCAGGATTGTGAAGTTGATGGAATGTTCGGACAAGGTGGAAACTTGTGGTAATTAATAAAAATGCTAAAAGGCTTGGATGAGTTGCCATCGGGGTTGGTGGTGTTTTGTCTCATTCTTGCCGCCTAGTTGCGAGTTCTTTACCACTTGAACCAAGATGAGCATGCTTCCATCGGTGGGGGTATGGGCCCCTTACTAACCGAATAAATTGTGTGGGCGTATCCAAGGTTCCTCTAGTTTGCGCTTTCCATTTGCGCGTGAGTTGAAGGTGGATGACGGCGCGATGAGGACGGTGGTGTTTAGGATGTGGCGATGGGGCAGGCCTTGGATAGTCTCATGCAAAGTTAAGGTTTAACCGCGCCCAATCTGCCGGCTTTCCCCGGAAGAGAGCTAAATAGGCGAGCCGGATGGTACCGATGGCTAAAAACAGTACACCCCTACAGGGTTTAATCTTTTTGAAAAGCCGTGTCCATGGTTATGGATGACTTGGGAATGGACGATAAGATCATAGAATAACCTGAACTTAATTAAAATTTGGCAACATGTGTTAAAAGGTTCATTTCCTCGAGGGTGATTCGAGGGAGTGCCTTGGTGGAGATGAGTGGTGGATTCTGGATACTGTTGGTTCAAGGTGAACCAAAGAAAAAAAGTTTGACTATCTTATGCCCTTTCGGAAAACCTTCTGAGTAGTCGATGCAATGAGTCATGTCTTTAAAAAGGAAAACTAGCTTTATGCAAAACAAATACCTTACAACTTTGAAGCCAATCATCATTGGGCCTATATCGCCCTAGTAATTCTTGCGAGTACGTCGTACTAAGCCTTGCTTTGTTGATTATTATTTGTTTTCAGAGGAGGACGTCACCGAACAGGAAGGTGGGTTCTTCGTTGACATCGACGAGTAGTCTGGGGTTCCCAGGTGGCAGCTTGGGATGTCACGAAACAGGCTGGCTGGGTTATGTTATTGTAGGCCTCTTAGGCCATAATTTGGATCTTGTTGTTAGACAACTAAATTTCACTTCCGCTTGATGTAATGTTGGGTCTATGACCTCTGATGTGTATTTTTGCTATCCTTCTCATTATATGAGTTGATCTATGATCTCTTTGTGTTGTAGAGTCTGTGATGTGCCAGATGTTCCGAAGTCTTGATCTCTATATTGTGCATTGATAGATATGCCAGTGTTCATGGCATAATCGAGGTGTTGCATTGCCGATGATCCATTCCGAGCATGCCTGCCCAAGGTTTTGGCCTGGGAGTGGTAACCCCAGTAACCTTCGATTGTGTAGCATGGCCTGTGGGTTACATAGTATCTTTGTATAATTTCGGGGTCGCGGCGCTACACGCGTTTGAAGCGTGTCACACTTTAGAGTTTGATGCTTCATCTTTAAACCTGCCACCGCACTTTTATACGTATATTTGGGTCCCATGCATGATTTGGTTGGATTCCGGCGCTCTGAAGCCCCCGCTTCGGGTGAAACCCTATAACCAGTTGATCGGAAGTCAATCGTATCATCTACCCATTTGATCGGCATCGAGAGGGGGTAGACCAGTGGGATATTGTATCCATTATTGTGTTAGTGTAGGACATAGGAACATATGAAGCCAAGTTTTATCCAATGTTGTCACAAGATTTCCTCCGGTTTGCCGAAAGTGGGAGTTTTGACAGTTGTGAGTGCAGAACCTTCTCCTGCGGAGTAGGTGTCGTCTGTGAAGCGTGTCACACTTTGGAGTTTGATGCTTCATCTTTAAACCTCCCACCACACTTTTATATATATATTTGGGACCCTTGCATGATTTGGTTGGATTCTGAAGCTCCGAAGCCCCCGCTTCGGGCGAAACCCTAACCAGTTGATCAAAAGTCAATCGTATCGTCTACCCATTTGAACGGCATTGAGAGGGGGTAGACTAGTGGCATTGTATCCTTGGTTTTGTTAGTGTAGGACATGGGAACATATGAAGCCAACTTTTATTCCATGTTATCACAAGATTTCCTCCGGTTTGCCGAAAGTGGGAGTTTTGAGTTGTGAGTGTAGAACCTTCTCCTGCGGAGTAGGTGTCGTCTGCGAAGCGTGTCACACTTTGGAGTTTGATGATTCATCTTTAAACCTCCAACCACACTTTTATACATATATTTGGGACCCATGCATGATTTCGTTGGATTCCGACGCTCTGAAGCCCCCGCTTCGGGCGAAACCCTATAACCAGTTGATCGAAAGTCAATCGTATCGTATACATGTTTGACCGGCATCTAGAGGGATTAGATCAGTGGGATTGTTTCCTTGGTTGTGTTAGTGTAGGACATAGTAAAATATGAAGCCAAGTTTTATCCGACGTTGTCACAGGATTTCTTCCGGCTTGCCGAAAGTGGGAGTTTTGAGTTGTCAGTGCAGAACCTTCTCCTGCGGAGTAGGTGCCACGTGTGAAGCGTGTCACACATTAGAGTTTGATGCTTCATCTTTAAATCTCCCGCCGCACTATTATACATATATTTGGGACCCATGCATGATTTTGTTGGATTCCGACGCTCTGAAGGCCCCGCTTCGGGCGAAACCCTAACCAGTTGATCGAAAGTCAATCGTATCGTCTACCCATTTGACCGGCATCGAGAGGGGGTAGACCAGTGGGATTGTATCATTAGTTGTGTTAGTGTAGGACCTGGGAACATATGAATACCAGTTTTATCCCATGTTATCAGAAGATTTCCTCCGGTTTGCCGAAAGTGGGAGTTTTGAGTTGTGAGTGCAGAACCTTCTCCTGCGGAGTAAGTGTCGTCTACGAAGCGTGTCACACTTTGTAGTTTGATGCTTCATCTTTAAACCTCCAACCACACTTTTATACATATAATTGGGATCCGTGCATGATTTGGTTGGATTCCGACACTCTGAAGCCCCCGCTCCAGGCGAAACCCTATAACCAGTGGATCGAAAGTCAATCATATCGTCTACCCATTTGATCAGCATTGAGAGGGGGTAGACCAGTGCGATTGTATCATTAATTATGTTAGTGTAGGACCTGGGAACATATGAAGAACAGTTTTATCCCATGTTATCAGAAGATTTCCTCCGGTTTGTCGAAAGTGGGAGTTTTGAGTTGTGAGTGCAGAACCTTCTCCTGCGGAGTAGGTGTCGTCTGTGAAGCGTGTCACACTTTGTAGTTTGATGCTTCATCTTTAAACCTCCAACCACAATTTTATACATATATTTGGGATCCATGCATGATTTGGTTGGATTCCGACACTCTGAAGCCCCCGCTCCAGGCGAAACCTGTAACCAGTGGATCGGAAGTCAATCATATCGTCTACCCATTTGATCGGCATTGAGAGGGGGTAGACTAGTGGCATTGTATCCTTGGTTGTGTTAGTGTAGGACATAGGAAAATATGAAGCCAAGTTTTATCCCAAGTTTTTAAAAGATTTCCTCCGGTTTGCTGAAAGTGGGAGTTTTGAGTTGTGAGTGTAGAACCTTCTCCTACGGAGTAGGTGCCGTGTGTGAAGCATGTCATACTTTGGAGTTTTATGCTTCATCTTTAAACCTCCCACCACACTGTTATACATATATTTGGGACCCAAGCATGATTTGGTCAGATTCCGATGCTCTGAAGCCCCCACTTCGGGGGAAACCCTAATTAACCAGTTGATCGGAAGTCAATCGTATCGTCTACCCATTTGACCGATATCGAGAGGGGGTAGACCAATGAAATTGTATCATTGGTTGTGTTAGTGCAGGAAATGGAAACATACAAAGACTCGTTTTATCCCATGTTATCACAAGATTTCCTTCGGTTTGCCGAATGTGGGAGTTTTAAGTTGTGAGTGCAGAACAGAACGTAGGTGTCGAGTGAGAACATATTAATAAACCAACCCCCGCTAAATAGTCAACCTTTCCTCTCCCACGCGCAGCTCCGCTGCCGCCCCGGCGCCGCCACGCTACCGTCGATTCCCTCCATCTCCGGGGGAATCCCCCGTTCCCGCCGCAGCGAGATGTCACCGCGCCGTCGCGTGCGTAGCAGCACGGGTTTCCGCGAGGTCGGCTACGGTCGTCCGGCCGCTACGAGGCGGATATCACCACTGGCGGCCACTGTGTGTGGCTCGGCACGTTTGATTCGGCCGACCTGGCACCCCGTGCCTACGACGCCGCAACATGAAGGTTTGCTCGGCAGCGGTCCAAGCTAAACTTCCACGACCTGACCGTAGAGGAGCGGAGGCAGCACCGCCGGGCCGAGCGGCTGCTCGCCGTCCGAGAGGCCGACGAGCTCGCCATGGCCAAGATACGCGAGGAGCACCCCGAGTACGGGCTATCGGAGCTCGAATTTTATGCAGAATGGATGCGGTGGCGAGGAATAAGAGCACCGATGTGGCTGGCCCCTCGACGGCGGTGAAGGTGGACTCGTTGTCCTCCTCCTTGTTCGACTGGTCATCCTCCTCCTCGTTTGACTGGATAACTGCGACGATGAGTAGAGTGGCTAGATTATTCTGGTTCTCCATGTAACACATCAATTAAAAAAGTTGACTTTTTCTCTAGGAGTGGCTAGATTCTGGAGGGTCGGAATCCCACCTAGGCCAAAGTTTTGTTCAAGTAATTTTAATCTAGCATGTTTTGGGTCAGTGTATTTCGAATCTAGCATTAATAGGTTTTGTTCAAGTTGAAGTTACCATTACCGAAAGCTATAACACAAAATTACTGAAGTGCTTGCAAGCAGATCTTCAGGTTACGTTCATGTTGAAGTTCACATTATACTGTAATTGCTTACCAACATTTCTGAAAGCTAACATTACTTACTCTCTGGCTCAGTACTGAACAATTTACAGAAAAGCATGCAGATACAGTTCTACAATAATGTTCAGGCAAAGTAGATATAAATAGTAGCAGTAAATATTGAGCGCTTGGTGCCGCTTACCACCTTCTATCCGTCACACTAAGAAGAAGTGACACAAAAGCATGATAAGGCAGTTCTGCAATTTTCATATAGAACTACTGAAACATCGACCGATTGCTGCCTATCACCACCTATTACTGGACGACTCGTCAACATTCCACCCGCCTTCTTTCTTCCACCCATTGTTCGCCCCACCATCGTTCGCCCCGTCAGCCTTCCATGCATCATCAGGATCATCCCACACTAAAGGCTTATTGTGGGACCTCTTGGCTTCTTGTGTCTTACTCATGCAACTAGGGCAGTATTCTTCTTTCATTTGTAGTTTTGGTTGGAGGTGACGTAGCCCCTTCATCATTAACTTGATCCTACGGTACAAGTCATAGGTGACAAACCCATCTACAGCATCATACTCCAGGTTAATCGGGTCAAGTGGCTGCTTCTCCCAGCAATGGTGCTGTGTTGATGGGAAATTTGTCTTCATTTTCTAGTAGGACTCGCCGATGATAATGGCTACCAGTTTATCCATTCCAGCCCTATCATCTCCTTCAATCTTGAACAAATCTTAGATATTAACATGAAACTCATCTGGAATTTGAATAGACCAGGTTCTAGACAAGGCTCTCTTGTCACCCCTAGGGTCGACGGAGGAAAATGTTATATTCGACGAACACAGGAAATTGAATAGCGCCGGACATGCCATGCGAGGCCTGCGGTAGTAAGAAAGTCTAGTAATGATGAATTTGAAGAAAGTAAATATAAGTAACAATGAAATTGTTACAACTATGTACTGGGATCAGTAATACTATCAATTATGATATTAAGACCCAATGAAAAATATATGCATGACCAGGATGCATACCTGTAGTACTAAGTATGAAATTATTGCACCAAGTATACTAGTATTATTTTATTGATCCTAAGACTCAAATCAACAACTATTTCTAACAATTATTGATCCTAAGACCAAACGAGAAATATTTGAAGGATGCATGTACTAGTTATTTGAATTTCCAAGCACAGTACTATAGTAAATGTTTGAGAATAAATGAAAAATGTTAGAAGGAACATATGTTATCCGAGGAAGACTACTAGTACTAGTTACAAAATTATGAACCAAATCACAATAAATCACAGTACTACTAGTTGTACAGCGGCCAGTAGCAGAACAATTTCATATTTCACATTCATTTTTATACTGTATGTAACAAAACCGCTGTATCAAATCTGAAATAAAAAAACCCAGGAAAATATTGAGTACAACCGTCCCTCATACCTCGGTAACTGAAAGACTAAACATGGAGGCGCAAGCCTAGTTGAATGATGGCGACTTCTTCCTTGTATTTCATACCATCCGTGTACTCGAAGTCGAGACCGATGAACTTCTCCTCTTCGCCTACAAGCAAACCCTTGTACATTTTGATGGTCCACACAACCTCTGCGATGTCGTTCGTGTACACGACATCCAGCTCCGTCGCGCATGGCGCGACGTGCTTGAACTTTCGTGTAAAGATTTGGATGTTGTCCATGGCGGTGCGCAAAGAAAGTGGGGTAAAGAGGAGTGGGAGTGGAGAAACAGTGGAATCAGGGGAAAGAGGGGAACAGGGTAGAAGATAAGATGACAGGGGCAAAACGGAACCGTCGCACCGCATCTTTTTACCCCGTAGTGCAAACAAGTGGGTCCATGACAGTCCACCCCACTAGAGTTATCTCACTAACAGATGGGCCCACGGGAAATTCGCATAAAAAATAACTAAACTAAAAAAAATAGGCGCCGTCGCTAGGGCCAGCCTCGTCCTTGTTCGTCTTCGCGAAGCATGAGAGCACGCGCCTCTCCTGACAGCGCTCTGCCTCCCTCGCCGCCCTCTGGCTCGCCGCCCTCGCCGTGTTCAGTTCCTCATGTGCCGCACGCTCGGCGGCCATGAGGGAGCGGGCATGCTCCTCCTTCTTCGCGCTCTCGCGCGAACGCTCGATGGCGGCTGCCTTCAAGGTGGCGAACGCCGCCTCCAAGCCCGCCTTCATCTGGCGGTATGCCTCCTCGTTGCGCCAGGTGGCGAATGAGTTGGCCGCCATGACCTGGTCAGGCTACAGCGGCCGCTCCTGCTGCGGCTCCTCCTCCTCCGGCTCCACCTTCTCCCGATCAAAGAGGTCGTCACCACTCCCCTCGTCGTCAGCACTGGGCGCGGCCTGGATGCGGGCGCCCCATATGGTCGTGAGGCAGCATGTCATAGCGACGGTGTGGGCTACGGCGATCAACCTTGATGAGGGGTGGTGTGGGCTACGGCGAGCAGGTGTTGGTCTGCTTCTATAGCTGGCCGGTCGAGCTGGAAGCGGTGGCGGGGAGCGATGGCGCTGGGCAGGAACTGACGGGTGGGTGAGACGCGTCGCGCATCGGAGTTTAGTGGCTAGCTATCTATTCTCCGTCGTGGGAAGCTGGGAGAGGCTGGGAGACCGAGACGGTGGCGCTTGGTTGCACGGGTCGCGTCGGCGTTTAATTGCTTCACGTCTCCGCCGCACTGGTGCAGCATGGGAAGGCGGGAAAGGCTGGGCGCTGCGCAGTCATCGACGTAAATGCGACGCGTTCCTGGAAAGAAACCTCTGTCCCGTCCCATCCCTTCACCTGCATGCGTAAATGCATCCTGAAAATACATTGTTTTGTACCACAACACGCCATGTACATGCATATCAAAATGTTCTACCACGCATGCATCTCACCATTTTGTACCACGCCACGCCACGTACGTGACGGCAGTTCCGTTTTGTACCGATCCACTCGCCACACATGCGCGACCTCCGTTACACTTCCACATGGGCCCAATCAGTCGCGGGCCCCGCCTGTCAATGACACAATGTGAAGAATCCTGGCCGGCCCATCCCTTTGCCTGGATGCAGGCGTAAATGCACCACACTGTCCGTTCCACTCCTACGGTCCACTTCCACCTGGGCCCAATCAGTCGCGAGTCACACCTGTCAATGACACATAGTGATGAATGCTGGCCGGCCCGTCGCTTCGCATGCGTAAATGCACCACACCTTCATTTCCACGCTCCACTCGTCGTGCTGTTCTGCTCCACTCTCCACGCTCCACGCTCCACTCTTCATGCAGTTCCGTGGCCACTCACCATGCGGAGATCAAACGTCGTGTCTTCCACCTGACCTGTGTATAAGTACAGGTGCACAGGCGATGTAATACTCACTTCACCCTATCTGCCGATCGCCACCTCCCCTCCACAACAAAAATGCTTTTCTTCGGTGTCCTCCTCCCCCTCCACCCCCCAACCAGGCAACAACCTTGGCTCCACCACCGAAGAGCTCTGCTTCCTCGAGGTAGATTTATATGGGTTTCTATCTCAGTTCCAGTACTTCTGATCCATTTTTGAACTACTACTTGTTTCATCATTCTTAGATCCGTTTTTAGATTAACATAAACTTCTGATCTTGCATCTATGTACAGGGAGTTTGAAGCCGCTGAGAGGGCCGTCTTCGTTCATCTGGCGAAGAGGGTAACCATGCTAGAAGGTCAGCTTGAAGCAGCCATGAATCTCGCCCTTGAAAATCTCGACAAGGCTGTTGAAGCCAGAAAGGACATGGTCCACCAGGGGGAAGCTTGCAACGAGGTGGTGAAGAAATTGATGGAAGATCTCAAGAAGCTGATGGCCAGCAATATTGACCTAGCAAGGCAGGTTGGGAACCTGCAGATCGAGGTAACGCTCACACAGAAGGAAACTCTGCTCGTGCTAAAGGAAGCCCTCATCGCCAAGGCAGCGGAGTTCCCATCCGATGCTTTGATATTTCCCTCTTATGCTTAGTTCCCATGGTCATAAAGTATATATTTATGATCCTGTTTATGTTTATGTACGCATATTTTGCCCCATCGAACAGATCCAATGAAGTTCTGTCTATGTTTCCTAATTTATGCCATGTTGATTCGTAATCAGTTATTTGGAATATTTATTTGCGTCCTCCCAATGCTATTATTTCAGAATCTGAGCATTCTCTTAAGTTTTTCAATTAGCTTTAATATTTTCAATTGCACTCCACAAACGGAACAAACATTCTCCGTGGCACGATTGCGAGAGGGGGGTCGTGGGTTACGGTTCTCACAAACGAAAAATAACAGTGCACATGGCAATCTCTTTTTCTGGTGATTTGATTAAATTCCACCACAAACAGAACACAATAGTGCACACGCGGAAGAATGTGGGGTCACACATCAACCGGTCAATCGTTGATAGTCAAAGTAGTCAGGCAGGGCAGGATGTGGCATGCGATGAAAATTAGTGACGTTCTCTGTAACAAAGAACAATTTCGTCGAACAAAACTGGGCTTAAGCTGGGCTACTGGGCCGGGAACAAAAATCCGCGACGTAATATTAATGAAACGTCGCGCTGAAGGGTTGTTGCATAGAAAACAAAAAAATTCCTACGAAACAAGCAGAAGAAACCCAATGGATCTAGATCTATTAGATGAAGGTATCGAAAGATGAGATCAAATCTCTTACCCTAGAAGAACGAACAAAACCTTTTATCGATGCAGGGGTTGGTCTGTCGATCCCCGCAATTATACTCATCTAGTCGCGAGGAGATGTATTATCCACGCGATCCAATCCGATGGAGCACCGCACGAGCAGCGCCTCCACGGTATCCACACTTATAGCTCGATGAAAACTTCCTCTCCTTGATCCCACAAGCGAGGAGAAAGTGGCTTGTGAGATTCCAGCAACATGACGGTGTGGTGGTGGATATGGTGGAGAAATTCCTACAGGGCTTCGCCAAGTGGCTGCTGGAGAGAGGAGGGAAGTTGGAGAGGGAGGCGGCGGCTAGGGTTCAATGGGGTCACGACCCAGCCCTCCCCTCCCACTTATATAGGCATGGAGGGGGCTAGGGGGGTACCCCAAAAGCCATCTAGGGCCGGCCAAGGGGGGAAACTTCCCCCCAAGGCGCCCAATTAGGGTTAGGGTTGCCTCCACCTTGGCTTGGCCGCATGGGCCTTGGGGACCAGGTGCAGCCAGCCCATGTGGGCTGCTGCACCTCCCCTCAGTCCATGTTGGCCCTTCCAGGTTTGTGGCCCCCAAGGTGGGGCCCTCTGGAACCTTCTGGAACCTTCTAGAATCTTCTCGGTACCCTGCCAGAAAATTCCTTAACTTTTTCGGAACCCTGAAAACCTCTTTCCTTATATGAAATTTTATCTCCGGACTCTTCCGGAGCTCCTTGTGATATCTAGGATCTCATATGAGACACTAAATCAACATTTGATTACACCATTTACTTATCTCACTAAAACCCTAGCTACATCGAAGCCTTAAGTGTGTGACCCTACGGGTTCGAGAATATGCAGACATGATCCGATCAACAATCAATAGCAGGACCGGGATGCCCTTATTGACTCCTACATATTCAACGAAGTTCCTTATCAATCGAACCACGATGTCGGAGATTCTTAATCTCGTATACGACTCCCTTTGTCTCATGATATTTTATTTGCCCAAGATTTGACCGTCGATATCTCCATATCTAGTTCCATCTCATTACCTGGCAAATTCTCTTAACTCATCCATAATATAGGATCTCTTTTATTACTCCTAATCACATGTTTGCAAACTTTTCAGATGCTATATTACCGAGAGGGCCCAGAGATATTCTACTCCGTCACATGGAGGGACAAATCCCAATCTTGATACATATCACCCAACAACCTACCATCGGAGATACCTGAAAGCCACCTTTATAATCACCCATTTATGAAGGGACGTTTGATGTCCACAAAGTATTCCTCCGGTAAACGGGAGTGACATAATCTCATGGTTTAAGGAAACTATACTTGGCATACTAAAATCGTTGGCAATGAAACTGTGTGACACGATCAATTGTAACTCTTTTATTATTTGGTCTTTTCCATCACATCATTACTCCTAATGATATGGCTCCGTTATCAAGTGACTATAACAAGTCCATGGTCAGGAAACTCTAACCATCTCTTGACTAACGAACTAGTCTGGTAGGGGCTTACCGGGGACAACTGGTTGTTTATATTCCACACATGTATTATGTTTCCAGTTAATACAATTATAGCATGGAGAATAAACTATTATCATAAACATGAATATGCTAATAAACCATTTTATTATTGCCACTAGGGCATATTCCCAACAGCTCCCACTTGCACTAGAGTCAATAATCTAGTTTACATTTTCTTGATCCAACACCCATGGAGTCTCAGTGCTGATCATGTTTGCTCGTGGAAGAGGTTCTGTCCTGTAAGTTCTGTACCATACAGTTTTATACGTTCTTTGCAAAACTTTAATGTCACCTACTTTGACACTACTTTATCATCACATGATAAACCTCATATCATCACATGATAAACCTCATCATCATATGATGAATATAATATATTTGGTTACAGAGTGAGACTTTCATTTCCCTTTCATGCCTTCATGACGTATGATCAGTCAAAAGAACTTCCACATAGCATGTGCACTCGGAACTCACTCAATCTTGAAACAAACAAATTCTCAAACCAAAATATTATATCTTTTAATCCTTGAATTAATCATATACTCCTATAGGTTGTACACTCAACAAATCGATAGTGCAATACATATCACTTCGATATTTTCGATCACGCTTTCGCTGCGCTTCTGCCTTTATGAGATCTCCAATCTAGTTTGGTGTCATGACTTCAACCAAGTCTACCAATCTCTAAATTCAATTATCTCATCTCCATGTTGAAATGACTCCTCATTCTTAACATGTTCTTCTAACCAAGAACTTGGGTCACATTTTGTCAACTACAAAACTATGGTTCTTATATGTTTAGACCTATGAACAATTCATAGCGAATACTAACATATCCTCCAACCATTATTTTGTATTGTAAATAAACTTTATGTTCCACCTATCTTTAACAAGTAATGAACACTTCTCCACTTGTTCCATTTTGAACTCCTTCAAAATTTTATTTAGGTTAAACATCCTGACTCATTTATCGACAAAATATTCATCTATCTCCATAGATATTTGACATTCAAATTAACTTCACAAGTTATGCGTTTGGTTCCTGAAATATTTACAACATTTATGAAATCTCCATTTCATATAAACAAGATGTTGTAAACTCCCACTCAAATATACACCATACACATATTAAATTGTGAAACCACTTTGGCTCCCACTCAGAAATATGTTATCTCTATATTTGACCATGATTAACTAGCTCCCACTCAAACATATGTCACCACATATTTTGATCATGGAAAATAGTTTCTGCTCTAACTTAACATATGTCACCACATATTTTAATTAGAGCCCACTCAGTTTCTTATGCAGTTTCTCGATATTTTGGACACCTCCAAAATTCTTAATACACTTTTAAAATTCGAGAACTCATATACGAAACGCTAGTACTTTGCTAGCTTTAAGTTTTATTTATTATTTACAAAACCCCTTTTGAGGAATAAATATGTGAAACATCACTTTCACAAAATCAAGTAACAATTACTTTGTGATTTAAACATAACATAGGATGACTCTTAGTCACTTTCGTATTTAAGGCTTCTATTTCTTATTTGTAGTTCCGTAGGTATGTTTTGTTTCTCAAACATGACAAGTAAATCATGAATATTATTTTGTAACCTGACAAAATTTAATATTCTTGAATCCTACTTTTCTTTAGACAAACTAAACCGAAATTCAATGATCACCATCATGAATTCCTTCATGTGCCAAGTTTTAACCAACATAGCACTTTACATATGTGCCACTCGAAACATAAACAAGCAAGGTTTTAGCTTTTCAATTTATTCCATCATTTCTTTTATCAATGAAACCTTTTCACGATAAACAACTAAAATTCTTAGCACAACCAACAAATTGGTTTGCCCCTTTTAGTCTCATATTGTGGAATCACATTCATAGTCACACTTATGAATATACTACAACATTATTCGCAATAGTCTCTAATTATCTCATAATTAATGAAACCACTTTTCTCATAACTCATATGAAAAATATATGTGAATCATACATAGATCCTTGTTTCTAACACTAGTAGAAAAAAGGCTACCACTGGCGAACCGAATTTGGCTACCGCTGGTGAACACGCGGTTCACCATCGCTCATATTGGTAACAGCTTACCGGTGGCGAACACCATGTTCGCCAGCGGTAAGGCAGGTTACCGCTGGCGAACCAAAAGAGTTTTTCACCAGTGATAGTTTTTTCAGGTTTAAAAAAAAAAGCCGGGCCATGCCGCCGCCGGCCACGGCCGCCTGACGTGCTACCGCCGTCCTCGCTTGACGCCACCCGCACTATCATCGGTGCCCGATGTCTCCTCATCGGTGGAGAAGGCGCCGATGCGGAACATGAGGAGCTTGGCGGAGGAGAGGGCACCGATGCAGAACACGGAGGCGCGCCAGTCGGAGGAGAGGGCGCCGATGCGGAACAGGAGGGGCTTAGCGGCGTGCAGGCACGGGGCGGCGGCTGGGGGCGGAGGAGAGGCGCGGAAGAGGAGGAGCTTGGCGGCGCGGACCAGAGCTTTGCGGCTGGGGTCGGAGGAGAGGCGCGGTGGCTCATATGCAGGGGATGAGGAGGAGCTCGAGGTCGGATGCGCAGGCGAGGTCGACGCCGCGCTCCAACGGACGTGCAGACATGGCGGCGAGGCGGAGTACCGTGGGATGGCCTGCGCGCAGAGGAGCAGGGGACGTTCGCGGAGGAGCAGCGCGTCCTGCTACTGCTGGTTGCATGGGTGGTGGTAAAGGAAGAGAGATAAGGAGGATAAGATGGAGAGAGAGGGTCGGGTGCGAGGCGATAAGGAGGAGAGAGAGGGCGCGATAGCGGGTACCGCTGGCGAACGCTGTCTTCTGATCGCTAGCGGTAGTTAGCGCCACTTGGGTCGCTTTTACCGCTGGCGAACAAGAAATAGTGTTCGCCAGCGGTACCGCGGTACCCCTGGCGCACAGGAAACAGTGTTCGCCAGCGGTAGTTGGCGCCGCTTGGGCCACTCGAACCTGCCATTACTACTGGCGCACCTCATATTTGGTGTTCGCCAGTGCTATATACTGTTGGCGAACATTTTATTGCGTTCGCCAGCGGTAGCCTGGCGGCTATAAGCAGTTTCCTACTAGTGTAAATGGAGTGTTATCAAATAAATCTAATGTTACAAATAAACCCTAATAAGAAAAACCCTTTTATTTTATCAGACCACACAATATCTAATATAATGTGATTACAATATTTAGGGCGCATCAAAACATCTTTTGAATAAATCTAAATATTACAATTTGCGAAAACACTTTTCACAAGTCTTCATACTAAAACAATAACTCAAATATTTTGTCTCTTTTGATCAAATCGAAAAGACTCAATTTTCTCCTTAACTTAACATCCTTAACTCCAGAATTTTATTTGATCTCATCAAATATCATAACTTCAATAAATACATCTATTTACTCATATTATTTATGATGGAGCACACAAAATAATGACATCCAACATTTGCTGAAAATACAACCAACACTTGTGTTTATTTTCGGCAACTCATGGCACTCTTCCAAAGGGTGACATCTTATTCACACTACTTCAAAATAAGGCGCATTTGTTAAACATCAAAATGTTCTTCACAATACTTAGCATGAACAAATAAAATGTCATTATTGACTTTTAGATATTTTTAGTATGTTTCATATTTATAAATGTTCAACCAATTTATCATCTATATTATAATAAGAATAATACACTTATAATCAAAACTTGTGATTTCCAAAAAGGATCACTCATGAAAATTGAACAACCATTGTCTTTAACATGAATAACCGTCTCACATAAGCAAGACACACTAATTAAAATCACACTTAATTCGATTACAAAACTTATTCAAATCCTCTAATCCAAACGATAAATGTAGAGACAGATCGTTGCTAGCATCAACTCCTTGATTGCCACAATTCCGCAACGTCTTCCTAGATCCTTTATGCAAATCTCAAGCAGCAGGTTCTGTTTTCATAAAACTGAATGAGTATCAAATACTTATTGAAACCGCCACAATTGCAATTTGGACTTAAACACTTATAACTTGTATATCAATATATACTTTCGGCATTGTCAACTTCTCTTGCTATGGGTTCCACTTTGACATGACGCAGCCGAGACACAAACTCATAGAATGTGATCAAATCCCTTCCTATGACATAGTCTCCGGCATAATTCTTGAAGCTGGGGAGAAGCTAGCGTAGCACCCCATCTATCGCAAAATCGCCATTCATCTCGTTGTTCAAAACAAGCACTAGACGATGATGTATCTCATGCATTATCCTCAGGTGTTGTTCCAAGCAAGTGTTCTCTTCCATCTTGAGTGAAAGAAAACCGTTCAGACATTCAAACCTTACAATTCTAACTTGTGCTGAAAACCTATTTTTCAGCTCACCAACAATCTCCATTGCAGTCAAGTTCTTGAATTGTCTACTTAGGTCAGAATTCATGAAGGTGCACATCATCCACTTGACTTTCAAGTAAGTGGTTCAAAACCACTCCATGTACTCTTCATAGCTTGCAGAAATGTTTGGGCATTCTTCTAATGGTTCATCTAACACGTAGAGCTCAGCATTGGTGTGTAGGACTTCCTTAAGACGCAGGTACTACTCAACAAATTTGACCCATCGAGATGCAGTTTTTCAGCAACGAACAGACTACCATAGTTGACAATGATCTACAAGGATTTTTGCAAAGACATCTTAGGACTTTTGTTTATGATAATTTTAGTTCATCTTAATCAAAATTACTACATGAACTCCCACTAAACTCAACATCTCTCAGGTTGTTTTAGTGACACACGATCCAAATCCATTACACCACGACCGATCATCACAGGAGGTGGTGCAGCTTCAAAGGTGATTATCGCCATGTTGATCATATCGTCCATCCTAGGCTCCGAGGCCATGTCTGTACATGCTAGGCTCATCAAGGAAACCGTAGTATTTCCGCATGTGTAAACAAGCTTACACCCGTTGTATGTTAACGTAGAATCTATCACACCCGATCATCACGTGGTGTCTCAAAACAACAAACTTTTGCAACGGCGCATACTAGGGAAGAACACATCTTGATATTAATGTGAGAGATCACCTTATCATGCTACCGTCGCGATCACATCTAAGCATAACAATAAGGTGCATAAAGGGATTAACATCACATGCAATTTAAAATTGTGATATGATATGGCCTTTTCTTCTTGTGCCTTTGATCTCCATCTCCAAAGCACCGGCATGATCTCCATCATCACCGACATTATGGCGCCTCCTCCATGGTTGCCATCACCAACTATTGCAACTATAACTATTGCTACTCTTAGCAATAAAGTAAAGCAATAACATGGCGACAAAATTGGACACGCAGGTCACATAAAATAATAGACAACCATATGGCTCCTGCAGGTTGCCGTACTCATCGACATGCAAGTCGTGAAAGATTACAAACATGATCATTGCATACAATATCACCCCATAGAAAAGAAATGGGAGAAACAGTGTTTTGAAGTTTTTTCACAGGGATTGGAGGAGATGCACCATGAGTTATCCAAGGATGGTGAAAACCAAGCTTGGGGATGTGGAGAACATCCCCACTGAACCAACATACTCTTAGTTTGCACATGTCTAACTTCTGTTTTTCATTTGAAACACTTTATCGCATAAACTTGGAGCGTCTTTTTGTTTGTTTTTGCTTTGATTTTTATTTTGTGAGACCACCACACTATCATTTATATATGAGAAAGCTACTGGAAATATGGGTTGGAATATCTTGCATGCTTTTATTGTATTGGGAAAAGGGATGTCTAAGTTGATTTTTAATGACACATATAGTTGCATGATTCATGAGCTTCTTTATGAGTAATAATTTCCAAATGCTTTATCATAAGCTATCTTTTATTCATGTTTTGATGTTGTATGTTATTTCACCTTGTTTGACATGAATTATTTAGTTCTATGGACACTCATGCATGCATCTAGATTGTCATCTTTCTCCCTTTTGCTAGCCCAAAAATTCCAACAAGTAAAAACTTGTTTCTAACACCTTCAACCAAAGTTTTTCCAGTGAGTCCACCATATCTACCTATTAGCTTTATGCTATTCCAAGTATGTTTATCATGTTATTTTGGTTATCTATACCTCTAAATGAAAATGATTATGTTATTTATTGTAATGGGAAAAGTTGGTTAAAAAGCTCTCGCGAACTTGATGCACACTTTACTTTTATTGCATTTAATAAACATGAACCATTGTGATTAATATTATGATGATAGTGGCTTGATAAATGTTTAAGGTTGGGAGTTAAACCATTTGTGTTGTCACATGCAAAGATTTCAACATGTTCCATCATTTATTTAGTTGATATCATGTACTTTTGTTTATGGATGCCTATCATGGTGAAATAATGTGGAAATAGAGTAAGTTTAAATGAGTTTGTATAAATGGCTATAGAGAAACCTGGGCCGCTAATCTAAGCCATGCATCATTCATGGTGGAAATTTAATTACATGCTATTTTGAACTTTCTGCGATATACCCTACAATAAAAAGCTATATCAAGTGGTAAATAAAAAGGGTGTTGAGGTTGTTCATTATGTTTGTTTGTCTTGTTGTTTTGATGTGGGCTTGATCCATATCATGGGACAAGAGGTACCCCAGTTGAGGCTCTTGATAATACCATTATTACTTACAATGATAGATAACTTAAACTTGCTTTGTTTCCCAAGATGAGTAATCATGGTGTAGGTACTTGTATTTAAGGGGCATGAGACATCTAACCTTTACTTTATCAAGGCCACTACTCATATTTGCTTTCACATTAACTTTAATCATTCAAGATGCTATGATAGGGGAATCAGAGCTTGACACCAAGTATTACCATTGCAATCAATAACTCAAGTAGAATAGTTTGGAGGATAGATGAAACTTATGCATGTTTTACCTCTACACATTTATATATCTTTTTCAAAGTGTCCACCTTTTACATTCAGATTTTCATCTTCACTCTATGACCAATGTAGGATGTTCTTACTTATCATATTGCATACATGTCGTCCATATTACTATCTTGTATGTACACTTTGTGAACTATCATTGAACATCCTTGCATTGAATACTTGATATCACTTTATAAACTGTTTGCATATTGCTACTTCTTTGAATAATGAATCGTTTGACTTTATGTAGTAGTAGCAATCATCTTTTATATCCATGTTGTTATTATATTGCAAAATTCATGTTAGTTTTATCACTTCCATACTCGAGGACGAGCATGAGTTAAGCTTGGGGATGTGATGCATGTAAAATGCAT
>QRDG01000199.1:0-239618 GCA_012064385.1 Puccinellia tenuiflora
AAGGCTGCCGAAGAGGAAGAAGAAGAAGCCGGCGACAACAAGGGCGCCGCCAGCAACCCTACTCACAACTGGGGTTGCTCGGTTGTCCACGATGCTGAGCTCGAGGAGATGGCGAAGGACGGAGCCATCCCGCCTTCTTTGGTGTTGGCTTGGAGAGCCGGCTTGGATGACCCGTTCCCCACTCCAATCCAGGACGAACGGGTACTTCTCGTTTCTCACATTGTCCGAGGGTTTTCTTTGCCTCCTTCAGCTTTTCTGCTTGAGGTCTCAGATCACTATGGCCTCCAACTGCACAACATCACGCCCAACAGCTTGCTTTATGTAGCCGACTTCTTAGTAGCGCTCTTCGAAGGCTATCTAGGATTAGCTCCTAGGTTAGACTTCTTTAAGTACTGCTTCCTTGTTAAGAGGCAGACTGTAAACAAGGAGCTGCTAGTTGTCGGCTCCATTAGCTTCAATATGCGCCGGGACATGGATTGGTACCCTCAGGTGCCGATTGTCGATTAGGCAAAGGGGTGGACGTCCACCTTCTTCTAATGCAAGGACGTCCCCCTTCCCAATAAGCTTGAAGGGCTCCCGGCTTCTGAAGACAGAGCCGGCATTACCCAGCCATCGTGGAAGAAGAAGTCGGCAACGAAAATGCCGGTGGACCTTGCCACCATTAAGGAAAGGATTACCGAGTTGACCTCCAGCTCACCTCCCTTGACTGGGGAGGACACCATCATTTGCTGGATGCAAAGGCGAATCCAGCCCCTCCAGCACCGTACTCGCCTTTTGTGCGAGTACACAGGTGAAAAGTCTGATCCAATCAGCAAGGAAGACTTGTCGGACGCGTCCTTTGAAGGGCGCTTCAACAGGTTGATCAAAGCCCGGTCATCTGATGGCCGACAATATGATGAATCGCGGCCGATGTACACGGCTGCCAACCCCCCACCAAAGGTATTTGCCTCAATCGAGTGAAGTTCAATTCTTTAATGGTAACTTTATTCTGCGTCCTGACTTGTTGTATAACAGATTCCCGGACTTGAAGTCGTCTGGTCCGCCCCTGTGCCTTCCTCCGACAATGCAGGTAAATCAGGGCATATTTCATTTTCTTCGGCTTCTACAGAAAGCCGAAAAAGAGGAAAAGCCAATCACTTACGATTGGCGCCAAGTCGTCTGATGATGATGACGCTCTTGCTGGGCTTGACATTCCCACCAAGAAGTAAGCCTGATATTCTTCTTTCAATTTGTAGATTTTGTCGGATTATCCATGCCTAAACTTTACACTTTTTGCAGGTTCAAGAAGGCTGGGCCTTTGAAGACAAAGGTACTCGCCGTGCGGAGGAAAACTTCTCCCGCAGTTCCTCCTCCAACTCCGCCGGTAACCAAGTCGGCATCAGCGGAAAGACCGTCCGCCTCGTCCAAGCCAGGTAGAACCGAGCCGTCCTCATGCTCAGGTTACTCTAGCAAGCGAATGGACGTCGCTGACGGGGAAGGTGAATATGCCTCCCCCACAAGATAGGGCTGAAGCTACGGCTCATGATGCCTCGGTCCTCCATCCAATCAAGGAGGAGGCCTTTGACGAAGACGGCCGCATCAAGCCGGACTTCCAGGACCGCTTCATCCCAGCGTGGTGACCACACTCGTAGGAGTGTATCTGTTGGAGGATTTCCCATCCTTCTGCCATTTAAATGCATCGCTGAAAGATGCCTAAGGTGCTACGCTTGTAAAGCTGGCAATCGATGATTGTGTACGCCTTTGCTCGTTGTTCGATCTAACGGCTTAGAACTTCATCGTCTTCCGACAACTCTGTAATATCCCGAGGTTTTCCCCAAATTAGTTTTTTGTTTGTTTTTCTTTTGGCATCATCATGACATTAGGCATCAAATAACCTTGAATATTTTGGAAAAAAAAAATCAAAATCAAAATATTATTTTTAACAAACCTATTTTTGTTTTGCAAATCTTTTCGCTCCTTTTCCTTCTACTAGACCCGTTGCACCGCTGGCGCAAGGTGACTAAATCGAGGCAGAATTTAAGTCATAAGTTTTAAAACAAAGTAAACAGGTCCATTACATGAGTTGATCAGATCAACATTATGTTCACACAATATAGGTCTATATACACATTTGTGGCAGAACGCCGACATTAGAGCGAACCGCAAATAAACACTACCGGTTACATAGCCTTGGTTACGTATTGTCTACAAGAACATCAGACTTAACAGATAAATAAATTGTTGAAACATTGCTTTCTTGCACTCCAAAATGCAGTCAAACTAAATTTCCCAAAGATCATTTCCCTGTTCATTCTTCGTGACTCCCTCCAGCTTTAGCAAGTATTTCTGGTGTCTTGTTACTCCTGCACTTCAAGTCCCGTGCATGTGTTATACGCTGTCATGACCGTCATCTCAACAACCTCTCCTTTTGGATGTACTCCCTCCGATCCATAAAAAGTGTCGCCCATATAGTACAAAGTTTGTACTAACTTAGTACAAAATGAGCGACACTTTTTATGGATCGGAGGGAGTATTATTTTTTCACAGAAAGCAGGTGATGCATAGACAATTGTAAACAAAGGAATACTTATCTTGCTACTCCATACAGCACTTGTATGATCGCTGATATCAGTGATGAGCCTGGATTGAATCCATCTGTGTCAAACATACAGAAGGGGCTTAGCAAAGTCAACCCAAACCAGCTAAATGGTGCAAAATAGCATTATTTTATCAGTAGTAACCTTTTACCCTGATTATAGACTGTAATGGTAGTATACCGTCTCACATAGATAGCATTAAGCCTACGTCCATATGGTAGGCTGGAGTAGAAATGACATTTACCAAGAAGATTAATTTAACATTTGATATGTTTGTTCTCCAGGATAACGATTATTGAGGAATCCCACCACTGGAAATAGAGCTATGCAGCTACTTCTGGAGGGGGAGAAATCTATTTGCCTTGTGGATCTAAACTACAACCACATATCACATGGGGTATGTTATAGAGGCAAAAGATGAGATCCACACATGAGAAGAGTATTGCCAGACGCGAGCAGCGGAGCATACAGAAGAAGAAAAGCTACCTTTCCCTACAAGATGAAGTGCAGCAACATTAAGGCCGTCGCTGGGTTGTACAAAGACTGTCTGGCTAATCTGCAGCTTGCAAAGCGTCGACTGAAGAATGTCGACGCATGTACCCAGGAGTAAGCGAGGTGCAGGGAGCTCATGTCTATAATAAGTATATCTAAGAGTATTAGCCAGTTGTTTATCTCTACTATATGTATGTTGTCTAAAAAGTTGTAGTATGTGTGGTATATTCATGCGTGTGGTGGAATCGTCGGTCACCCATACCCGTGCTAGCCCATGAACTCCAATGTTATATGCAGACTACATGAATGTACGGAGTAACAATTATGACGAGTTGCGAACAGATAACTTACTTGCAAAAGACTATGAATTCATTTTCTGGATGTGAATAGTCTAAGGAAGCACGCCATAGTATAGGTACTTAGGATCTTCAACACCTGGCAAAGGACCTGATCAGATACCTGACATCAACTATCTTGAGGTGCTTAGACACTAAGAATCACTCTATTGGGTTGGAGGTTTGGAGCATCCATCTGCTTTGACCACAAGTTTCTGTTGGAAAGTAAAACGGTTTACATAAATCAATCAGTTGCATATGCTAAATTTACCGAAGACCGTTTTCCAGGCGGCACTCACTGCTAAGTTCTTTAGTTGGCCCCCTCAGCCGAGCTTGTAATAGGAATCATCCACGAATCTAGGGATGTACAGAAGAGGACCTGATAAACTGAGAAAGAACAAAGAACCATTATAGCCTGCCGGTATCTAAGAGAATCAACGGAAGGTACTATATCAGAAAACAAAAGGAGTCCTATGAAAGAAAACAATAATATAGAAACAGAACTATTGAAAGATGACGGAATGGAAGAGCAGAAAAGTGTATCCATAAAGCAATTAGGCTAACCTTATATAGAAACGACGTCAGCAGACCAGCTACTGCTTTTGTTTCTTGCCTGTTCCACCCGCCTTGGTACAAGCGGCAGTCCTAAGACACAAGAACGAGTGCACGATAAGCAACGTTTGCAGCAATACGAACCCGGCATGCACAGTGGTGGCGTTTACGTGGGAAAGCCATAGGTAGAAATAGAGACAAGAATGAAACTGTAAATTAATACTTTTCAAGAATTCAGAATAATTACCTTTTGTACATTGAACAGAGGACCATGGAACCCACTAAAGAATAGAGCAGTGGGCTCGCAAAATAACAGAAATAATCAAGGATGAATTGACCTCGACAAAGTAGAGGGCTTCGAAGCTGAAAGTCCGGACCGTGTCAACCAGCTGCACGTGGGTGTCTTGCTTCATGGCGAGGTAGGTCAGCTTTTGCAGCATCTCCGAAGGATCAGACAACTCCGCCAGTGTAACTGCACCAAGAATTCAGAGTTTCAGACGCCTATTGCAGTGTACTGATATGTCACACGCATCCTCACTTGCTAGTTTGCATTCTCTTATCAGACACTTCTATCTCAAATTAACTTCTGCAGTGAAGAACTAAAGAAAATTCAGAAAATTCGGGAAGTAACCTGCATGTTCAAGTACAGTTTTGGGCCAGTTTGTTATGGTATTTCATCAATAAAAAATATAATGAGTATGTACTTGTACATATCACACATCAATGAAAAGCACCTGATTTGTTTTCCTTTTATTTAAGAAAAAGTAAGCCATGCCCATCAATGATCTCATATTCTGCATCACGGAAATAAATTAAGCATCACAAAGGATTCCAGCTCCAAAATGCACCCCTACGTCCGATAATGGCAGGCATCTCGTGAAATATACATACAGTACAAACAGGAGCTTGTGTTTCCTTCCTGGCTTAAACGGCAAACCAAAAATAAGATTTCATAAAAAAGGTATTTCCTGCAAAGAAGACAGATGGTTGGGGGAAAACCTCAACCGATGTCACGGGCTGGAAACAACGGTATCATCATGACACTCAAATGTATGCAGCATTGTCCATGAAAACAAAATACATAAACTTGATTGATCATTGGTTGTTGATTTGATATTTTGCAGCCTAGAACCCCATCCATGTCCATGCACAAAACAAACAAATTATATGAAGCTTAATCACGAAATACACAAAACAATTCATTCAGTGATATAGTAGAAGTATATGAAGACAATAAACTGAAATTGCTACCAAAAACAAAAGAATGCCCTATTTTAACCATGTGCATACATTCTTTTGTACGAAAGATACCCTAAAAGAACATAAGTATTGAGAGCATGACCATCTTTGTAGTTTGCCTATTTTATCAAAATGCCAAGATGGAGATGTAATCATAGCTCATGTCAGGTCACCACCCAAGAACCAATATCAAAATCATGAAGAATTTCCAAATACTCTGCCATTCAGAGATATGAAAACTGCAAGATAGGAAGGCATGCCAAATTCTGTAGCAAAAGGGGCCAGGGAGCTCGAGTGTGTTCCCTGTCGGATAGCCCCATCCTTCATCTGTCGCCGAAAGAGACCGCCACCACCGACCCCTTGGTCGCCACGGTCATCTCCAGCTAGCTAATACTAAATACAATTACCTCAAAAACAGTAAAACCTAACTGAAAGATAAAACTTGAGAAAATATAAAACTTGAGAAAAGATAAAAAAGGCCGTCATAATTTGTTTCATGGAAGTTTTCTTTTTTCTTTTGAAATGAGAGGCACTCGAGTTAACAAGTAATAGCATTGTCTACACAATTATGATAGAAAGGGAATTAACCAGTTAAAAGAATTGTAGGAGACAATTCTTTAGATAGGGAATTATTTAACCACCACCACAAATAGCAAAGTTTTGGCCTTGTAAAGAAAAATCTACATAGGAAAGCAATACAACTTAGTGTCTAAAACTGCCAATTGTTCGTGAAGAGATCATTAACAGAGAGGACATATTATTTAAGAATGAGCATACATGCACCAGGTATATACAACAAAAACACGAATTGGGAGGTCACCTCTGCTATATCCCTCGTCACCAAAGTTCATAACAAAATTATGCCCTTTCCACACCAATCGGTCGCGTGCCTGCTCAGCGACATTCTCGCTCGGGAGCTGAGTAGCTTAGCAAAGATGGGAAGCACGCCATACTCAACCACCACTTTAGAATTATCTGATGTGACTGAAGCAATGTTGGTGACTACCCATGAAGCCTCAAACTGTAAAAAGTAATCCAAGGTAAATCTCCTGGGCACCCAAACTCTGCTTTCAAAAAAGAAACAAACGAATCTGTTTACTATCAGGATAAAAGAGAAGTCAGGTGAACAATTCACAACGACATAAAGTAAAACAAGCACATATTATTTACGTTTTCATACCTCCATCTCTAATGTTTCCATAATGCAATCAGAAACCAAGATTTGGCCCTGCAGGCTTTCATGAGAGATGAAGAAATCAGGTGAAGAAGGTGCTCAATGACAGATCTCTGAAATATTAACACCAACCATATATATTGAAATCACAAAGCATCATATTTCGTTGAAAATATTATTAGAGCTAGCAAAGCATGCAGGCAAGCTACTCCATTTATAAATTGGCAGAGGAAAAAAATTGCACACCACCAGCTTATATCCTGCCTCTAGTGCATGCTACAGTTTGCAATTTTTCATTTCAGTTAAAAAAGTAGGGAACATCACTGATTTGGAAATACATTATGTCAGGAACATAACCATGATCAAGGGTATATTTACATTAGCTGATTGGTGCACTGCTTGAGATCACATTGATAATGTAGCAGGTTCAGTTAAACTCCTCATTACCCCTCCAAGAAGTAAATCATGTTATCCTTTCCTCCTTGAAGTATCAACTAAGAAATCATGACATAGTCCATTGTTATAGAAAAGAAAACTAAATATCCCAGGTTCATATATCAATAATATCCTATGAAAATAAAATTTACTATGAAGCATATGCATTAAAACCTGGAACTATGATAAATCTTTGCATTGTTGCCTTATGTCTATATTAACCGAGGAAACTGAAATATGACATGAAAATTGAAAGATCCAACACTAAGTAAAATGTAATACATGCAGCCATACTAATTATATCCCTATATTACGACTGTATCCTTTCATACTCTTTTTTCCCTCTCAAACAGACATCATTTCTTTTTTCCAGTGTACAGGCCTAAGTACATCAGAATACAAATAGATGATTTCAGCACAATCCCCAAACAGACTACTTTCTGAACCAAATCTGGGCATGGACAGAGGGAATGGAGGCACCAAAATTTTAAACCAATCTAGGGTTTGGGAACGGGTTCCATACCTCGAGGGAGAAGTTAAAGAACAGATTCAGTGTTGTATCAGGCCAGCTTGAGCCTCTGGTGGTCCCCTTCGTCGCCAGTACTCACAGCGTCGGTGTTGGCCTGCACAGATATTACAACCCCAAATCTGTTTGAGAGAGACCAGGAGCCTCCCGCACAGAGTGGGAATAACACAAACAGATAAAAGCTTTCCTAGATGCCTCCTGCAATAANGGAGGGACTGAATGGCTCACCTCATACGTACAGCCAGGAGAGTATCTAAATGCTGAAAAATGTCAAACAAAACAAGAAACATATGATTATAAATTTCATACGTACAGCCAGGGGAGTAGAGGGGCACAAGAATTGAGTCTATTACCTTGATCGAGTCTTCCACATCGTGGAAGACAACAAAAGCACCCAGACTCACCTTCCTCCACGCGTGGCAACGGAGGAGGAGCGGCGACGAGGGCGTCGTGGCAGACGACGAGGTCGACGAGGGAGACGGTGAGCAACGCGTGCAAGAAGTGCTGAAGAGGAGGGCCTCCAGCCACCCGTCTTCCTCCCTCGTCTGGCCATGGAGTTCGCCCTCACTTCTCTATCATCCCACGCCGGAGCCGCCGCCTGTGTCCCTCCCGTTCCAGATCGGTAAACCTGATTGAGGAGCGTAGCAAACGCATGGCAAGCGGCTGAGAAGGATACGACGGCGGCCAGGAGAGGAGCACAGGGCAGAGGAGAAGAGAGGCGGGGACGGACGAGGCCGCGAGAGAGGAGAGGAGGAGAGCTGTGGTGGCTCCTTGCCACTGGGAGGAGAGGAGGAGAGCCCTACCTTGCACGCCGCCACTCCCGTCCGTGGGCCGCAGCCCACCGCCGCCACTCCCGCCGGCGACCGGCCTTCTCCCACCGCCAGACCATATCCCCGCTGTCCCAGATCGACTGGTCCCCGCTGTCGTGGCACGACGAACCTCCCATTAAGAGGCACGAGGCGGCGATGCCTGCGGTCCTTCCCGATGCGAGCAACGCGAGAAGGGGCGGCGGCCAGCTTCTCCACGGAGAGGGAGGAACCTGCGAGGACGGAGAAGCGGGGGAGAGGAGAGATGCAAACGAGAGCTGGCGGCTGATTGGGAGATATTTCACCCGACCTAGGGTTTCACCTGCCCACGAGAAGACATCAAAACCAGCGACGCGGAGGAGTCCAACTTACAGCCATGAGGCCGCGGTCCCACAATTAGACAGGCCCAAATGTCATAGACCTACGCATCCTAGCACGAAGTGAAAAAAAACTTCACCACATTGGACGGCTGTGGTGAAAAGCGGGATTGCAAAGTTACTGTTTTCAGTCGATCGTACGTAGGCGGTGCGTTTGGACTCAGGGATGCCCTGGGAGGCCGGGTAGGCTCACGCCATTTATAGAGTAAATATTTTCAGAACTAGATTATTTTGTGCTGACTTTTCTCAAACAGGTTAGTTTGCCTTTTTTGTCGCCAAGGACAGGGTCTAATAAAACAGGCGTATCCAAGGAGAAATCCAGGAACATACAGACAGAGAATTTAGGAGAACATAGCTTTTTTCATTCATCATTCATTTTCTTTTCTTACACACCTCCACGCATATAGTCCACACCGCTTACAGCTGGACCCAGTGCATATAGTCCACACCACTTACAGCTGGACCAAGTTACTAACAACCTGAGTGTACCTTCGCTTAACGAAGGACACTGGACGTGCCTTTGCCTTCAAGTGTTCTCTCCCCTGATTCAGTAGTGTAACTTGCCATAGTTGTTACACAAAATGAGGCAGGATCATTCAGTTTCGCATTAGCATGCAAAGAGAGTTTCAATACCAATACATGAGCAACAGTACACGATGCCTTCATCTCAGATCACTACAGAAGGTTCAAATACTCAACTTAACCACATCAAAGAGAGTTTCCATACGAATAACAGAGCAAGAGTACAAGATGCATGCTCAGATCACATCACTACAGAGGTCTGAATATTTAATCTACTAACATCATAGCAAGACTCGATGCAACTAGAGGAGGTCTGTTAGCTCAGTATTTGGAGAAGGCCTCTTTAACTCTGAACCAGTTGGATATCACGATGCCTGCTGCATTCACAGATGCAGCTTCAGGTTGACGAGGACCAGGTGGTTGAGGAGGAGCAGGTACCATAGGTGGTGCACGGCCACCAGGTGGTTGAGGAGGAGCAGGTACCATAGATGGTGCGCGGCCACCAGGTGGTTGAGGAGGAGCAGGTACCATAGGTGGTGCATGGCCAGCCGCCACAGCTGTTTCATACCTTACTTTTGCAGATACTACGAATTTGCCAGAAGGAGATTGGGGCACAGGTGCTGCAGGAGCAGCAGGTAGTTGAGGCACAGGTTCACTGTAACATGTCAGTATTTGTCGATGCACCCGTTGGAACAACTGCCTATCCAGAAGATAGAGTGCCGCCTCGCACTGCTTCTCCGAAACCTTTACGGGCAGTATAATAAATTTAGCAATGCAATGCAGAAGAAAGAATAACAAGAATAAGAGAGGGATGGGAAGAAATGGTTGACAGCCAAACTTACAGATGCGTTGGGTCCATGCTCATAGACGCATCTTGAGAATTCCCAGAGTTGTGAGTACGTGTCCCTGTAGCCATATTTGTTGTGATCTTTACGACCCTGTAATATTCTTGAAGTCACAGGAACTCTATTCAGCCATCCAGCATTACCCAGCTCTTTCCCAGATGCATCGAAAAGACCGAAAACCTTCAGGAATTGGCGCCTTTTGACTCCTTGCAACACCTTTTCATATCTGATAACAGCTGTTGTGATCTGTATCCTCTTTTCAAATGACATAGTTGCTGCATTGTTGTGTAACAGTGACCTCTTCACTTCATCAGAAAAGTAGTTATTGTCCTTAACTTTTGCAGCCTCCAGTTCCTCCACAAGACCTTCAACAAACATTGGGTATGTCTGCTTCAGTACTTTGTGTTCATATTTGAAATGCTTAATGATTAGCATCACTAGGGTTGCACAGTCAGATCTGAATCTATCTGGAGTTAATGGAACTTCTTTCTGGTCAATTTCGATGACTTCATTAAGGATGTTGTAGAACATATTGTCTGCACTGAAGAGACCTTCCAGCGACTTGTTTCTTTTCCATTTCCTTTCCAAACATTCAAGAATCAACCTCAGTGACGTCCTGCCACTCTTTCCTAAGCAAACCACAAAAGCATCCCACTCATCCTTCACATACAGATCTGGAGGTATTTCAACTACCTCAAACCAATCAGGCTTACTCTTTTGTGCTTCGACATACTCACTGAAAGTTGTCCTGTCTTGTGTTGAAGTTAAACTGGCTGCTGAAGTCGAGCTTCCGGCGGCATCATTTCCTCCCCTCAGTCGTTGGCGCACATGAATTATGGAGCCATCACAAATTGACGTCTCCGAAAACAGCTGGTTTTCAGAAATAAGCTTGTTATCACAAACATAATAAACGTCACTGTAGACGGGACCCTTCAGTTTCAAAATGACTGACTGCAAAGTGTCAGATCCATTGGCTTCAAAGGAGATGTCCCCATGCGGAAAGCGGATTTTTCCCTGGAAATCCAGGAAGAATTGTATTAGTTTAAATAAACCTGTCCTAAGTAACATTTCTTGACACTTTCAATAATCGGATGAGGGATGTTAGGTGGCATTCAGATCTGAAATCTGAATCCCACATTTGCAGGTATTTCAGCGAGTAATTAGTTCTCATCCACTACACTATTCTCAATAATCAATTCTTAAATAATAGTTTATTCAGACATCCTGTATGCAAAAAAGCCTGGTGCAACGTCTCCAACTATTCTAGACCTTCCTCATTTGGCTGGGAAACCAAAATACCAATGCTTGGTACTGAGCATGTGCTTTCAAAAACTACCAATTTGGGGTTCTTTTACTTCGGTTTTTTCTATACAATCCATAAGAATTTAACATTTTGCTCAGAATATGAAACAAGAACATAATAATGAGTCATCTACATGTGAGACAGTGTTCTGGAAAAAATAAAAACACTTGTTTTCTAAACATTTTCGCAGGTGTTCAACGTGCAAGTCTCTACTACTTAAAAAGAAAATAGTGTTCCTCATTCTGCCTCCCAAAACGTTTTGCCTCTCTTTTGTCAACACTCCGTCGTAGTCCCACTCCGATTTTTCTCCCGCAATTAGAGAGACCGGCATTAATTATTCAATCAGCATTAATTACTCAAATTTGCATGTACACAGGAAAAGAATAATATTTACACGACACAATCAGCGGAAATCAATTGGGATGGCCTCCGTTCGTCCTTCGTCCCCACGACGCAGCACGCAGGTGCAGCATCTCCTTCTAGCTCCCGCTCCCTTGGCGGAAACCTGATGCCCACCGCCGCGACTTCGCCGGGAAGGTACGGCGAGATCCAGTGCATCAAGGCCTGACACTATGATGCATTTTGGAACATATAAGCACCCACCTCCACCACACTGCACCTGCCGCTGCACCGCGACCTGCTTGCCACCGCCGCGCGACCACTGCCCGTCGCCGCACTGCTCCTGCCTGATGCCACTCTGCACGCTATGCTGCACTCGCAAGCCGGCTGCCCTGCAAGCTGCGCTGCACCCGACGGCCAGCCTGGTCTTCCTGATCCTCGACGACCTGGAGGTGCTCGATCAAATCCCACTTCCGTCTTAAATTTATTTGTAATGATTCTAGCCTTCTAGGGTGTGTTGGTTTGGACAGCGTCCAGTGTGTAGTGTCATTCTGCTTATAGGTTCGAGGTGGGTATCAGCTTTACCTTGTCATATCTATGACTTGTAAGCTTATATGTTCCAAAATGCATCGTAGTGTGAGGTTTAATACAATCGTTCCATATTTACATTGAATCTGCATAGCATCACTCTGGGAATGATAGGCACACAAGGAAAAATAGTGCTTTTATATGAAAATTTAATAGGTAGCGATGCTTCCAGAACATACATTATTATTGTTAATATGAATTATTGGATAAGACACAAAATGAGAATGCACATTCTGAACCAGATTGGAAGATATGGTTGGGACTAACCGTGTGCTAGCGGACACGCAATAGCGCACGTCCTGGTAGTTTTGTTTTGTTTTATTCAGTCTTGTACTGACCCTGAATTTGTGCTCTGCTTCTGTGGACTAAATTTCTCGACATGAAACCTATGACTAGGCATGTTTAGCATTGTGGCACTGTTGTTTAATACCTCTCATGGTTCAGTACATGCTAATGTATTTTGTATGGAACCTCAGAATGTATTTCAAGATACACTGGCAACCGAGAAAGAAAGAACAGAGAATGTGCACTATTTCGTGTCCGCTAGAACAACAGAGGAACACCGCAAAAGGGGCAGCACACAATGGCAGCTTGCAGATTTTGGTGAGTTTAGTGCAGATTGTCGGTTAAGTGTTTCAGTTTTCCTTTAACTATCCTACTGAATGTTTATTTCCTCAATTTTTTTTGAATGATCAATGGGGGGGAGTTAATCCCACCTGAATATATTTCATTCATGGTTGCCTCGAGGATTTGCAGCCTCTACAAGATTGGTTCAAATGAACCAGAGAACACGGGGATTACAAGAGTGGAGAGATAAACAGAAAAAACGCACACACAAACCCGAAACTCTGAGAAACTCCTAGCAAGTTACCCGGTGAGGAGGACTCCAAGGCAGCGGCTTCGCCGAGACAATGCAAGTATTGTGCCTAGAAGATGACAACCTGGTTTAAGTTACCCTAAACATGACATAACACATAATCCGCATGCCAATACTTGCAGTGTCATTAATTTAGTAAAAGTTCACACGCATATAAGAGTTGAGGCCGATACAGATTACAGCAACACTACACATTTTTGCACCCAAAGCAGTTGACTGAGACAATTGGCAGTTTGGACTTCCAATTCTGCAGCTCAAACATTTGGCCGCTCAAAGCTAGACAGGCCGTTCCAGTTCACCCACATTTGATAGCATTGACAGTAGTTTATCCAATTTATAGCTGAATATAAGAAGTGATGGCTAAGTGTTTTCCGAGCACAATCAGATTGGCATGCAGAATTTCGGAATTGAACAACTGTAAAAGGTAAAAATATCTGATCAACAACATAAAACAAATGGAAAAACAATCAGCACGCCACTTATTATGTGATCCCTGTTTAATAAGTTAGTAGGCCAGATTAGTAAGTACTAATATCTGCCAATCAACCAAGACTGATGCTAAAACAGTATGTAGGTTTCAACAATTTTGGTTTCTAATTTGATCAGTTGTTTCCTTTTTTCAAGTTTTATAACTTATAGTTCAGTAAATTAAAATGAAGTAAAATATTTGCTCTCTTACAGTTGAGGAATATACTGCATTAAGCCTATCAAATATTTCATGAAAACAATATGAAACATACATTATACAAATGAAGGTATATAGGCTCACCATTCATTTCGAAGTCTATCCACACCCATGGCATCGTGTATTCATCCAAGGATGAACTAAGATTTTCACAATCATAATTTACAACCATTTTTTACCCATGCCAACATTTGCAAAGAATGTGATTTTTAAATCAGATAAAAAACTGGACAGGAGTTCACATTTAATTTTAGAAAAAAGGAAAATATATCTTTCTGGTTCTCGTATAACTAAACATGGTAGAACTTAAGTTATAATTTCACAGCACCATTCAATTAATTATCATGTACGGGCAAGATGAACAAAGACTACCTTGATTCCATCAATGATCCAGGAAAACAGAATGGAAGTTCCTGATCATTGTTGTCCATTTTCCACTTTGCATAGGTTTATTTGGATACTGACGATTGATCATATGGCATATTCTGTTGATTTATATGGAATGAGCACATTACACTACTACGTTTTGTTCCAGGAGTAAACATAGGGAGAGTAGGGGCACATTCAACAATTAATGCACCGCAAAAAATACTTATAAACCTCGACATTATTAAAGTTAATCTCATAAGAGAGACTAACTGGAGCACAACCTCCCGCATTCCTTAAAAAAAGCATTTAGAGACAATAAAAACTTTCTGGCACTTGGAATTTAGTAGGCAGGAGCATGTATTAGTGCTCTTATATTTATAGCTAATATGTCTACAAATATTAAGTGATCTAACCATAGGGAAGTACCTTCTGAAACTAACAACAAGAAAAGAAAAACAATCAGCATCAAAGCTTGACCATACATAGCTCAAGCTCAGCATCAAAGTTTTTTTAAATTGGTATAAATATTTATAGCTAATACTTTGTAATATGCATAACTCTTATATGTGTGTGAACTTTTACTAAATTAATGACACTGCAAGTATTGGCCTGCACATTATGTGTTATGTCATGTCTAGGGTAACTTAAACCAGGTTGTCATCTTCTAGGCACAATTTCTGGACTGGCCAGAATAGCTTTCAATCACCAAGGAGAAGAAATAATCTTGTGTATGCTCAAGTAAATATTTACATTTGAACCAGCTGCTTATATATAATATGCCCTCATCAGCATCTATTAAATTTATTACATTTTTGCACGGTGGAGATTAAACGTCTTGTGCGAAGAAAAACCTGGTGTACATGCCAAATCTTTGTCTCCAGAAAAGATATATTTTTAATTTTTAAATACTTGATTTAGTGTCAACCAGAACTAATTCAGGTTTGTCTATCTTGTTGCCTGAGCGATTTTTTTAGAGTTGTAAGTCATGTTTGATTGATATGAATCCGCTGGTGAAGGCTTCCACGTCGCGATATGAGCAGATGATCAAACGGGCGACGTGAATCTACATCCCGATTTCTCCCCCCAACGCTTCCTCTCCTTACTCTATTCCTGGACCTAGACGGATTTAAATGCCTTCGTGAAGTGGAGTGAGGTGACGACGTCAACACATATATTTGTTGCTGCACCACACAACGTGTTGGTGGATGCACTGAAATTGGTCGGTTTTCGTGACATATTGCGGTTGTATCGACAAGAACTTACAGTACTTTTTAACACTCCGCAATGCATTTTTTTCACCCGTTGCAACGCACGGGCATTGTCCTAGTCAAAGAAAAAAATACCTTGAAGGGAGGCAGCAGAGAAGCTGCAACAGAAGCTAGGTCTTTGCCGGCCTTCATTCGAAAATCCTCCTTACAGAATGCATCCTTTTGATTCTTGTTTGGAACAACCACCTATATTAAAGTAAAAGAACCCAAAATGATGCTCAATAAAATGCGAAGAGCTAACAAAAATGCAAAGAACTATCCCCTCTGACTGTAGTAAGACTCTAACCCCAACAAGGGATACACATAATTGTGCCTATTCTATATTGGTTTGTTATTTTTTATAATTAAGGTATAGTTGATTTTCCCAGAAAAAGTAGGCCTTTGACAGAAATAAGTGAGTGTAGTATGACTGAAAATTACTTCATATTTTTATCAAATACATAATGATGGCTACATTAGCAAAATTACTATAATCAACACACTGTACTAATCAAAGAACAGAAAAAAAAACCTTGCAGGGAGGCAGCACAGCAGGTGCAACCGAATTGCAGTCCTTCGTTTCCAGATCCCCATTGAATCCATCCTTCACAAGCTTGGACAACAAAAAAAGAGTTCCAAGTACACAATTACGGCTTGAAATTGCAATCAAGGTGATTTTTTATATCATCAAACACGTACTATAAGGGCGGAGCCAGGATTTAGACATAGGGGGGCGAGTTGAAAAAAAGAATTTTTTGCAAAGCCTTTGGCATATAGTAAATGGTCCTACTTGACTTTTTTGCAATAATTTCATGCTAAAATTGTCAATCTCTCTATATTTTCGGCAGGAATACCCACAAAAAGTTATAAGTGAATAAGAATAAACTCATACTTTAAGCTATACTCACTGCAAATTAAAGTGTTGAAGGAAAGAGAAATTTTATTGCATCATTATATGCACACATTTAACAATCATGTAGAATCTAATAATAACATATCAAATGATTAGCTTGTAATACCCTGAATATCCATTGTCATACAAGATGTATACAGTGTGCTAATTAACTTGACTGCTAGGCCGTAATCCATAACAAAGCTAGCGGCAGCATGTCTATGGTGTACCTTTAAAGTGAGTGCTTGATCAGATAAGATGCAGGAACGCAATGATCGACTTACTGCAGCATCAACAGATCGTGGAACCGCACCCCAACGCTGATCTGAGTAGTCTTCTAGCGCCCGGCCGGCCGGCAGCTTTGCGAGTTGGAGCAGCGAGGCCGCGAGCGGCGGCGCCGCCCAAGCAAATGTCTTTTTTAGGGTACGGCACCAGATTCGCAGTTAGATAGATTTTTTTTATCGATCTATCTCACGGGTGCCGAAAGAAGAGACTACGAAATCACGGCTTCAATCTAGGCTGGTAGGCATGTGCAGATGGGCTAGTTCTGTTGCCGGCTGGGCTTTGATACATACACAACTTAAATTAGTTTTGCGTTTGGGCTTAAGCACTTGATTATCTACGGCTATATGCACATATTATCAGCGCTTCTAATATGAGCAGTATGCTGCACATAATGTTGAGGGGGGCCGAAAACAAAACAAGGGCATGCGCTGAATCTCCCTCCCGGAAAAAACACAAGTGGGGAACAAGCCAACCCCTATGGCCATGGCAGGGCTGGGTTTCGCCGTTTGAGGCCCCAAGACAGGCGGGGCATCCAGCCCCGTAATTATCTCCACCCTTTGTAGCCCAATATACTCCCAGCAGACAATTATACGGGGAAACAAACTAAACTTTCCAATCCGGCCTATTTCAGAGAAACCATTTTCCGTCATCGATAAAAAACCGATCTTTCAAGGTAATAAAAGCCTCTCGAATCAGGAAAAGGACTCTTGCCAAAGCAAGATCCCGCGAGCGCGACCCCATGAACAAAACGATGAAGAAGATGAACCCCAAGCCAGCAGAACGAAAACAGAAACGCACTGATTCATACCTTTTTCCATCTTTGCCTGCACTTGCCCCTTGTCTTTGCGAGATGTGCACATTGTTGCCTTCCTCCCCTTTTCTTTGCTCTGCCCCGCTTGGCCCGGCCCTTGCGCCGCCACCCCCGTCTCGCCGCTCGCCCCCTCTCCAACTTCTGTATATATAAATATGGTTAAAAGAGCAAGCTTCATGTACTACAGCAAGAAAGAATCTTTTGGCAATGGCACCCACCAGCTGCGGTGGAGGAGTAGCTAGCTCCGCAAGGTCGAAGAGGGCACAGAGGAGAAGAGCCAGATCGGCGATGCCCGCCGCCGGCCATGGCGGCGGCGATGCCGTGCGGCCAGTGAACTTTGACTGGGCAGACCCCATGGGTGAAGCGGCGAACCCGGCAGTGGGATGAGCAACAGCGCTGTCCGGTTCATTAAATACAGGCGGCTGCGAAACCCTAGGACTGTGGTCGTGTGGATGGTCCAAAGGGATAATAGATAATGTGAGAGAAAAACAGGTTATACATGTATATTGGTGTACATGCATTTATTGTTGTGAAAAGTTATACATTTATTTGTTAAACCTCAGTCAAATGGTGTATTTTATTATTAGTTAGGGATTACATATTAAAAATAAATTAGGGTGTGCATCTATGATATTATCCTAGTATTATACACTCTCGCTCACTTGTATTTAGAGTGTCGTGTAATATATGCTTGCGTGGACTACATAGTTTTGGCATCGTGATTTGTAATGATTTCTCTACATGGCTGGAAACTGCAATGGTGTGTCCTATTAAATTTAAGGATACCAAAAAAATAAACTTACTCACAAAGAAACAAAAAAATATAAATTTACAAACAATATATTTAATCACATCACTGAAAATAGGAAGTCATTAGACATAAATATTTTTTCAAAAGGTTATACTTAAAAGAACTTTTTATTTCCACTTGAGTGCGATGGGTAGAGATACTTTCTAAGATTTATAGTCTTCAAATTAGTATAGTTTACCTCCATAGGAAACCCTTAAGAACAATAATGTTACAATTACTCCGAAATTCTTTTGAATAAGAATGGAGGCAATTGTAAAGCAAATGTTGAGGGTGTCTTCTGACAACAACACAATTTGTTTGTATTTATACTTTTGTAGTGGTATCATCGTTCTCCCTTAAGAAAAACACTTGATTAATCTGCGACAACCGATTCTCCATCTCCATAAGCACCATTCCCTTGATTACTCTATTTCCTTTAAACTACAGTGACATTAATTAAGGTCAAATCCAATTACAAAACTAATCTAGTTCACCTTCCGACACTAAATCCCGACATTAGAAAGAGGAATCCTTCTATATATTATCTTCATATAAGTAAGTTACAACTCTGCTTGCGTATATACATTATAAGACATTCTCTCTTAAAACTGACATCTACAACCAGATGAATCGACCATGAGGAATCCTAGCCACCTCTTTGACTCAGAAATCCCTTTGCCTCGAACCTCCTCTACTCCTTTTTTTTCCGTTGAAATGAACCCATTTCTTTTCTTTCTTTTTTTTGTGCAAAAGATGGCTGTATCAATCTACGCCCAATTTCCTTGACCTTCAAAATTGGTAAAGCCTCATGAAGGTGACGGAGATACTAACAATTCTCCGAGTGTAGTGTGTTCCTTGGGAACTTCTCAATAAAGTCATATTGCCTCAATCTACTTTTTGGTGTTTCCGTATGGATCAAAGTTAACATTTTCATGCAAGATCCTTTTGTATTTTTCTTGGCACTTTGGTGATAGAGAAATGGTTGGACAATATGTCTTGCGTGGAGTGTGTCTCTGGCGACCTAGGTTTCTCGTGGTCTCGGCAGCTTGACGATGGAGGAGTTGTTGTACAGTCCTTGTGTTGTGCGTCGAGTGTCCGACATTTTAGGTTCCTACTATATCTGTAGGCTACGTTTCATGCGATTTTCTATAACCTATGAGGTCTATTCAGATTTATTATATTTTAAGTTTTGTATATATTCAGCGATGGTATAGTAAAAATCAGGCTACTTTCAGAGACTCTCGTTTTTACGTGCATGGCGTGCTACTATTCCCAACGGGAAGGCCCGCACAAAAGAAGTGCAGAGTATATTCGTGTGAGAGAGAGACTACTGTCTTGAGATAGTTGGATCTGAGAACTCACTTGATTAAGTTCCATGAGATTCGCTTCTATAGAGTCCGTGCCAAATGCACGTTAAATAGGGGTCATTTCCCTATACGAAAGCTTCTTCAGCGTATGAGCGATACAGTATTTTTTTCGAATGATTGTTACAAAGAAACACACGTGGACAGATTGTTCCAAAGAAACTAGATATTGACGTAACTGACAGACTATTAATGTGTCAAACAAAAAAATTGTAAAATCATCTCATAAAATCTGAACCATAAATATCAAATCTGACAGCGAAAAATACACTAGTAGAAAACGGACCTTTCGTCCAGAGCAAGATTTTGCTCTAGTCCCGGATGAATTTTGGATCGGGACTAGAGAGGGCTGTAGTCCCGGTTCATCGGCTACGAGTCCGGCAGCCTCTAGTCCCGCATCGTGGGAGAGCTCTAGTCCCGGTTCAGGATACGAACCTGGACTAAAGGGTTGCGGCAGGCCGCAGCTGTCGTGGGGGCCAGCGCGAGACCCTTTAGAACCGGTTCGTATCACGGACCGGTACTAAAAGTTTCTTATATCATCTCCTACACCGAGCTCTATTTTTCCTGTTCGAGAGCATACTCCATTTTTGCTCTCTTTCCTCTCCCGAGCTCAAGTTAATCCCCATTTTTTCACACCATTTGTCAAGATATTGGCGGCACCCATCTATCCAAGGGTTAGTAACTTCATCCTTTCTTCCGGTGGCATTGCAAGTTTAGCTCATTTCATTGCTAAAATATAGCTCATGTCATTTTTGTAGTGCTAGCTAGGTGTTTGATGAAATGCCAACTTATAGAGTTCATTTGTTTTATATATGCAATTTGAACTCTAAATTAAATTATGATTTGTAAGTTTTAGTGTCGTCCCGTCCCCTTCCTCACCGTCGTCGATCGCCCGCGCCGCCCTATCGCCGACACCACATTGGTGAGTCTCTTGTTTTTATTTTTTTAATACAAATTCTTACTTGAATGATTTAGACGCATAGTTATTACTTGTATAATTTTTCGTACTTGTATGACTATTTGTTATAAGTATAGTGCCATGGTTTTGATATCCGTCTCCGTCGGCCCTCGTCCGGTCTATGATTCGGATGTGGTATATTATCGTTTATAACTATTTGTTTAATTACGTGTTTAAAACAATTATGCCGAACAACACTTGACATAGATATATATTTTTATTTAGGAGATATATGAACCGTAAATTCCAACCGACTCTCTTGTCAAGAAGTTAAATTTAGTTGAAAAAGAAAATGATGATTTGAAAGAAAAAATTAAAAAAAATTGAAGAAGAGAAGATGAAATTGGAGTTGTATCTTGCCGATGTCGTCGATGATCACAAGATCAAGATGGATGCAATGCGCTTAAAGATTAGAAAGATTAGAAAATATACCATTAATAAAGAGGCATGGTATCATTATGTTGTTGGATTAATGGTTACCTTAGTTGCGATTGTGATCGCATATGTTGTTGCATTTAAATGTATTAGATAGTTTGTATGTTAGTTTCAATGTATGTTTTAATTATGAGAACTATGTATTACATTTGGTCACTACTCTACTTTGGTTTTAATGTGATGAACTTGTATTAATTAATTTGGTCAGTTCTCTATTCATGATGTTGTGTGTAATGATATTTTTCCTTCTTATGCACAAAAGATGCTCGATGAACCGGCAATGGATGTACGATGACCGACGCTCTATCGAGTACATTCAAGGCGTGCGTTCTTTTCTCAATGTGAATGAGGCAAACACGCGGAATGGTTTTATGTGTTGTCCATGTCGTGTCTATCGGAATGAGAATGATTATTCTTCCTCATAAACCCTACACATCCACCTGATTCAGTCCGGTTTCATGTCCGGCTATAATTGTTGGACCAAGCATGGAGAAACAGGGGTAATGATGGAAGACAACAAAGAAGAAGAGAACGATGACAACTATTCTATGTTCCCTGAATACGGTTTTAATGCAAGGGGGAAGCTGAAAATGAAGAGGCCATGTTAGATGATGATCTTCGTCGGGCCATCGTTGATGCACAGAGAGAAGCAGAAAGTGCAAATGAGAAGTTAAAATTGGAGCGTATGTTAGAGGATCACAAAAAAAAAGTTGTACCCAACTTGCGAAGATGGCAACACAAAGCTCGATACCACACTGGAATTGCTGCAATGAAAGGGCAGATACTGGTTTATCTGATAAGTAATTTGAGAAGTTACTGAAAATAATGAAGAAGAAGATTCCAAAGGATAACAAATTGCCTGACAGTATGTATGAAGCAAAGAAGGTTCTCTGCCCTCTAGGATTAGATGTGCAGAAGATACATGCATGCATTAATGACTGCATCCTCTACCGCGGTGAGGAGTATGAGAATAGGAATGAATGCCCGGTATGCGGTGCATTGCGGTATAAGATCAGACGAGATGACCTTGGTGATGTTGTGGGCCAGCCCCCCAAAAAGAGGGTTCCTGCCAAGGTGATGTGGTATGCTCCTATAATACCACGGTTGAAATGTTTGTTCAGAAACAAAGAGCATGTGGCACCCTATGATGCTTGGAAGGCTGGTAACTTCCTTCTCCCGGCTCCTAAGATCCCTCCCACCAGTGCGGGATGGATACGAGTCAACATGATCTCTGAATATGTTGCGTTTAGAACATCTCCACCAGCACCCCTAGAAATATATCTAACATCCTCCAAATTATGTCCGCTTTGGTGGCTGTCGGACACATGTCCGGCACAATGGGGGTGCTTCCGCTAACGGCACCCCTCCAAAACTTCCGCCCCGGTGCACTTTTGATCTTTCTATCAATATATCATATTTATACTTCAAATTCATATAAAGCACATAAATTTTGCATAGTCCAATAAAAAATTAAACATAGAAGTCATATACTTATTACAACAAGTAAACATAGTCCTCCTCGCTCTTGAGGTTATCCGGGTCGAAGTCGTCCTCATCGAGGTATAGGAAGTTTGAGGAGGAGTAGTCGGCCCCAAGCACTGATGCCTCCCGCGTCGATGCCTTGATGGTGGAGAGGAAGGAGGGGGAATCATGCTCAATCTCGGTGGCCGGCGACGCCAATGTCTAGCTGAGGGTGTGGATGTCGCCGTCTTGCTTGTCCGATAGTGGCAAGGGGATGCGCCATTGCGGCGACACATCCTATGACTTCTCCTTCGCCTCTCGTGCCACACTGTCATCACGACGACAGAGGTAGATATAATCGCGTGGTGGGAACAAGCGCGTTCGCGCATGCTGATGTTGGACGTCCCGGATCACGACTCCGCCTCCTCATGGACGTGGTGGCATGGCGTGCATGCCACCGCTAGCGACACCACGATAGGCAGCAAGCGGAACGGGATAATGCTTCCCGTTGTGGTGGGAATGCTCAATGGAGTTGTCCACCATGTGGCCAGTCGTCGCCCACTAGTAATGATGACTGGTGGAATTGTAGCGCGTCGGCCACTACCTGCTGTCGTACGCTCCAGCAGGACGTCACGCTCTGACATGAAGCGGTCGTTCCATGCCCCTATTTGTCGACGTTGTTCTCGGGGTTGTTGCGCTCCGCCTCCGTCATTTCACACCGATCGACGCGCGAAGATGGCGTGTTCAAAGGCCTCGTTGGTGTCGGGCAATGAAGGCACGGCGAGGCTGGCGATGCTGACGACCCACCCCTTGGGCAGACGGAAGTCCGATGGCACGAGAAGACCGTAGTGGTGGAACTGGCGCGCCACATCGAGTGTGAGGCTGTGGCCTCCTCGGAACGGCCCGATGGAACCGCCGCCGGCTTCGTGGTTGTGCGGTATGATGACAGTGGTGGAATGGTGACGAGCAGCGAAATGGTACTGTGGAGCAGGCAGCACGCTGGCGCGTGGCCTGCCGGTGGGTTAATACGGCCTCGGAGCCGTTGGACCTGCTGCTGTTTTACTTGATAATATTTGATACTATTATCTCTGTTCATTAATATAAGACGTTTTAGGAAGCTAGACGTCTTATATTAAAAAACGGAGGGAGTAGTATATATATAAAATAAAATCAATCACTGACCCACCTCGGTCCCTGAGACACAACATTTCTTTCAGTCTATACGGACCAGCATGCACGTACCCAGATAAAATCATGCTCCTTCCACCAGGTCGGTTGCCCAGAAGTTTGGACACAAAGCGGTACCTTGATAATTATTGTTGCTTTTATTCATCTCTGGCCAAAACTGTCTTGCCCAGATACATTTAAAGAGGGTGTGAAATATCGATTCCTCCTCGATCCGCGGCACACGTCTTTCAGTGGCCGATCGGTTCCATATGTCGCCGTTTCAAAAACTTGCCGACAAGGGACAAAAACCCCTTATAACCAGACAACCTCCTGATAGGAAAATATATCTGAAGTATCGATGGGAATAAATAGACGTTCGGTATCACTGGACCAAACTCCTCATGAATTATTATTACTCCCTCCATCTCGGTTTATTAGACACAATACCAAAATCAGATTTTATCAAGAGTTAGGCACAATTAGCATTAATGATCTCCTAGGAATGCTCCCAACCACTTCCTCTTCCCAATCTATATGTAATTTAGCCAATGATCTGTTTAATTGGGCCAATGCATGTCCTTCCAATTGAACCTTATTAATCTTTTCTAATTAATTGCCTAACTTAGGAGTAATTAACTCGGACAATCCTCACTTACCTAGGTCGTAGATAAACTCCAAAAGTGCCTAATAAACCGAGATGGAGGGAGTACTAGTTTTTTTTTTGAAAGGAAATACGTATATTAAGTCAAAGACATATGTGGTGCATCATACGTACATACCCAGGAAATACGGTCCAGAAGGAACCGTAGAGCCAAACAAGACGCAAGGAAAACCCTAATGAAAAGGAAAATTACAACCCGGTCCTTAGGGTTCGTTGCATCAACAAGCCGACACCGCCATCCATCACCACCGCCGCCGCACGACGAGGAAGAAGAACGGCAACCACCACACCCGAGATCGAGGGAGCCCCATCGCCCTAGGGCTTTATGAACCGCCGGAAGGAGCACAAGTGCCCACATATCGCTGTGGCTTGTGGGTCGGGGATCGTCCCCAGGCTCGAACTCAATCTCCAGATCCGCACGCTCCAGTCGCCGCCGGCGAGGAGCAGAGCAAGATCTGCCACCATCAGGCCGCACTCCCTGCAAGGCCCAAAGATTCCTCCAGCCCGCCGCCAGCCTCTGTCGACCGGCAGCACCAGCTCCAGCAAACCATTCTCCTTCCTCCCGACAGTGCCGGAGAAGACACCGCCGTGACGCGAGCAAGAAGGAGCAGCAGAAGTCCAAAACGAGGGCACCGCCGCGCCGATGACCTCGCCGAGACAAAAAGCTCAGAGATCCACCACCGGCCATCGCCAAACCGGCCGCCGACCGCAGATCTGGAGCACCCTTATTCGCCTCCGCCACCAGCACCGTGACCGGCAACAGAGCCCCGAAACAACTACGCTAACTAGCTAACCTAGACTAGTAGCAAATAGATCCACCCGGCGACTCGACCCCCACCCCCTCCCGCCGGCACCAAGGCCGACGGAGAGAAGGAGGGAGGCAGAGTCGCCGGTGGAAGCGAGATCGCCCTCCGGTCGCCTTTTCTGTGGAGAGAGGGGAACGGGCTCAGTCGAACCATAGTTTAAAAAACCGGACCGGTGATCGAACCGGTGAGGCTGTCGGTTCAGGTTTTTACTGGTCGGACCGCTGGTTCATCGGTTCACTGTCTGGTTTTTTAAGATATAATTAATATATTTTCACTTATAAATATTACAATTAAAAAATTATATATGCAAAAATATTTCAGACTTACATTTTGGCATGGTAATGACATAATTAAGTAGTCAATAATGAGCAAGTAGTCAATAATGAGCAATGACTTGCATTTTGTATGCAGCACAAGCTACAAAGCAGTGCGTTAGCCGTTAAGTTTGTAAAAAAATAGCAAAGCCGTGGAGTTATTACAATACTTTCTCATGCTACCGTGTGGATATTGCTACATAGACAAAGTCTCTTCCTGTGACGTGAAGCAATCGTAGGGCAGTTGGTTAGGGAAGCGCAGCGCTGGGCACCTGGAAGCTAAGGTCCCGTGTTCGATCCCGCTTACTTGCATCAAATTTAATTTTTCAGATGGGAGGATCATTGAACCGGTCAGACCGGTTGTGCCGGTTTAATGTGAAAACCGCCGGTCCGACCACGGTTTTCCCGGTTTATTCCGGTTCACTAGCGCGGCCGGTCAAATTTAATTTTTCAGATGGGAGGATCATTGAACCGGTCAGACCGGTTGTGCCGGTGTAATGTGAAAACCGCCGGTCCGACCACGGTTTTCCCGGTTTATTCCGGTTCACTAGCGCGGCCGGTCCAGTGTGCTTAACAAACCGGCCGAGGCTCCGGTTCCGGTTTTTTCCGGTCGAACCGGCGGTCCGGTCCGGTTTTTTAAACTATGAGTCGAACCAGTAAACTGATCTTTTTGTGTGACCTGCCAGAGGGAGTACTAGTTCATGTACCGTGACCGCACATCTAAACCAGCCACCAACGGTAGCTTGCTTGACTGGAACTGGAAGGAGACGCATGGCATGGGCATGGGCTTCAGATGTGCGGTTAGAGCAGCCGCTCCGGTTCCCAATATGATGAGACGGTCAGCCGGTCAGGCATGCATCTACTGTACCCCTCCTGTGGTGATGCTGTATATTTTGCTGGGGATAGTGCTCTGTGGATCGAGGGAATCGTGGGATATCTTTCAGCTTTTTCACGTTGGTCTATGAGAGACCCTATATCTACGGTACGTACTACGTAGGGTCTAGACCTTCTCTTCTCTCTTTCCTTTCTCTCTCTCACATCTCTGCATCTAATGTCTAGTGCACGCCAACCATGGATGCGGGGCGGTGGTTCGTCATACAATCGCGTCCGATCTGGAGGAAACAGGGCACTACACATGGCTTTGACGACTTCTTCGCCTCGATCTGCGCGCCTGCACATTGGGGTTGGAGCGCGGTCACGGTTGTGGCTAATCAACACATGTGATACCGGAGAGAGATCCCAACTTTCTCCAAATCTGTAGTATACCGGTGGCGAGGACGACATAGCGATGACTAACTTTCGAGCGCAAAGAAGAAGATAATGCACATGCGGAGCAATGACCAGCCTAGCTACTACCTCATCAAAGTACTGGCTTAGTAAAAACAGAGTTGTCCTCACCATCAGAAGTTGGTATATGGTGTTTTTATAAAGGTTTACGAATTAAAGCACTACTTTCATGAGCATGTCGCAAGCATCCCCTAGCCGACATAATTCGTAATCGGGAGGCGAGGAGATTAGCCAAGCCACACAATCAAATAGAGCCTCTAACCGCGATAAACCTTTTTCGAATTAGGTCATATTGTGTGAAAGTTGTCCAAAAAGGTTACATCTGTAAAAGTTCACGATTAGCGTCTCCGACGTTGATCCTCTTCCCTCCCCAGCACCTGGCACCGGTCATGACACCACCAAAAAGCTCTAGGGGCACGACACGCTCTGCTCCATGTCCCAGCAAGAGGACGAGAGCCTGCCTTCCTCGTCCATCGAGTGGGTTTTAGGTGTCGGCGAGGGAGAGGAGAGATGAGGACAACGACTAGGGTTCCACCCCATAGGAGCTATAGCTAGTGGCTTTGTTAGTTTCTACTCATAACTGATCGAAACTTTCAGTTCTACTACTATTATCGTTGTGAAAAAAAATTGTGTGATTTTTTAATCTTGTTAATCATATGCTCAAAGAAATATTAAAAAATGTGTGTGATGGTTTTAACATACGATGTGCCTCTTATTTTTTAACCACAATCTATCTTTGCTGATCCAGTTAAGGTATTTTATAGATAGAAAAGCTGAAACCTAAGTCTAAAAAAAGATTCCGGATACTAGTAAAAACGAAACCATGAACCTCGCCAGTCTCCAGACCCGAGGCGGGCTGCACGGCGCCCGATGTTGAAACTTGGTTGGCTGTGTGCAGGTGGTAGTAATATAATCAAACAGTGCAACGTTTGTTGCGTTGCTAGCTGGTTCGCGGTAGCGTGTGGCAGGTCAGTTCTACCTTGGAAGTTGCATCCTAGTACTACCAGTCTACCGTTTGCTTAGCTCGTGGCGCCTACTGCCAGCACCATCATATGCATGCTGCTCCGTTTGTACTGCTAGAATCTCTGTCTACCAGGCTTTGGCGGTCATTCCTACTGTAGCTAGCTAGAATCACGCCTCTCTCCATTGATTTTCAATGGTGATGTTTGCGTTTTATGCACTACTACTTTAGACATTGATTTTCCATTATCACACACAAAGCTGAAACATTAAGAGGAAAGTCGCAGTTTGACCCATCAAATGTAAAACCATATTCAGTTTTGCTCCTAAACTTGGAAGTTGGTACTTTTGCATGAAGCAAATGTCAGGAGTACGTGCAGATAACATAGCGACAGAAGAATGTTTGGAAGCACAAAAACAGGGAAGAACATTTGTTTTATGTACTTGTTTCGCCCTTTTTTTCTCCATTGTGATGGGCAAGCTGAAACGAAATATGTTTGGTAGCTTGATGCGTCATATTTCGAATTAACCCTACTCGAACAATTATATTTTTGTGAGACATTAGAAAATTCGAACAGTCCCACCCAGAACTAAAGCCTGGATATCCCGAAAATATTACAAACGCCCAGATTCAAGTTCGCTGGTGCAAAAATACTCTACAACTAAAGGCTTTATTAAAAAAAGAATCAAGAATATGGCACCATGCAAAACAAAAAACAATATTATGCAAAAACTTCCAAGTTGTATCAAAATTGTTAGTCGAGATTTGATTGCAATATTTGGTCCCATAATGAAAATGTTGCTCAAGCAGGAGGGCGGGATGAAGCGGAGCAGCGACATCCTCATCAACGCGCCATCAAGCAGCGGTGGCGCAACATTCACCTATAGGCGCGTCCCGTCGCTGCTAACCAACGGGGAGACCCCGGAGTCTGAGACACAAGAGCAGCCGTCGCGCCACCCCTTAACCCGTATGTTGTCCCCGCTTCTACCTGGCATTGTGCTCGTCGTTGATCGTCCGACGAAGCACGACGAACCAACAGCCTTTGGAGCGGCAGGTAGAGTAGCCGATATGGAGCAGTCGGGGAAGCAAGAGGTGGAGGAGGAGACAGGGCCATCGCGACAGCCGAAGACGGAGCCCTACGACAGTGGCATCATCATCCTAGACGACGGTGAGTAGATATAAGCTAGTTTAATTAGGTTTTTATCTAAATTTGTATTGTATAATTGAATTTAAACGAAATTCGCTTATTCAATTCTTTAACATAAAATCTTTCCTGAGCGTCAGTGAGGACAACCCTCCCATCGGGCCGGACATGTATCCGACACGCGACACCTTAAAACAAGCATTTTTTCTATGATGCCGGACAGATACCGCAGGAGTTATCTTAAGAATATACGTATTTAGCGCGCGCTTCCTAGTTGTTATGTACTCTACAAGCGTCTTACTATTTATTTTCTACGCATGCAATGATAGTTTTTTATTTTTATTTTCGAGGACAACATGCAATGATGGCCTCTGGCATGTGATATCAGTAGTTAACAGAACGACTTGACTGGTCGAGATCGACTGAGGCGCCCGCCTCATGATCTCCTTCTCCTGTCCTTACGTCTTATCTTAATAGGGTAGCTCTGGTTGTCTTGTTCTCGGGCATAGTCGCCTGGGCCCTAGCTCTCGTGCGATGCGAAAATACGTAGGGGCCGGCCGGTAGATATAACGTTGTCTAGAATTTTTCAATCGAAGTTTAGCTAGCACAAGTCCGGTTCGAATAGGAGTCGCGGTACTGGACACCGTGACCTCATTTGATGACAGCAGCCGCAAGTGCAACATACGGTTTGTACTTTAGCTTTTAGAGTAGCTTGCAACAACGAACGTGACTCCTTTTTCATTGTCTCTGGCAATTTTCGCTGTCGAAAAGTTAACGTGCTTCGAAGCCATCATCGGGTCGCACTCGCACGAGAGAAACCTGGAACACTAACCATAGTTGTTATGCCGCGGTCGCCGCCTGCTCCATCGGCGATTCCTCGGGTACAACTTCCTTAGGCCATCTCCAACGCGCCGACCCAAACGGATCTGTTTTTGCTCCGTTTGGGTTGGGAAACGGACATGACCTAGAACACTAACCATAGTTGTTATGCCGCGGTCGCCGCCTGCTCCATCGGCGATTCCTCGTCCCCCAACGGGTACAACTTCCTTAGGCCATCTCCAACGCGCCGACCCAAACGGACCTGTTTTTGCTGCGTTTGGGTTGGGAAACAGACATGAGATCTCTGGCCCCGTCCGGGTCGAAGATAGTGCACCCAACACGGCCGACCTATTTCTTTTTTTTTTATTAGCACGCCTGGAAAAGGCCGTTTCGATTAATAGATAGGGGGCGGGCCACAAACGGCCTGTTTACATACGATTATACATACAAAAATAAAGAAAAAAGGCGTCCAGCTACTGCCCTAGCTACGCTGGCCTACTGCTCGTCGTCGTCGTCGTCCTCGCAGAGGTCGATGAAGGGCGGCGGGGCCCAAAGATGGGCCGGTGGCACCCTCGCCGGGGGAGTAGGTGGCTGCTCCTGCGACTGCTCCGGTGGTGGATACAGCTCTGGCGGCGGGCCAGTCCACGACCAGTTCAGGCCGATGAGTCTCTCGGGGAGAGGCGAAATCGGCGGCAGATCCAGCTCCATGGTCTCGAACCACTGCGGCGGCGGCGGAGGATTGTGGGCCTCCTCCGCAGACATGAGCAGCACGTCCTACAGGCCTAGACACCGCCGGCCCTCCTACTCGGCGAGGGTGCTAGTGAGTTCTCCATCGCCTTCTTGAGGAGCTCCTCATCCTCCCCCTCCTCGGTGGGCTCGCCGCGCTCCTCCTCCTCCTCCTCCTCCTTCACCCACATTGGTGGCTGGAGGCGGTGGTGGAGCATAGCCGCGTGGTGGCGGCGGCGGCCGCACGGACATGAAAGTCGTCCCGCACCGCACGTCGTGCTCGTCCTTGAACCAAGTGTCCCAGAAGGGACTGTTCGCCGAGAACGTCGGGTCGGTGCGGAGGTTCGACGGGAGCTGGGCCCGGCGACGCTGGATCTCCTCCGCCCTCGCTCGGCCGCTCGTCGGGACGGGCGGCACCGGAATCCTTTCCGGATTCAGATGTCATCCATCGGCGAGATGGACGTCTGGCCAGGGTAGAGGGACGGCATTGTCCCAGTACCACTGGCAGGTGGTGCCGTTGAGATACGTCCGGTACCTCACGCGCCCCCGGTTCGCCACCGTAGGCGGAGCAAGCTGGAACGGAGCGGCGGGGGGAGCCGGCGTCGAGCGTGTCGGGGCCGCGCGGCGGCGGGAGGTCCCGGCCTCGGCGTCGTTCTTCGTCTTGCGGCCGAAGAAGCCCATTGTGGCTGTAGCTGGCTAGGGTTTATGCCGGCGGCGAGGGAGCAGATGGGGACGGAAGTGGAAATGGGAGTGGGGTTCCAGACGTGGACCGCATGGGTGGATAAAAAGGACCGGGGGCGGTTCCTATCACTGCGAAGTGGGGCCGAGCCCAGGTGTGGACGGATGCGAACGGACGCCACATCGCTCTGTTTTTTGTCCGTGTGGACGCAAACCTGACCCAGAATTGGGGCGGATTTGCGTCGGACCGGATGCAGGACGGACGAAAAACGGACCCATGATGCGTTTGCGTCGACGCGTTGGGCCGTGGTTTCGACCCATCCAGAACGAAACGGACCGTTCCGGATGAAATGAGTCGGTGCGTTGAAGATGGCCTTACTAGTCTGCAACTCTCACAGTCTCACTCTCCTATCCGGACGATGTGTTTATTAATCCTTGATATCAGCTGCTATCTTGATTTTTTTAATCGATCTTGTACTCCTATGGTGCTGGCTGGAGCTAGCTTATGGAAACACTGCTCGTGTTCTTCTTACTTATATCATGATTTCTGATTTGCACCCAGCGAATATTTGGTACATTTACCTACAATTTCATATTGATACCGAGTCTACAAAATTTATCTCTCGTATACCTTTGTATGATGGGCTAACCAGAGATTAGACAGGAAGTGATAGTTTTTGGTAGGTGACGTCACACTAGTGGAAAAACAAGCTTTAGTACCGGTTCCAGAGAGCCTATAGTACCGGTTGGGCAACCGGTACTAATTAATCGGTACTAAAGGCCCCAACTTTTAGTACCGGTCTACTCTGAAACCGGTTTTACAGGTACCTCCACGTGGGCTGGCCGGGAGCCTCAGGGCTGGAGACCTTTGGTACCGGTTCGTAATAGGAACCGGTACCAAAGTGTTGGGCCCTAAACCTGCATTCTCTGCCGCGGCAGAGAATTGTGCATTTCTCTGCCGTGCCAGAAACGCAGAGAATCCAGGGTTTAGGGTTTGTATTTGGACCGTTCGTTGTACCAGTATCGCTTCGATGCGCCAGAAACGCGTTTGGTATATATAAGATATCTACATACCAACCGGGCTACTCCCCCTTTCCATTAACTTTCGCAAACGGAAATACAATGTCTTTGAAACACAGAAGGGGACGGGAAAGAGAAAGTGCCCTCGCACCGATAGGAAACCCGCTGCTAGATGCTCGGCATCGAAACATCCAACTACGGGGCGAAAACCTACCGGCACTAAGACCTACACTAAACAAAGTTCATACAACCATTAACCAGCCATACACGGCCAAAATACCACCATAAGCAGCCAAACACCACAAGTTTCCAGCAGGAAAACAAAAGGCCTAACACATCTTGCAACAAAAACAACTCGAACAGGTGGGGAAGAGATCACAGCATCAGTGTCCTGGAGCAGCCACCACATCGTTCACCACCGCACCATCCCCGCGGATCCCGTGCACGATCTCAGCAGCCTTCAACATCAGCTTCTTGGCACCATCTACATGAAGATCAATTTGATGCATATCAACTTGGTGCATATGTAACACATGTAATTAATTACATAAGATCGCAAATTAAGTAGTATGACTCTCCGAGACATACTATATATTACATGTTCCTAGCTCACTATTACATTGAGGCATACTATGAAACAAAATGGTACTCTCCGGAAGGAGGTAGGACTTCCCGAACGAAAAATCCCGCCAATTCCTCGCCAATTGCTTGGAAGCGAAGCTGTCGGGGGAGCTTCTCCCGCTTTCTTGCCAACTGCAAAAGAATGAGATCGAAATGAATACATGAGTCATGTGTATATGTATGTATCAAATCATAATAAAACAATTATGACTGAAACTCAGCAGAAGTGATGGTAACAAAATAAATTTGTGAATATTGTTTACGTACCTCTTTATTGAATTTACTATTTGCTCTCTCGTTGACAATCTTGTGAATGTTCTCACAAACATAGTAACCACACAGATGAGTCCCCGGTGGTTGTTGCTCGCATTTCTGTACAAGAATATAATTCAATCAAACAATAATCAAGTATGATAAATGTGTCTGGACGTATCTAGGTAGTATTACTTACTCTCGGACGCCATATCAGCTTCGGTTTCCATCCACCTTCCGGATCTTCCGCGATGAACGTTTGCCATACACTGCCCGACAAAGAAAATCAATAAAAGAGTTATTAATTTGTTGACATCATCAAATTAACGATGAAGCCGATAAGAAATAATTAAAATTACCTTGTGAGCATATCAAAACAGTGCTTGTATGTTATAGCCTCCATGGTTAGTGAGTCATATACTAGAACTTCTCCATCGTGTATTTTAATATTGAGAAGAATAAAGTGAAAGCTGCGCACGTTTAAATATGCAGTGTCATAGATATAACTCATTACTTAAAATTTTAACATCTAGCCAAAGTATTTAAATAATGACGATAAAGAAGATAGTAACACTCACTTGAACAAGTAAGGCCAAATTATTTGTTTTTTGTCACGTTGTCGCTTCAAAAACCTTAGCAAAGTCGTCGGTGTATCCTTGTTATGCAGGGGATCCGTTATGGTTACTTGATGCATTGTCTCCGGGTCAATGAACCCAATGTCGTTGATATCATCCCTTTTGCATTCGAGCATCTTCAATCTGTATAATATAGCGCACAAAAGATTAAATTGAGGACAATTGCAGAAAATTAACGAACTGAGCTAAAGATTTCTCAAATTACATAAATAAATCACTTACAGACAATAGCAACTGAGCAACGATTTGTCGAGGGCCCGGAGATTGTATAACTGAAAAAGTTCCTTGAAGTCAACGGACACAGCGTATTCTTGGAAGTAGTGCTCCTCCTTAACTCTCACCATGATAGAATCGAACCCGTCCTTTGCACTCCTCAAGTACCAGCTATGCAGTTGACGCATTCTTGTTGGTAGGGTGGAGACATTTTCGACCAAGTTATTCCCTTGAACAAATTCAGATGGTACTTCAAAAATGGCGCGATAATCGGCATCGGTTATTTGTTGTTGACGACTTTGAACGGCCTTATCGTCAAACACCTTGAGAGGGGGGACCGATTGAACGGGTTGTTCTCCGAGCTGGGGAACTTGTTTCCTTTTCTTTGACTCGACCACCTGTTTCCCTTTTTCCCACTTGGACCACCGGTTCCCCTTTTTTCACCCTGACCATCTTGTCATATGACTTTTCAATAGAACGCGTATAGTCTGATTCCACCGGTTCAGGATCATATAGATTCTCCACGGTACGCACGACTTTCACCGGATCTAGCGCCTTCACAAAAGGTATCTCTGGCACTTTCTTAGCAAAATGGGCAGCCACCTGGGAACGAACGATGGCCTCGTTTTCCTCTTCAGATCTTTCCCAAGGTAACTTCTCAAGAGGCGGCGGTGTTCTCTCCAATCTAGGCATCCTCCTAGGCGGCGAACCGTTCCGCTTAACTGGCGCTCTCTTACGAGGAGGTAACCGAGGTGGTGGACTCGCGCTGGGCCCCCCCTCCGGTAGTTCTGGACTTTGTTGCTCATGTGGACTGCTACCACGAGGACTCGATGGCCCTTGCAGCTCATGTGGACTGCCAGCAGGAGTAGTCGATGGCCCTTGCGGCTCATGTGGACTTTGTTGCACATGCGGACTTCTACCACGAGGAATCGGTGGCCTTGGCACGGGGCCTGAAAAGACGATGTATTTTTTTTTCCAGAGGGCAAAACCGCGCTTGACATCGCCCAGTGTCTTCTCCTCGTCACCTCCAGGATGATCAAGATCCATTGTTTCATAAGTAGGCACAATGTCATCCACCCCAACAAGAGCACAGTCAGCTGGAATGGGCTGATAATGGTGCGTTGCTCCATCTTGTTGTGGGTAAACATAGCCGACCGCCACCTTAATGGACATGTTCCTTATTGGCACATGTAGCTCGCACTCTGTCTTCTCCGTGACATAATCCACGGGGTAGGTTGCTCCACATCCTTCAAGATGCGAGGAACCCACGCTGCTTTTCGGCTGAGATGGGGCGGCATCGACTTGAGGATCTTGTATAAGAAGCTGCTGATCAGGTGCCCTCTGCCGACTAGTTGAGTCTGTTAGATTCTGCTCCAGCTGCTGCACCCTAAGTTCCAATGTCGATAATCGGTCAGCGCACTTCTTCTTCGTTCTCGAACGACTTCTATAACTGTCTGCGCACTCTGGCCACGCCTCCTTCATGGTGAGACCTGGGAGGGTTCGTACTCGTCCAACGTGTTCTGGATTCCCCAGAGCTAGTGTCAACTCGTCATTCTCTCTATCAGGAATGTACACTCCCTTTCTAACCTTATCTACTGCATCTTCAAGCTCCTTGGCTATTTTTTCAATTTTCAGCTTCCATTTACCCTTTGCAACGATCAGCCCTGTCTTTGGGTCCAACCCTGCCCCATGCGCGAACAACCAAAACTTGGACCGCTCGGGCCAGTCGTATGTCTGTGGCATGACCCCGTTTTTCAGCAGTTGATCTTCATATGCTTTCCACTTAGGAATGGCACTCTTGTAGCCACCTGACCCCAATTTATGAAAATATTGCTTCTTCTTAGCATTTTCTAAATTTATAGCTGATCGGGACTTATAGTCTGACGAGCTCCTATACGCCTTAAATGCGGGCCAGAGGGCTCTTAGCTTCTCAAATCTTCCAGTGAATTCTGGACCTTCAGGTCCATAGTTGTCCCATAATTTTTTCTTCCAGGTCAGGAATTGTATGGCCATCTTCTTGAAAGTCCATTCCTTGAGCTTCTCCGTCTGCCCTTCCGTGAAGCCTACCGGTAGGTTGAAGTGTGGCAGCAGATTGTCCCAAAGTAACTGTTTTGTAGCGTCGCTGACATAACTAGCTTCGTCGCCAACCACCGCCTTCTTCGGCTTATGCCATTCTCGAATGGTGATCGGTACAATGTCCCTAACAAGAACTCCGGCTTGACTTATAAATTTTGTGACGTTCTCTGCGGGTTCCACCGGTTGGCCACTAGCCTTAAATGCGGTGAGGGCTAATTTAGCCTCGCCCGATAGAGGTTTCGTCGGGCCTCGAGGACCTTGCTTTTTAGCAGATTTGCTCGATGATCCAGAAGGCTAAAATTAAAAAGATTCGTTAATAAGTGCAATACAAATAAATCAATGCATCTACTGATATAGCATTGCCATAATATACACCTTGCCGGAGTTTGTTAAGGGCACTTCGTTGGCCGTTCTTTCTTCAGACTCAAGTCCTTCACCGGAGTCGTTCAGAAATTGTGTGCTTAAGTCTTCACCATCGTCATCCTCATCTAGTCGGGCATTATTAAATATCACTTGTTGCACCAAATCTTCTTCCTCCTCATTTCGGATGAAGCGGGGGGAGTCCAGATCCATAGCTCAATGTCACTACAAAATTTTAAATAGCAAATTCACTTGACAAATTTTAAATAGAAAATTAATTTTAAATAGCAATTCACTAAAAAATTCTAAAACTAATATTTTAATACTAATAATTCTAATACTAATGTTCTAATAGTAATATTCTAATACTAATATTCTATTTTAATACTAGTATATAAGTACTAAAAAAACTAATATCTAAGTACTTAAAAATTCTAATAATTCTAGGTACTAAAAAAACTAATATCTAAGTACTTAAAAATTCTAATAATTCTAAGTACTAAAAAAACTAATATCTAAGTACTTAAAAAAACTAATATCTAAGTACTTAAAAAAACTAATAATTCTAAGTATGTAATAATTCTAATAGTAATTTATATATAACAATATTGAGACTAATGTATAACAATATTACTACTAAGTATTCTAAATTATAAATACTAATATTAATAATCACTAAGAAAAAAAACAAAGTGGAGGAGGGGCGATGCATGCAGGGGCGGCACGCGGCGCACGTACGGTACCGAGGTGGAAGGGAGGGGCGATGCAGGGGCGGCCGGAGGCGGCGTGGAGGCGGCGTGGAGGTGGCCGGAGGCGGCGTGGAGGCGGCGTGGAGGCGACGTGGAGGCGGCCGGAGGCGGCGTGGCCGGAGGCGGAGGCGCGTGGAGGCGGCCGGAGGCGGCGTGGAGTCGGCGTGGAGGCGGCGTGGAGGCGGCCGGAGGCGGAGGCGCGTGGAGGCGGCCGACAGCCTGACGGCGTCTCCTTATCGATGATCAGGGAGCCCGGAGGGGCGTCGGTTGGTCTGCTGGTTTTGGAGCAAGAATGGCCAAGTCCCGCGTTTTGGAGCATTATTTTGACCTTTGGTACCGGTTGGTGGCACAAACCGGTACCAAAGGTGCATTGGTACCGGTTGGTGGCACAAACCGGTACCAAAGGTCCACGAAAAATTGCCCGCGAACCGCTCTACCTTTGGTACCGGTTTTTATCACCAACCGGTACCAAAGGGTTCTTTCGATTCTCACGCACGCGGCCGCCGTTTCGATCACCGCGGCCACGGAAGACGAGCGATCAGCGCGCACGCGGCCGCCGTTTCGATCACCGCGGCCACGGAAGACGAAGCACGCCGGAATTAAGTACGCCCGGCCGCCGGCCTCCCCTGACTGCCGGCCTCCCTCTCCGCCCCTATAAAATGAAACACTATTTGTCCATCTCCTCCATCTCCTCTCCTCCATCTCCTCTCCTCCATCTCCTCCACAATGGAGCCACTCGCGCGCCCGCCTCGGTCTCGGTTGTACCACTACGAGAAGGAAGGCATGAAGTTCAAGGTATGGGTCACCCTCCGTGCATGGCGTGTGGAGAGGTGGATCCGCGACGTGAAGAAATACTTCCTCGATGCCGCACCGTCCAAAGCCGTTGGACTCGACTGCGAGTTCACCGACCCTCGGCGGAAGGATACTCAGCAGCGCGCCGCCGTCCTTCAACTCTCGGTGGCGACCGAGGACTCTGTCTTCCAAATCTGCGAGGCTGATCGGGTGGCCGCAGCTCCTCGTGGATTTCTAGGTGACGAGACAATCAAGTTCTACGGCGTGGCTATCCACATGACATGGATGCGGATGCTGGGCTACTACGGAATTATTATTCGGTCCGCGGTCGACCTGTAGAGGGATCGCCGGAACCCAACCGGCAATCTTACTCCGAGTCTCTATGCTCTCTCCAATGCTATCATTGGGACAAAACTTGAGAAGAAGAAGAAATACAAGAAGAACGACAAGGAGATGACACCGTTGGAAGAAGACCTAATTTTCGGATGGGGCAAAGTTCCATTGAGCTTCGATCAAGTCACGTATGCTGCTTTGGACGCTCGCCTCGGCTTCGAGATTGCACGGAAGTGGGATAGTCTACGTGGCTACAATACCAACTACGATCATCTTAATGTCGTTGATGAGTAGACTATATATAGTGATGTGCGTGTCCTTCTCATGTATTCAGTCAAATTCGGATTCCAAAATTTGTCCCGTTTCCAGCTGAATCGGCAGAAACTTGTGATTTTTAAAAGAGGTGGATGGAAATATTTTCTTAAAAAAAAAATTGATTATTTGTGCATATAACATGTTCTAGCATATTAAAAAAATGAATCACCCAAGTTTTGCAACATATTTCTGGTAGGTCCTTCACAAAAAAAACCATTTCTGACACTCCGATAATGGAAAATGGGTTTTTTATTCAATAAAAAAAACTTCCTTCATCAACATTGTCTGTGCTTCCAAGAAGCATGTTTGTGTGGAATATGGTACCCATTCAAACAACTATGCCATGTATTTGGCCATAACACCCGTTATTTCGACAGAAACCCTAGAATGTTAGGAGGAGATAGCTCTTTTTTGTGAACAAGTTTTCAACAGAACTGTCGTATTCCAAGTTTATTATTATTGGTGGATACTAGGACATATGTAATGACACCGGGCGAAGGTCTCGCGTTACTTAGGGTAATTTGAATTTTCTGGAATTTTCAGGCCGATTTCAGGACAAAGTCAGATGGCGGGCATGACAGTTCATAGCTAGGGGTGGTATATTCAGAAACTCTTGGTGTATCTATGTTGAAATAGGCAGTTGTGTAGCTAAAAATTATTTTTCCCAAAAATCATGAGCAAATTACGAGGCACTTGTAGTTCAAATTTGTCCCGTTTCCAACTGAATCGGCAGAAACTTGTGATTTTTAAAAGAGGTGGATGGAATCTTTTCTTAGAAAAAAAATTGATTATTTGTGCATAAAACATGTTCTAGCATATTAAAAAATGAATCACCCAAGTTTTGCAACATATTTTCTGGTAGGTCCTTCACAAAAAAAACCATTTCTGACACTCCGAAAATGGAAAATGGGTTTTTTTATTCAATAAAAAAAAAACTTCCTTCGTCAAACATTGTCTGTGCTTCCAAGATGCATGTTTGTGTGGAATATGGACCCATTCAAACAAACTATGCCATGTATTTGGCCATAACACCCGTTATTTCGACAGAAACCCTAGAATGTTAGGAGGAGATAGCTCTTTTTTGTGAACAAGTTTGGCCATAACACCCGTTAGGGGTGGTATTCAAAAAAATGAAGCTCCCAAGTTTATTATTACACATCACCAACACATCCCTATCTAGTCTTCTGAGTTCTCTTCGTGTGTTTCCCTTTCTTCTGATTGCGACGCAACCATGGACAATCTTCGTTATTTAACACGATGCTTGGGTCAGTTTTTACCTTGAAGGTTGGAATATAATCAAACTTATTATAATCTTCTGACATGTCTGTCTTGTCCTCCACTCCCACGATGTTTCTTTTTCCTGAGAGAACTATGTGGCGCTTTGGCTCATCATAGGATGTGTCCTCTTGCCTTTCTTTTCTTTTTTTCGGTTTGGTAGACATGTCCTTCACATAGAAAACCTGAGCCACTTCACTGGCTAGCACGAATGGTTCGGTCTCGTATCCTAGATTCTTGAGATCCACTGTAGTCATTCCGTACTGTCGATAGTTTAGGTCGCAAGTTTTCAAAAGCAAGTAGTAAACTAAACTATGATCACAGAAAAGAGAACTGCAATGGTGATCACATACTCTGAAACTAACTTTGACCGGTTCCTGAGCCGCGGGGTGCTGAGCCGCCGGCGCTGCGCATCCAAAGAGAAGGAACCCTCACAGGGTCATAGCTCACGTGAGAAGGAACCCTCTGAAGAAACAACCACCTACTATCATACTGTGTATCCAATAGATACATGTAGCGACGGACGTGCTCATCCTCCTCCCTGATACGGCGACATACCACCTCCTCGGGGGCCGGCTCCCTCTGCATCGAGCGTGGCCCACGCGACTGCCACCACAGAAGATCCGGGTCGACGATGTCACCCGGATTCCTCACCAAGCTGCGCGTTCCGGAAGGTAGCACCTCCCAGTGCCAGCCCGGTGGAGCCCAGTCCGGCACATCGCCCCTCTGGTCCAACATGGACATCGTCGCCAAGAACAGTGAGGTTGCAATATGAGTTTAGATGTGATATGGCAATGGCGGCCAAGCCTACATATATATAGTGAGAAATTACAGGAAGACAAAGGCGGGAAGCGGTGGAAGAAGCACACGGATCGTGTGTTTCCTTCGAGCACTTGTGAGTCGTTGGATCGGAAGCACACGGATCGTGTGTTTCCTTCGAGCGCTTGTGAGCCGTTGGATCAGAAGCACACGGATCGTGTGTTTCTTTAGAGCGCTTGTGAGCCGTTGGATCAGGGCCTTTAGTACCGGTTCGTGTTACCAACCGGGAGTAAAGAAGCACACGGATCGTGTGTTTCTTTCAAGCGCTTGCGAGCCGTTGGATCAGGGGTGTGTTTCTTTAGAGCGCTTGTGAGCCGTTGGATCAGAAGCACACGGAATGTGTGTTTCTTTCAAGCGCTTGTGAGCTGTTGGATCAGGGACTTTAGTACCGGTTCGTGTTACCAACCGGGACTAAAGAAGCACACGGATCGTGTGTTTCTTTCAAGCGCTTGCGAGCCGTTGGATCAGGGGTGTGTTTCTTTTGAGGGCTTGTGAGCTGTTGGATCTGCACTCCCACCTCATCCACAGGTACACCTTCTAATCGCCTATAAATAGCGACGTCCCTGCAGCGAACGGCACACAACTAGCGTCTACCTTTGCCACCGAATCCAATGGTTGGATTTAGCCTACCCGCTGACATGTTCCCTAGCATTATTGTGTTTGTCCTTGTTCGTCGGCCAGCCATTGGAGCCACCTCCTGTAGGTCGGTGAATAAGGACAACACAACGACGCTGTTGGAAACACAAGCCCTCGGGTAGGTTGAATCCAACCACTGGATTAGGGTGACACAACCATGCCTAAGTGTGTTTTGTTCTACCTACAAAATACTTCAGTTTTCAAAAGCTCACAAGCATGAAGCGGATCTCTAGAAATCATGTTGATCGACCGAATACAAATCAAACGGTTTCACCTGCATACGCCCTACGGTGCATTTGATATGCGGGCACTCTCTAGCCACAGTAGGGTTGTATGCAGGTAATACCGTGTGTTTTGTTCTATCTAGAAATCCTTCGTCAACATTGTCCGTGCTTCCAAGATGCATGTTTGTGTGGAATATGGACCCATTCAAACAAACTATGCCATGTATTTGGCCATAACACCCGTTATTTCGACATAAACCCTAGAATGTTAGGAGGAGATAGCTCTTTTTTGTCCCGTTTCCAGCTGAATCGGCAGAAACTTGTGATTTTTAAAAGAGGTGGATGGAAATCTTTTCTTAGAAAAAAAATTGATTATTTATGCATATAACATGTTCTAGCATATTAAAAAAATGAAGCTCCCAAGTTTATTATTACACATCACCAACACATCCCTATCTAGTCTTCTGAGTTCTCTTCGTATGTTTCCCTTTCTTCTGATTGCGACGCAACCATGGACAATCTTCGTTATTTAACACGATGCTTGGGTCAGTTTTCACCTTGAAGGGTGCAATATAATCAAACTTATTATAATCTTCTGACATGTCTGTCTTGTCCTCCACTCCCACGATGTTTCTTTTTCCTGAGAGAACTATGTGGCGCTTTGGCTCATCGTATGATGTGTCCTCTTGCCTTTCTTTTCTTTTTTTCGGTTTGGTAGACATGTCCTTCACATAGAAAACCTGAGCCACTTCACTGGCTAGCACGAATGGTTCGGTCTCGTATCCTAGATTCTTGAGATCCACTGTAGTCATTCCGTACTGTGGGTCTACCTGTACCCCGTCTTTCAGGTTGAACCATTTGCACCGGAACAAAGGGATCTTGAAAGTAGGTCCATAGTCAAGTTCCCATATCTCCTCTATGTACCCATAATATGTGACCTTCTTCCCATTGTCGTCTGCTGCATCAAAGCGGACACCACTATTTTGGTTGGTGCTCTTTTGATCTTGGGCGATCGTGTAAAATGTATTCCCATTTATCTCGTACACTTGAAAATTCGATATACAAAAAGATGGTTGCTTGGCCAACAAGTATAGTTGTTCTTCAATAGTGGTGTCATTAATGAGATGTGTTTGCAACCAACCGCCGAAAATCTTCTGGTGTTCTCCATCAATCCAATCTTCACCTTGCTCCGGATATTTTGAGCGTAAAATATCCTTGTGTTCCACTATATACGGAGCCACCAAGCTGGAATTTTGTAGGACTGTGTAGTGTTCTTTAGTGAAAGAATGTCCGTCCATATTTATTTTTGCTCTCTTTCCTAGCGTGCCTTTTCCATGCAGTCTCCCCTCATAGCGTGATTCAGGAACACCAATCGGCTTAAGGTCAGGAATAAAGTCAACACAAAACTCAATGACCTCCTCTGTTCCATAGCCCTTGGAGATGCTTCCTTCTGGCCTAGCACGGTTATGAACGTATTTCTTTAAGACTCCCATGAATCTCTCAAAGGGGAACATGTTGTGTAAAAATACAGGACCAAGAATGTGAATCTCTTCGACTAGGTGAACTATGAGGTGCGTCATAATATTGAAAAAGGATGGTGGAAACACCAACTCGAAGCTGACAAGACATTGCACCACATCCTTCTGTAAATTTGATAGAGTTAGTGGATTGATCACCTTCTGAGAAATTGCATTGAGGAATGCACATAGCTTCACAATGGGTACTCGAACATTTTCTGGCAGAAGCCCCCTCAATGCAATCGGAAGTAATTGTGTCATAATGGCGTGGCAGTCATGAGACTTTAGGTTTTGAAACTTTTTCTCTGTCATGTTTATTATTCCCTTTATATTCGACGAGAAGCCAGACGGGACCTTGATGCTGCTCATGACTTCAAAAAAGATCTCCTTCTCTTCTTTCGTAAGAGCGTAGCTGGCAGGACCTTGATACTTCTCTGGATTCAGGTTGTCTCGTTCGTGCATACATTGCTGGTCCTGCCGTGCATCTGGTGTATCTTTTGTCTTCCCGTACACGCCCAAGAAGTTTAGCAGGTTTACGCAAAGATTTTTCGTCACGTGCATCACGTCGATTGAAGATGTAACCTCTACGATTTTCCAATAAGGTAGCTCCCAAAATATAGACATCTTCTTCCACATGGGTACGTGTCCGGCACTGTCATTCGGAACAGATTGTCCACCAGGACCCTTTCCAAAGATCACTTTTAAATCCTTCACCATATCATACATAACATCCCCAGTAGGGCGGGTAGACTTCGTCCGGTTATCTGCCTCACCTCTGAAATGCTTGCCTCCTCCCATTCTTACGACATGTTGTTTTGGAAGAAATTGACGATGCCCCAAGTACACATTCTTGTTTCCCAAATATATAATGTCAGTCTCACCTAAACAGTGTGTGCATGCATTGTATCCCTTGTTTGATTGTCCTGAAATGTTACTAAGAGCAGGCCAATCATTGATGGTTACGAACAACAACCCTCGTAGGTTAAATTCCTTTTGTTCGTGCTCATCCCACACAGGTACACCTTCTTCATGCCACAACTGTAAAAGTTATTAAACCAATGGCCTCAGGTACACATCAATGTCGTTGCCGGGTTGCCTCGGGCCTTGGATGAGCACTGGCATCATAATGAACTTTCGCTTCATGCACAACCAAGGAGGAAGGTTATAGATACATAGAGTCACTGGCCAGGTGCTATGACTGGAGCTCTGCTCTCCGAAAGGATTAAAGCCATCTGTACTTAGACCAAATCTTAAGTTCCTCGCGTCATCCGCAAATGTCTTGAACTCTTTGTCGATTTTTCTCCACTGCGACCCGTCAGCGGGGTGTCTCAGCATCACGTCTTTCTTACGGTCTTCTTTGTGCCATCGCAACAACTTGGCATGCTCTTTGTTTTGAAACAAACGTTTCAACCGTGGTATTATAGGAGCATACCACATCACCTTGACAGGAACCCTCTTCCCGGGGCGCGGCTCGCCATCAACATCACCAGGGTCATCTCGCCTGATTTTATACCGCAATGCACCGCATACCGGGCATGCATTCAAATTCTCGTACTTCTCACCGCGGTAGAGGATGCAGTCATTGATGCATGCATGTATCTTCTGCACCTCTAATCCTAGAGGGCAGACAACCTTCTTTGCTTCGTACGTACTAGAGGGCAATACATTCTCCCCTGGAAGCATCTTCTTTATTATTTTCAGCAACTTTTCAAAACCCTTGTCAGAAGTACCATTCTCTGCCTTCCATTGCAGCAATTCTAGTGTGGTACCCAGCTTTTTCTGGCCATCTTCGCAATTTGGGTACAACAATTTGTTGTGATCCTCTAACATTCTCTCCAACTTCAACTTATCGTTTTCACTTCCGCAGTTAATCTTCGCATCACGAATGGCCCGACCTAAATCGTCATCGGGCTCATCAAAAATGAGCTCTTCTGCGTCTTTGTCTCCCCCCATTGTCATATCATCGTGTTCAGTGAACATAGGATAGTTGTCATTATCCTCTTCTTCTTCGTTGTCTTCCATTATAACCCCTCTTTCTCCGTGCTTTGTCCAACAATTATAGCCGGGCATGAAACCGTTCTCTAACAGGTGGACGTGAATGGTTCTTGAGGTAGAGTAATCCTTCATATTCTTACAGGCACTACATGGACAACACATGAAACCATTCGACCGTTTGCTTGCCTCAGCCACGTGGAGAAAATTATGCATGCCATTAAGAAACTCGGGACGACGTCGGTCACCGTACATCCATTGTTGGTTCATCTACATTATATAAGTATATCAATAACCGTTAATTACACTACTTCATAAATAGATGAGTGACAAAATTAATTAATATTCAAGTTCATCATATTAAAAGCAAATTGGAGTACTGACCAAATGTAATACATAGTTCTCATAAAACATACACTCAAACTAACATACAACTATCTAAAAAAATTAAAACCAACAAAAAATGCGATGAAAATCGCAACTAAGGTAACTACTGAACCAACAGCATAATGATACCAAGCCACTTGATTAATGGCATATTTTCTAATCTTTTTAATCTTCAAGCGCATTGCATCCATCTTGATCTGGTGATCATCGACGACATCGGCTAACTTCAAGTCCAATTTCATCTTCTCTTCTAGGCATTGCAGACGAAGATCTTCACTTCTTTTCAATTTTTCTTTCAAATCTTTATTTTCTTTCTCAAATAAATATAGCATATCGACAAGAGGGTCGGTTGTAATTTCTGGTTCAACTACCTCCTAGATAAAATATCTATGTCAAGTTGGTCGACATAATTGTCATATGACGAAATGAAACAAATAGTTATAAAAGTATACCACATCCGAATCATAGACCGGACGAGGGCCGACGGGGACGGATATCAAAACCATGGCACTATACATAAAAAAAAACAATCATACAAGTAAGAAAAGTATAAAGTAAAACTATGCATCTATCACATAAAACTAAGTTTTTTTATAAAACATAAAAATAAGTAGGCTCACCGAGGTGGTGCCGGCTAGGGACGGCGCTGGCGATCGACGGCGGTGAGGACGGGGAAGATACTAAAACCAACAAAGCATACTTTAATTTGAGCTCAAATTGCATATGAAACGAATGAAATCAGTAACTTAGACATTTCATCAAACACCTTGCTAGCACTAAAAAAGTGAAACGAGTTAAACTATAGGAAATGAGCTAAATTAGGAACGCCGGAAGAAAGTATCATGTTGCTAACCCTTGGATAGATGGTTGCCGCCAATCTTAACAAAATGGTGGAGAAAAATGCAGATTTGTTGGAGTGTGAGAGAGGAGAGATTTATGTTGGAAATGTGTTGGAGATGAAAAAATGAGCGGGTCGGGTTGATGATATAGAGGCTGCACACCCTCTAGTACCGGTTTGCTATGTTTGCATAGCAAACCGGTACTAAAGGTCCAAAACATGCCCCACCTGAGCGGCAGAATTGACAGGAACAACCGGTACTAAAGATCCCACTCGAACCGGTATTGTAGCACTGGGTTTCGAAACCGGTATTAATGCAACCTTTAGTACCGGTTTGTAATAAAACCGGTACTAAAAGTCAAATAGGCCAGCAGCCTTTGGCTCGTTTTCCACTAGTGTCAGGAAGAAAAGTTATTTGCACTTTCGGCAGAAAAAAAAAACAACTATTTGATGGACATGAATGGATGCAGGCTGGCATCCAGAAGATGTGATCTCCTTTTCAGTTTTGGCAGATGTGTGCAAAATTGTACGCTCACTCACCTGAATTCACCTTTTGATCTACATAGAGATTATATTATTACTGGCATGTTCAATCAACTCCAAACTACTATTTAGCTAGTCACTCATATGTTGTTCAATTCAGACAAGAACTTCATTATTTTCTTGATTTGGTATTGTGGAAAATGAAACTGACAAGCTAACCTTCTTTTTAGTCGATGAAAATTGCAAGTCTCTTCGAAAAAACAGCTGGTATACATATTTTTAGTTTTGAGCTTAGTATATGTTATGTGTTAATGCCTACTCGCAAACAGCATACTATGACTGCGAGACTGGCCCTATTTCCATGCCCACCTCTCAACATTTCCTTTTCTCGGCCCTCTAACGCAATTCAGACAATTAAAGTTGACACTCTTAGATAATTAAGATATACTCATGTTATATAGTAAGATTGATGGTTACTATATACTTTGTCTCATGCTTAGAAAATTGTACTCCACAAGAAGTGAATATATTACTTCCATTGCAATTTTTAAAGTTGGTTTGCCATTCTATTCTTGAATTTGTTAACTAGAAATCCCGTAGCAACGCGCAGGGTATAATCTAGTAAAATCAATGGACGTGAGCAATATGTTGGATTCTAATGGGCCAAGATCCATTTAGGTGAGAACAAATCCTAAAAATCTCAAGACCTATTCTGATTTTGTATGTAGTGAGAATGGGACTAAGCTTAGAACCAACTCGTAACTTGGAAGAGAGTTAGAGCAGTTTATAATGGCAACTCTTTTTTTCATCTGTAAGTGAGTGAAAATAGGAGGAGTATTTTTCAACCCTTTACTCGTAGATGTTCGATGAAATGGACACTCACCTCGAAATCCCTGTCCTTTGCACCCTGAACTTTTGAATCCTGGACTACATTGAACCTTAGACGTGTTTAGCGCACCGGGAAAAAGAGAACCTCAGTCGGCAACACAGACTATTCTCACTGACAAGTGGAACCCACATGTCATATTCATCTTCTTCCCCAATTAATTTGATCTGGCTCGGTGTGTGTAACCCACACGGTGCTCCAGCTCCTCGGACTCCTTGTTGCCAGACACAACAACTGCATGAGGTCGCCCCTTCCCACCCGAACGCTCGTCGCCCGCCTAGCTCTCGCCGTTGCCGCTGTCGCGTTCCTGCGCTTTCCGCTTGCCTAAGGCCAGCTCCAACGCGCCGACCCATTTCGTCCGGAACGGTCCGTTTCGCTCCGGATGGCTCGAAACCAAGACCCAACACGCTGACGCAAATGGACCATGGGTCCGTTTTTCGTCCGTCCCGTATCCGGCCCGCCGTAAATCCACCCCAGTTATGGGTCAGGTTTGCGTCCACACGGACAGGAAACGGAGCGACGCGGCGTCCGTTCGCATCCGTCCACACCTGGGCTCGGCCCCACTTCACAGTGACAGGAACCACCCCCCCTCCCAGTCCTTCTTTTTATCAACCCGTGCGGTCCCCGGCTCGAACCCCACTCACATTTCCACTTCCGTCCCCATCTGCTCCCTCGCCGCCGACACAAACCCTTGCCAGCTACAGCCACAATGGGCTTCCTCGGCCGCAAGACGAAGAACGACGCCGAGGCCGGGTCCTCCAACCGCCGCACGGCCCCGGCACGCTCGACGCCGGCTCCCCCCGCCGCTCCGTTCCAGCTTGCACCACCGGCGCTGGCGAACCGGCGGCGCGTGAGGTACCGGACGTACCTCAACGCCAGCACCTGCCAGTGGTACTGGGACAACGCTATCCCCAGGGGCGGAGCTAGAGAATCTGAAAGCAGGGTGCACCCTTGGTGTCACAACACATAAAAACCAATTTTTAGGGGTGCACAAGTGGTGAATTTTTTTTTTATTTTACAAAGATTTTTGGTTTTACCCGGGTGCCTGTGCACCCGGTTGTGTTGTCTTGGATCCGCCCCTGGTTGTCCCTCTACCCTGGCCAGATGTCCATCTCGCCGACGGATGGCATCTGAATCCGGAAAGGATTCCGGTGCTGCCCGTCCCGACGAGCGGCCGAGCGAGGGCGGAAGAGATGCAGCGTCGCCGGGCCCAGCTCCCACCGAACCTCCGCGCCGACCCGGCGTTCTCGGTGAACGGTCCCTTCTGGGACACTTGGTTCATGGACTAGCACGACGTGCGGCGCAGGACGACTTTCCTGTCCGTGCGGCCGCCGCTGCCACAACGTGGCTATGCTCCACCACCGCCTCCCCCACCAATGTGGGTGAAGGAGGAACTGGAGGAGGAGAAGGAGCAGCATGGCGAGCCCATCGAGGAGGAGGAGGAGGAGGAGGAGATCCTCAAAAAGGTGATGGAGGACTCGCTGCGCACCCATGCCGAGGAGGAGGGCCGGCGGTGTCCATGCCTGCACGACGTGCTGCTCCTGTCTGCCGGGGAGGCCCACAATCCTCCGCCGCCGCCGTAGTGGTTCGAGACCTTGGACCTCGATCTGCCGCCGGTTCCGCCTCTCCCCGAGGGGCTCATCGGGCAGCGCTAGGTATGGACTTCCCCGCTGCCCCAGCTGCTTCCGCCACCGCCGGAGCACCAACCACCTACTCCCCCCCGGCGAGAGTTCCACCGGCCCATCTTTGGGCCCCGCCGCCGTTCATTGACCTCTCCAACGAGGACGACGATGAGGAATAGGCCGCAGGTAGCCAGGGCAGTTCAGGGTGCAAGCGGGACACTCCGCGGAGATCCGCGAGCGCGCCGCGTACGCCGCTAACCGTACACGGTATGCCGCGTCGTAGCCGTGCATGCGCCGCGGCTCTTTGCGGCGCCGCGCGCGCCGCATACGATCGCTAGGCTAGCTAGCTCGCTGTCTACGATCGCTAGCTAGCTCGCTGTCTACGATCGCTAGCTAGCTCGCCGCGTTCGATCGTTAGCTAGCTCACTGCGTACGATCACAGACGATTGTAAGTAATATATCAATTTGTTACATATTTGGAGAGGAGGGCATGCAAACTTACAGAAATTCCAAAGAAACAACAGAATGCAGTGAGATTCCTCTAACGGATGAATGCTTCAACAATTCCAAACAAACAACAGAATACAGTGAGACAAATGAACAGAGGTCTATAATTTAAATGCTCGGAACATTAACATTGTTCAAGTTCATTGCCATCTCCAGCGAACTCCCTAAGCACCAAGTTCTCAGCTTAGGCAGAGGATCAACTTAGAGTCCTCAGCTTGCACAGGATCAACTCAGGTTCCTTCTTGAAATGCTCATCTGCAGAAGCAAAGCACATATCTTGGTCAAGTATGATGTCTTGCACTTCATAAATTTCTTTGCTGATGCAAACACTAGATATTCCTTTGAAATTCTAAATACACTTTGGTGCCTGCAGTTAAATAACCTTGAGCTAGCTGTAAAACAGGGCAGTGCTGAGCTAAACTAGTGGCAACTACAACATCCACAGCTAGGCTATCACGAATTAATGAATCTTGGCTGAGCATACTTAGATGTTTTAGAAGATCAAATAACACCCACACAATACTAGTTCTAACTTCTAACCAGTTGTATGACAATTTCTCATGTTTAGAGACTACACTACTGCCATAAAAAGCACCAAGGCCATATAAACAGCTAGAGTATAATCGATTATTAGATGGTGCATTAGCACATCGATGACAATGACCCTACCCAGTCACAAACTCATAACACACCAAAATAATTGCAGCAAGCAGGTATAAGAATAGTAGTTGTCACCTCCTCTCCTATTTCTTCAGCATCAAGATGAAAGCCTTTCATTCTTTCTAGCGTCTGAAAGTGGAAGAAATTTTTTAGTAGCCACAAGAAAATATTATATGAGGCAAGGGAAAAAAACTTAAAGAAAAAATACATACCTGCTGCCTTAAACCAATCCTGTAGACATATCAAAGCCTCAACCGTAGTGGGCGTGAGGTTGCTGCTATAATCGCTGATGACGCGTCCTCCGGTGCTAAAAGCCGACTCCGAAGGCACTGTTGATGCAGGGATGGCCAATACGTCACGGGCAATTTTAGAGAGCACCGGATATATCTCAGATTTTGCTTTCCACCAATGTAGAATGTCAACCTCCTCCTTTCGAGGTGTCAACTGTTCTTTCAAATATTGGTCTAGCTCGGTGCTTGAATGCTGTCTTTTAGACTTCATGTACCGATCCCACTCTGCTAGTGGGTCATTATCATCTTGCACCTCCTCAGTACCACTATCTCTGTGTGACTCTCCACAAACCTCTTTATTGTAATCATTGAAGAGCTCCTGCATGTTGTTCTTCACTGCACCCATCCATGTTTCCGCCTCCTTTTCACTTCCAAACTCACTCAATAGATACTCAAGGAGGTCGTACTTGTACCTCGGATCAAGAATAACAGGAATACAAGCAGACATGTATGTCTCCGTTCAATATCGATTGAACTTGGTTTGCATCTGTTCAACCATACTTGCAATTGTTTTTTCTTGAACTATTGCTTCCTTCTTTTCAATTTTTCTGTTCAAACTTGATTCTTCTTTATTCAACAATTTCTTGATGTTCCATAGCTGGTAGAAGTAATGATGGGAGGTTGGATACTTTGAGCCTGAAAGAGTTTTTGTTGCTATGTAGAAGACCTCCAACACCTTCAATACAGCTTCAGCCAATTCCCATTCAGAGTTCAAAGGAGCAAACGTGTACTCCTTATCTTGAATTTCTAGGGAAAGGAATGCATTCCGAAGGGGTAAAGCAGCTTCAAGCATCAAGAAGTTGAATTCCAGCGACTGGTCACATCAGGACAAGGACTGATTGCAGACAGTCCTTCTTGTATGATTATTCCAACAAACTTCTCGACTCTTGATTGCGAGCTTCTCACATACTTCACACTCTCTCTAATGTTATTGACAATATTTTTTATCACTCTAAGACCATCTTGGACAATTAAATTGAAGACATGTGTAGCACAGCGAAAATGAAGCAACTTCCCCTCTAAAACTAGGAAACCTTTTTTATTCAAATTTGTCCTCAATGAGTTGACCATTGCAGTGTTTACTGATGCATTATCCAAAGTAAAGCTAAACAGCTTGTCTTCTAAGTTCCAATCCTGAAGACTCTTTAGAACTAAATTGAACATGTTCACAGAGTTGTGTGGTGTCTCTAGCATAGCAAACCTTATAATATATTTATGAAGCACCCAATCATCAGTAATAAAATGACAAGTCAGACAGAAGTATCCCAATTTCTGGTTCGAGGTCCACATATCTCCTGTGAGAGATATGCGAGAGACAGAATTTCTAAAAGCCTCTTTCATTTCATCTCCATGATACTTGAATGCAGCTATACAATCCTTCTTTATAGTTTCCCTAGATATATTTTCAAACCATGGATTCAAAGAGGCAGTGAACTCTCTAAATGGTGTGTACTCAACTAAAGTAAATGGCATTTCATTTATGACAATCAGTTTGAGCAACTTTCTTCTTGCTAGCTTGGGATTAAACTTCCAATCGGGGTTAATCGCATCAGGACAACCCATCTTAGCAACCATGTCATTCATAGCAGATTTTGCTTCACATACCGTTAAATGTCGTTTCATGTGGCTGGTCCCAGTGTCTCTACCAGCTGCAAATATCTTATGACAATGATTGCATTTGCCTTCCACAAGCTTCCCTTCCTTATAGATTGGTTCAGCTTCATTCCATATCTCCGATATCAACTTCCGGCGCTTTCGTTTTGATGCTACATGAATGGAAAAACTCTTAATTAGCTCAACAAGAGTATCAGGCGTTTTGATGCTACATGAATGGAAAAACTAACATATGAATACATGGTTCAGGAGAAAGATCATACCATGCGAATTGGTCGCTCTTGTATCAGGCGAAAGATCTTGAAGGGAAGGGGAACCTAATTGAGAACAACTTGGTGGCTGTGGTGTCTTAGGTGAACCTGCCGGATTTTTTCTTTTCGCTGCTTCCCTTTTTAGTGCTGCAGACTTTACAAGAAAATTAACCCCCCGGTGAACTCGTCACGATTGGAGATCCCAGCAAAGAGGCCTGTTAGAAATATAGGAAGAACAATCAGCTTTCATTTACCACATTCATTGCTGCAATAAGCATCTATATTAAAAGACAGGCAGCACTATTACACGGTACTAACATTACTCGGATACAGGCCTCTTTGCTCAGTGCTGCGATTCAAGATGTCGCCGAGATTCAGATACAGGGTGGGTGTTTGGACAATAAAAAATCTAATGGAGAGAAACATGCACATATCGCCCAGATTCGTTTACCTTGTTGATTGTTGGCTTGCGCCGCTTCCTCTCCGGCAGCAGCTTCTTGTCTTGCTTCCGCTTTCCGTTGGCGCAATCCATGTCCAACTGCGGATCGTCTAGGTCGTCCCCGAGCCCCTCCAACTCCTGCTTCTCGCTTTCCTCCAACCCCGAGTTTGCCACCCTCCCAACGCCGCGTGCAGCAGGCGCTCCGGAATCGGATCGCCGGCAACCATTTTGTCCTGAGAAACAAAGGTAATGAAAAAAGTATATCAACCAAATTGAAGGTACTCCATTCTGGTACTCCATTCTGCAAGACCATGTCTTGATAACAAGCATCAATAGTAATAGCATGAATTGCCTTCAGCTCCGAATTCAGAAAAGCTAGTCTATATACGGTACCTTGATGATTTTGGGACGAGGGAGCTGTTCTTGGATGCGGCGTCTGCGGCTTCTTCTCCTGCCGCCGCCGTCCGTGGCAAGATGTGGTTCGCCGCCATCGATATCTTGGCTGTCCATCCTCCCCATGCCGTCCGTGCCAAGCTGTGGTTCGCCGCCATGGACCGCCATTGGATCGAGGAAGGGAATCGAGGGAGAGGACCCCGGACCCGGAGCCGGAGAAGGAAGGGCCGGACCCGGATCCATGGCGGCGGGCGCAAGAGGAGCACTCTTCTGGAGCCGTCGCGGTCGAGCTCGATGAGCGGCTCGCCCACGTACCTCTACGATTCGCGCACGGGGCAGGGCGGGGCACGCTATGGCGAGGCGGAGGAGCGGAGCTGCGGGCGTCTAAGACGGCGGCGCTTGTGGGGAAGGGGAAGACGACCACGAGTCTTCCTCTGGTCGCTGGCTCGCTGCGATATGCGGCGCACCGCGGCAAACGTGGGCCGGCCCGCATGCGCCGTTTATTTTTCCTGCATTTCCGTGGATGCTCGCAGGTGAACCTAAATGGGCCTAAACTAGCGGCGCCGCGGACGGGCCGCTGCCGCTTGCACCCTGAAGGGCAGTAGCTAGTGTGGTTTTTTTTATAATTATGTGTAAACATACCGTTTGTGGCCCATCGCCTTATCTATGTATCGAAAACGACCTTTTTCTGACCTGCTAATGATAAAAAAAAAAATGGATCGGCCGTGTTGAGTGCACTACCCTCGACCCGGACGCGGTCAGAGATTTCTTGTTTCGCGACCCAAACGGATAAAAAAAAACGGACGGAAAACAGGTCCGTTTGGATCTTAACGCTCTCGCTCTCGCCGTGCTCCGCGCTCACTGGCCCTGCCCCACCCGCTCGCCGCCGCCTGTCCTGTGCTCGCCCTCGTCGCGCTCCACGCTCTCTGCCCCTGCCCCAATGCGCATGCCGCCGCCTGTCGCCTGCCCCGCTCCCGTCTGCTGACCGTCGGATGTCGTCGACCCAAATGGCGGCCAACATGATTATCCTCTAGTCGGGGTGCTGAGCGGAGGAGTCGATGGGGAGCCAGAGGAGCTGTTCCTCCTAGACGTTGACGACCGCATGCAAATTTTATATTTTCCCTAAAATAACTGGTCCAAAGTTTAATTTAGATTGACATTTACAGACGACAAGGATTTTGATTTCACAGTTCAATCCGTCCGACCTCTACGAATTCAAGGTTTAAAACATAATTTTTACTTAAATTTCCGCGTGGCACAACATATATCTGTGTCACCATGCTTGTGCCTGTTAGACACGTATGTGTGCGCGTGGCAACATGCCTTCACCACCGTACGTGGTGTCTCCTGTCCCCAGGCTATTTATTAGCTGTGGGGGACAGAACGAACGGAACGGGCGACGCGACACCAGTCTCCTCCGAGGCTCCGACCTTCCCGGCTTCCCCTATCTACTTCGATCCGTTGTGCTGCTTCCAGGCATCTTCGCCCGGCGACAGCGTGCACTGTGTATTAGTGTTTGGTCCATCTGCAGAGCCTAATATGTCTAGAACTTACTACTAGTGCATATATGTGATGATGATTTCGATAATTAAACTAACTAGCGAATTGCCCGTGCTTGCCCGTGCGTTGTAACGGGTATATAAATATTCTAATGGTTATACAGTAATCATGTACAAGATATAAAATCCTATTTACTTTTGAGCCCCAATCACCTCTTCCTTCTGCTCATTAGGCAACTACCTACCGCTGTCCACCATGTTTTCCCTTGCTGTAATTTTCTTTTCTGTAACAAAAAAATACAAAACAAGTCTTGAAATGAACTGCATTTCAGAAGATTGAGTAAAGCCAAATCACAAACCTAATTAACATGCTTCTGAGATCAAGTATTTTTTTTGTACATATGTGTGTTTGAGTGCGTTGTTAGGAAATATAATAATAATGATAATAAATATTAGAGACACTTATCAAAGCCATGTACTATTTTGTAAAAGTGCGTGTGTGTGTGTGTGTCGAGTGTAATGCCGTGGTGGTTTTCCATGTGCAAATATGTGTGTGTTGAATGCAACGTCCAAGTGGCTTTCCATGTATCTCGTGTGTGTGCAAACATGTTCTTTTTTTCAACATCATTGCATCATGAAATTAACATGTTTAAGAGTATAAAACCTTGCAAGATAATTCTAAAATATGACAAAATTAACTCCCATTTTTTAGAATTAACATAGTTGACTCTTTAGCTGGGAAATTGTGATAACATTTGGTGCTACGGTTAAGAACTTAAAAAAAAATGTATACGTAAACAACATAAATGACAGTTAGTTGCTATGATCCAAATCTGGACCAAGTCCGAATTTAAAAAAAAAAAACTCCGTATGTGTCTTCCGAATCTGAACCAAAGTTTATCAAAAATGAAAATGTGCCATATGCTTCTCCTGCATCTGAACTAAAAGGTAGCCAAAACACATAAATTATTGTAAATATTTATCAGTTTGTTCCATCCTCTCAAGAAACATATGAAGTGATTTGAATTCTCATGTGAAACTATATACATGAACATGAATCTTGCGAACATCTTCAAATAAAGTGTGTTCTAAAGCATAAGGACAAAGCTACCTGCCAGCTAATGCCTACATTTTGATTGTTGTATCTTGTATGTAACTGATCATAGCCAATTAAATCGAAGTGGACAGGTGCAATATGGCTAGATTAAGAAAGGAACAATCATGTAAAGAAAAAATTGTAGTCCGTCTCTACTACCGTGGCATACAATGTGTGTGGCTGCATCCACTTGCGTACATTATTCAAGTTCTAATTAATCTCGTAATTAGTAAGATATCAATACAGAACCATCAGAACAGAGATGTGCCTTAATTTGGATGTCAACAATCAAAGTCTCTACTAATATAGCATCTTCTACCTTAAAATTCGAACACTTTAGGACATGAAATACAATATACTGTAGCATTTACCAGGGGTGACAGCGCGGGGACGAACAAGTTGAGGAGCGGTGGCGTCGGACGAAGCATGCATGCACGCTGAGACCAATATGAGGGAAGCCGATCAATGAGCTTGAGCTGATCGATTTGATTCAGTAAAGCTGGTTGTATACGGAAGCTTGCAAACAAAAGAATTGACCTCATATCTGAACTTGGCAGGAGAAACCTGCAGTTAGCTAGTATAAAGATTAATTTTTCAGCTACAAACACCACTGCAGCCATGGACGTCCCAACACGCCCCCTACATGGCAATGACGCAGGTGGTCTCTAGGAATCATCGGAACTCTCGATGGATGTTTTTTTGGCTAGCGCAGTACGACGCTGTGGCCGGTGGAAGCTGCACAACACATGAGTCCCGATGTCGTTAAGCACCCTTATGGGCTCTTCCAAACTGTCCATGACCTGTTGTGCTTGCAAGCCCAGCTGACCCGCGATTCACCACCATCTGCGTCCCCTCCAGCAACACCACCGCCATGTCCGACGTCACCCATCAAGAGATGTACAAGGTCGCATGCTCGGTGCACGGCTGTGGCATCCGGCTGCGAGCGGTGAAGATGAGTACGTGATGTGCCCTTGAATTACGAAAGGATTAGGACGTAGGGAGATTGGGCTTTTATTGCATTTGATTTTTTTTGGTAGGCACACAAAAATCTGGAGGCGGCATAAAAATCGGGAAACAGTAGAGAAGGGCTACGCATGAAACCACCATCACCTATTTCCATGGAGGTTGTTAGCGAGATTGTTATGTGCGCCCTATAGCCAAGAGAAATTTAAGGAGAGTATCGTGAGAGACCTTCGTGGTCGTGGTGGTATTTTCATGTAATTGGTTACAAGTGTGACACCAGACATTCACCACGGATCCATCATTTATAGTAAAGATCTGTAAGTTGACTATATTCCAACACAATAAATCTAGGTCATTGCTAAGAGAAAGTTATTTCACCTTATTGTACGGACACTATCTCAAGAACCAAAAAAAAATGTACTAGTCTGTATAAGACTTCGCACACGTACATACTACTCCCTCCGTTTTTTAACTTAAGACGTTTTGGAAAGCTAATTTAGCTTCCTCAAATGTCTTATATTAATGGATAGAGGTAGTACTAAATACCGCCCAAGTGACACTAATATATACATCGGATAATGTATGCCGATTATTTGCTTCAGTCGGTTACCTTCGTATTTTTGATACATTATATGCCTATATGGATCAATTTTCTTAACCTCAGCCTCGATTAGGTGGGGAAGTGATGAGAAGGGGAGGGTGGTTGGTGGCGCAGAGGAGGAAGTCGGACTGTTAGTTTTTTTTTTTTCCTTTTTGAACTTATTATGTGGTCGATATACAATGCTCAATTAGATAGAAAGAGTTGCCTCAGTATAAGTGACAGGGTGATGTTTTGGCACATCGGTGCATATGTTTCTAATTTTTAATTACATTTCAAACATATATGAGATGCCTAAAAATGAGGACAAAGAATTTCGTGAGAACATCTCGACACCCTATGGGCTCAAAAAGTCCTTTCACCGAAAACCGATATATTTCGTGTCATGTGTAAAAAAGAGAATATTTGGTGCTAACAAAAGCTTTTAGCAAGACATTCTTTGTCTTTTTTACACAACCCACAAAAAATATCGTTTCACATGAAACTTGCTGTGCGCACATAGAATATGGACATGTTCATGCGAACTTTTTATTCAAATTTTTGACATTCTGAAATATTTTTTCCGAGCGGCAAGAGCATATGCTCCCATGTTCCGAAATGAATTTCCGGAAAACCGGATCCAAATATTACACAAACTATATATTGCCATGTTTATAAGGAAAAACATGACCCAAAAACGCATAAGCGAGGAGACCCGCTGTCCACATGATGCTAATCCACCAAATGCCATGTCACGTATTCTGTATGCTCTTTTTTAACGTAGGTATTGATATTTTTAATATATACTTTTCGCTCTCTTTTTGTCATCCCGATTCTGCATTGTACTCTCTCGGTAAAACATATTTCTTTTGTCATGTAGCATACTACAGTTAAAAAGATACTAAGATGGTACATAATTTCAACATTTTAACCAAGTTTAAGAGTGGATTTTGTACATGCACACAGGGTACAGATGCTATCTCCACCTTAGGTTGAATCCTTGAGATCTGTGCCCATAACATTTTTTTTTTGTTTTGAAACGAGAACATTTTGGTTTCCATTATGTCCTCTCACTGTTTTTTCCCTGTCGCATCCAATTCTGCTTTTCACCTGTTCTCCGTCCACCGCTACCTCTACCGCAACATGTTTGTAGCCTTTTTCTGGCCTACGGCCCTACCGCCGACCCATGCCCATAGAAATGTCGAGAAGAGAGCCACTATCCGGTCCCATTGTTGCTTCTCTCTCCGGCCGGTTACCACGGCGCGTCCTTCTTGTCGCCGGCCAGTCTCATCTGCGTCCGCCGCCGCTGCCTCTGGTCGGGAATATGCGTGCGTGCCTGCACCGCCTCTGCATCCGGTCAGGATTCCTCCTGCCAGTCCATAGAAACGCACGCGGCGACGGCCGGACCGACGGTGCTGCAGCACCACCTGGACCGTTGCTCCCGTTGCTGGCGCTCGCGGTCTCCGACGCATCTGCTCGTGCCGCCAGCGGTGCGCGCAGCCGACATGACCGCTCAGAAAATTACTATGGTGTATTGATCGTGATTTACTTACTTAATACAACTAAGAAAATCTGTTGACTTGTGATTTCTCCGACACAATTATGATAATATGTAGCACATGCCATCAAGAGTGAATTCTAGTTTTTACCTCCAGTTTGTGATTTTATGACACGAGTTATCTCATCTAATTTTTATGTCATTTTTTACCCTGTACTTGTAACGATGTGTTAATTTTTACCCTCTTTAACTATTTATCTCCGTTCCTAAAAGATCAACTCACCAACAATCCAATATGGACGCTCAATCACCAAGCCAGGTAGGATTCAGAAATTAAATTTTTGTTTCCTTCCCTAATTTAGCTAATCAGTTCCAGTCCTCACCCAAATCCTAACTCAGCCTGCACCCTATACTGATACAAGTGGTAGTAACCCATAGTGTACATCAATAATAGCTCCTCACACTTACGCTGGCGGCCGTTGTCTTCATGCATTGTCATTGCTTAACCGTAGAGGGGAGGATTGTGAATTGATCTGGCCGAAAAGTCAAGCCAGGTTAATCAGTAAGTGTTTGCAGGTTGGTTTCGGATCAGGGTGAGGGCTAGGTTTGGTCGGCTGATTGCAAAGAAAACGAAAATTTTGTTTACGCCTCCAATCTGGCTTGGTGATTCAGTGTCCACGTAGGATCGATGATTCAGTAACGGGCACAAATGGTTAAAGAGAGTAAAAACTGACACATTTTTTTTGGGGAAAACGTTGTGCTTTATTAATCAATCAAACAAAGATTCAATACAAATTGGCTCCTGAATACCATCAGGGGTCACACCCATGGTTTGGGTAACCGGGCGGGATTTCCGGTTACCGGTCGGTAACCGCAAATCCCGAGCACCCCCGGGAAATGGTCATACCGGACAAAAAATCCCGAAATTTTTGAAAATTTTAAATTTTAATGTACTTTGACAAAACAATTACCAAAATTTAACCATTTTTTTAAATTTCTGAATTTTGGTTTTCAAATTCGTCCGGTAACCGGTCGGGATTTTCCGGTAACCGTGGTAACCGGAAATCCCGACCCCCCTCGGGATTTTTTTTTACATCCGGTATCCAAAACCTTGGTCACACCACGCCACACAGAACTACCAAGAGAATCACTCAAACGCGCTAAACAATTCGCAGCCTGGTTTTGCATACGACTAACATGAAAAACAGAACACGAGCTAAACAAGGCCATCAGGTTCTTGATGTATTCAACCACCAGAACACAAACCGAGCGGTCGTGCGGCGACAAACTGAGCCGCTGCACCAGCGACAGACAATCCGTGGCGACGGTCAGGTTGTCCAGACCTTCCGCAAAGGGCGAACTGGAGAGCTCGTCGGACCGCCACAGCTTCAGCCAGTTCAGGCACGAGCACATTACTGAACTTGTCGCAGCAGGCCGCCAAGCAGACACCGGCATGATCACGAATAACCACACCTGCACCCATGCTTTCCGAAGAAGCAAATAAAGCAACATCAACATTAATCATAATAGTACCTTCCAGCGGCGGAACCCAACGAACTGTAGAGACGGGATCACGCCTGGGGTTGGTCCCAGATTTAGCAAGATGAGTGAGGATCTTGTCGATGTAGGATAGGATTTCGACTTTATTGCCACAGACTTGGGATGAACCTGAACGCCCTCCTCCCGGAGCTTGTTCCTCGTATCCCAGATATGCCAGAAGGTCACAGCTACAGTAGTCACCTCCAAGCTACTGCCTCTTGCAAGAAGATCGAACAACCATTGTTTTGGACTTGTAAAATTCTTCCGGTTCAGTTCAATATCAAGAGACTGTTTTACTTCCGTCCATACCGCCCTAGCAAAAGGACAAAACAACATGGCGTGCTCCACTCTTTCATCAGCAGAACAGTGAATGCACGTCGGCGAGGCAGGGATTTGACGATGCCGCAGTTGTTGCCCACTCGGTAGACAGTCATGTGCAAAACGCCACAAAGTGATCTTCATTTTCCCCGGTGCACGAATCGCCCACAAAGCCTTCCAGCACTTCTCCTCGTTAACCGAAGTGGAGGTCATGCCTCGCCCTTGGCCACTGCGAGAGAGAAGTGCAGATTTCCTACGAGCCAGATAATATGCCGATCTGACCGTATATAAGCCGAGCTTGTTCTGGGTCCGATGGTTCTGGTTCCGGTAATGTTGCGGGATCGGGCTCTTTGGACCAGGCGGCTGCTCCTGGTGGGACTGGTCAGCAGAGTTCCAACATGGAGGTAGATGCTAGTATGTGTTTTGCGGCTCCTGTCGTGGGGCAGTCTGTGGTGTCGTCTGTGAGGCATATGGTGGCGATCACTCCGTACAACCCTTGCCTGATGACGCCTCGTGGTATGGAGATTGTTTCTAGGGTGCGGCGCTTCTCGCCCCATCTTCTGCGTCAGACTTCGGGGCCTGTTTCTGCCTCTTCTCCGGGGTCGCCCTCGGTGCTGCCGGGGGTCGAGCTAGCTACGGCCGGCGTGGGTGGGTGGGGGGGGGGGGGGGGGGGGGGTCCACGGAGGCCCCTGCTGGGCCAGTGTTCTCTGCCAGGGTGGAGACTGGGGCTGCCGACTTGGGGTGTGCAGCCCCGGCCTCTCCTACGGTTGAGGTTGGTGAGAGGGTGGCGACCTACTTTGGTGGCTTTGGCACGGGGGAGGCTTCTACGTCGACTCTGCCTCTCCTTGTCACGCTGCCAGAGGTGGAGTGCCATTCCCCTGTTGTGATGGAGGTGGTCTCGACTTCGACTGTGACCCCTCTATCACCTGTTCGTCCCTCGATGTCGGAGGCTGAGTTGGCACCTTCTTCGCCACTGCCAGCTCGGGGCGTCGCTGGGCCAGGGTCGGCTCCTTCTTCGCCTTTGCCAACCTGTGCCTTGGCTTCGCCGGCGTCGCCTGCACCTGCTGGGGGTTCCGTCTCGCCACGTATGCCGTCTCCTACGGTGACGACTCCTGCTGCGGGGATCACTACGATCCGACGTAGCGGGCGGTTTGGTGTGGCGACGGATAGGGAAGAGGCGAATGCCACATCAGATGGTCAGCTTCTTTCTCACCTCATTGGTGATGTGTCGGAGGTGGTTTGGATGAGGACGGGCTAAGTTCATTGTATGAGCTCACAGCAACCGGCCGGAAGTCTAAATCTGCCTCTAACAAGGCGTCCCGAAAACGGGGTAAGTTTTCCAAATCCCCAATAGTTTCTAGATGAATGGCATGTTTGCAAATAGCAGAGGTTTTGGTGACTTGGCTAAACATTTACACTTCGCTGGATGTATTCGGGATCACAATTTGGATTTTTTAGCTATTTCTGAGAAGGGGAGGCGGGAGTTCTCGCAAGGTCTATTGAACCGTCTTTCAGGTGGCATGGATTTTGTTTGGTACTCCCGGCCTCCGTGTGGTCGATCGGGTGGCATTTTACTAGGAGTCAAGACTGATACCATGGAGGTGTTGGCCGTTTCGGATGGTGATTTTCACATAAAGATGCACATCCGAAATAAGGCAGACAATTTCATTTGGAGTCTTGTTGCCGTGTATGGGCCCGCCCAGGTGGAGCATAAGTCCGATTTTCTTCATGAGATGGTAAACTTGGCAAAGGACAATCCGCATCCGTTAATCATCGGTGGGGATTTGAACTTGCTTCGTTTTCCATTCGAGAAAAGCAGTGGACGTTTTGACAACCGTTGGCCTCTTTTGTTCAATGCGGTCATTGACAGCCTGGACTTAAGAGAGATATCAATGGTTGGGAGACAGTTCACTTGGGCTAATTCTCTTCCTGAACCCATATACGAGAAACTGGACCGTGTGCTGATGGACACCGATTGGGAATCCAAGTTCCCACTGGTATCGGTACGGGCTCTAGAGCGTATTGAGGGTCTGTCGGATCATGCCCCTATTCTTTTGACCACCGGTATGGCTATACCTCCATGCAAACCGCAGTTCAAGTTTGAACTTGGCTGGCTGCAGCGTGAGGGATTCCATGAGATGGTCAAAAGGATTTGCGAAAGACCAGTTGTGGGTACCACTCCTATCCAGATATGGAATAACAAGATACGGGCTTTACGCACTTATCTTGTTGAGTGGGCACGACATACTACTGGTTTACTCAAAAAAGAAAAGATACGTCTATCCTCGATTATCGATGCTTTGGAGGCATTGGCAGAAGTACGACTATTATCCCCACAGGAAATTGAGCTAAAAAGCCAATCCAATGCGGAAATAGCCAAACTTTTGCGTGAGGAAGAGTTGAAATGGTATCAATGTTCCAAAGCACAATTCATCCTTTAAGGGGACTCGAATACACGCTATTTCCATAGTATTGCCAATGACAGACATAGGAAAAAGCGCATTCATTCCCTAGTGCAGGAAGAGGGAACGATTGAGAGGGCCAGGAGCAACTCAAGTCGTATATTACAAATTATTACAAGGGGCTGTTCGGAGCTCCAGAGGAAGGGAACTTCACTATGGATGAGTCTAGAACAGCCGATATTCCCCAGGTTTCTATTGAAGAGAATAGCTTGTTCACTAACCCCTATTCGGTGGAAGAAGTGAGAAAGGCAGTTTTCCAAAAGGAACATAACAAAGCACCCGGACCGGATAGTTTCCCAGCGTAGTTCTATCAGAATTTCTGGGATGTAATCAAGTCTGATCAGCTGAATATGTTCGCCTCCCTCCACGTTGGTCAACTGGAGCTTTTTCATCTCAACTTTGGTGAGATTATTTTGTTACCTAAGGTTAATGATGCAGAGAGCATCGAACAATACAGACCTATCTGCCTCCTTAACGTTAGTTTCAAAATATTTACTAAAGTTGCAACGATTCGGCTGAACAGTGTGGCGGATCATGTAGTTCGACCTTCTCAGACTGCTTTTATGCAAGGCCGTAATATCCTAGATGGGGTGGCAATCTTGCATGAAACGGTCCACGAACTGCACAGGAAGAAATTGAATGGGGTAATTTTGAAAATTGATTTTGAAAAAGCTTATGATAAAGTTAATTGGTCTTTCCTTCAGCAGACACTCAGAATGAAAGGCTTTTCTTCTGAGTGGTGTGCGCTTATTGACTCCTTTGTTTTGGGTGGAAGTGTCGCCATTAAAGTCAACGATGACACTGGTAAATACTTTCAAACAAAAAAAGGTCTCAGACAAGGAGACCCACTATCGCCAATACTATTTAACATAGTGGCTGATATGTTGGCCATCCTGATTGAGCGCGCTAAGTCCGAGGGTCAAATTGAAGGTGTGATTCCCCATCTAGTTGATGGTGGACTATCCATACTTCAATATGCCGATGATACAATCCTTTTTATGGAACATGACATCGAAAAAGCTCGAAACCTAAAGCTAATCCTATCAGCGTTCGAGCAATTATCGGGTCTTAAAATAAATTTACATAAGTGAATTGTTTTGTTTTGGCGAGGCCCAGGATGAAGCCTCCGTGTATGCCGAGCTTTTCGGGTGTGCACAAGGTCAATTTCCTATCAACTATTTGGGTATTCCGATTCATTATCGGAGGCTCACTAATGCTGAATGGAAGTTGGTGGAGGAAAGACTTCAGATCCGGTTAAATAGCTGGAAAGGTAAACTTCTATCCCTCGGAGGAAGACTGGTTCTCATTAATTCAGTACTGACAAACATGGTACTGTATATGATTTCCTTCTTCCAACTACCCAAAGGGGTCTTAAAAAGATTAGATTATTTCCGTTCAAGATTCTTTTGGCAAGGGGATAGTGAAAAGAAAAGTATCGACTGTCTAAATGGAGTGTGATTTGCCGACCAAAAGACCAAGGAGGGCTTGGTGTTCATGACCTTGAAGTCAAGAATAGATCCTTGCTTGGTAAATGGTTATTCAAACTTCTTTCTGAAGATGAAATTTGGGTGGAAGTATCTGGGAGACAAAGCTGTATCCCAGGCTGTTTGGAAGCCTGGTGATTCACACTTCTGGGCTGGTCTCATGGCCACAAAGAAGTATTTCTTCCCACATGCTTCTTTCTCCATTAGGAATGGATCGGAAATTCGGTTCTGGGAAGACAGGTGGCTCGGCCAAACTACTCTTCGTGAATAGTATCCGGCTCTATATGATGTTGTGCGTTACAAAGGCGATACACTGGCTAAGGTGATGGGTACTTCCCCACCGAATGTATCGTTCCGAAGAACGCTATTAGGTCCTAGAGAAGCATCTTGGAATGCTTTGCTTCTCCGGTTGGACTCTGTCCATCTCATGGAAGGCCCTGATGAACTTAGATGGATCCCAACTAAGAATGGTATTTTCTCGGTTGATTCTATGTATAGATTTCTTATCCAGTATATTGTTCCAGTCGATTCAAATAAGAAAATTTGTAAGATGAAGATACCGCTCAAAACAAAGGTGTTTGTGTGGTATCTTCGTCGTGGAGTTATTCTTACAAAAGACAATCTTGCCAAACGCAATTGGCATGGGAGCAAAAAGTGTGTTTTCTGTAGACATGATGAGTCCATTAAACACCTTTTCTTCCAGTGCGAGTTTGATAGGTCTATATGGTCAGCTATCCAAATAGGTTCTACCTTATATCCACCGTGTAGCGTTGCAAATATTTTTGGCAACTTGCTAAACGGGGTGGATCCTAAGTTTAAACTACTTATTAGGGTGGGAGCGGTTGCCGTTATTTGGTCGCTTTGGCTATGTAGGAATGACAAGGTTTTTAATGACAAAAATTCTTCTATTTTGCAGGTTATCTGCCGATGCACAGCTACACTCCGATTATGGTCGGTCCTGCAGCGTGTGGAGCACCGGGAGTTGTTCTTGGAGGTTTCATCGCGTTTGGAGGCGGCGGCCAGGGAATTATTCTCCCGACATGGGTGGTCGCATAACCTGCGAATCGACACTTCAATACCATAGGCGACCTTACAATTTCTCATGATGATATGTAACTCGCCTTTTTTTACTGTTGCTTTGGATATCTGGGACAGTTTGGGGCTGTGTGCATCTTAGCTATGCAGAGGCCGGGTGTAATACTTAATACTCTTTAAGTAATAAAATCCCTTTATCGAAAAAAATAAGCCGTGCTTGTTGTGGGGCCATCTAATGAAATCCTCACCGCCAAAGCGACTAATAGGAATCTGTAGAACTTTATTGGCAACATCTTCCACAAAGACGGCTCGAACACAATCCTCATTCCATGAACGCGAGGCATCGATCAGCATATCCACCTTATGTCCCTCCATAAGGGGTATCAGAGGCTTGACCAGATAAGGAGCAACGCCAGGTATCCATTGGTCTTGTAAAATTCTGGTCTTTGATCCATCACCAATTCTCCACAAGATGCCTTCCTCCACAAGCTTCCTACCATACAGGATACTGCGCCATGTATACGATGCAGAACGTGGACAAGAAGCAGACCAAAAGTGGCCATTTGGAAAATAGCGACCTTGAAGAACACGTGCACACAGGGATGTGGGTTCAGTTAGGAGACGCCAACACTGTCTTCCAAGCATAGCCTGGTTGAACAATTCCATGTCACGAAATCCCATTCCACCCATGTTCTTCGGAGATGAAAGCCACTCCCAGGATCTCCAATGCAACTTCCTCTTACCATCCTTGAAGCCCCACCATTGATTAGCAACAACCTTGCGCATATCTTCACAAGTGGCAACAGGGAGCTGGAAGCATAGACTCATTCCCAGCCCTAGACAACGGATGATCCGACAATCCGTTGACCCGCCTCCACATCTGATCAAAGAGATATCGAAATGTAATGATTGGAGAGCGTCCAATCTGTGTTGGCATGCCGAGATAGTGGTCTTGGAGGGACTCGTTATGGACACCTAATTTCAGCTTGACCGCCTCTTTAATTCCATCTTGACAGCCCTTACCGAAGAAAATAGTGGATTTATCCAAATTAATCTTTTGGCCCGAGCCTTCACAATACAAACTCAATGTACGATGAAGGGCATCAACACTACACTTGTCACTCCTTGCAAAGAAGATACTGTCATCCGCAAAAACTGACACATTGTTACAAGTACAGGGTAAAATATGGCACAAAAAATAAAATGGGGGTAATTCATGTCACAAAATCACAACTAGAGGGTAAAAAGTGGAATTCATATGTGACATCAGAATTGTGTTGGAGAATACTTTTTTTTCAAGCTAAGCGTCGGGTTGCTTTGCACATGCCATTAAATAGGTGACATCAGAATCGTCTTGGACAAATAATTAAAGGGTTGCGTTCCCTATTGATCTTTCATTAAAACTTAACCGTATATTTTAGACCTAATTGTCAAAATTAATTTGAAAGACGTGCCTCAACATGGTGCCTATATTTAACACTCATACCATCATGGGCTAAAAATGTTCAAGAAATGTCTTGAGGATATCACGTTATGTGATAAGAAAACAATATTGTTCTACGAATATCACAAATATTATAGTAAATAAAATACCAGGGATGCGAGGAACATCTCTAAAATATCTTAAAACTATGGGAGAATGATTATGACACCAATATTTCAGAACAGCCATGTGTGTTTTGCAAGTAATATTAGCATAGGAAATAGAACTATAGTTTTTATCTGATGTTATGTTAATTATAAAAATTCTCAATGAACTGAAAGGGAAAGGACTATTACCTCATTATGTGTTTCTCCTTTTCATTCACTATTACGTATATGTTTCTTCCTGGCATTTTTTTTCCATTTTGTTTAGATGTCTTAATGCTATCTTGATCTTTAATCTAATAGTTCAACACACTCGATACAATTATGTACAGTAAGAAAATCTATTAATTGTGATATGATTAGGTTCAATTACAAATAATATCACAATTTAATGCGCTTAGATATTGCAATGAAGTTGTATTTGTTACATTATGAATAGTTACGGTAAAATAATATGTGTATGAGTTAGTTCACTAAGGCTTCAAGATTTAACACTTGTAAAATGTAATGTATGAGGCATCAAATTATGCTGACTCATTTGTAGTGCTCTTGTTTATGCCTTGTTATCATAAAATAATGGTTTTGCATTCTAATAAAACATGGCCCCAAAATATTGACATTTAAATTCGGTGACAACTTCTAGCATGTTCGTGATCTTTCTACTCCGTAGTTATAATTGTGATGACACATTGGCTCCGATACTTAAATATATAATTTTATGAAAATGGGTTTAATTAGATTGGCAGCTAGATGCTTTGAAGTTTTATAGGAATATATATTGTATCTCTATTTTTCATTCTTACTGTTATTTTAATATATAATATAATGGATGGAGTCAAGCATTGGTATGTTTCGTTACATTCATGTGGTAATATCTTGATTTTGTAAGGATAATAAGTGTGTGCGACATGTTAGGTGTTCGTAGTGTCTGGTTGCTGCGGTTGTAATGTCCCTAATTGAAATTTGTGAAGATTTTAGTAAACTTTTAAGGTTTTTTTTAGATCAGTTTTAAGGTTTTACTATTATGAGAGTAAGACGCAACATTGAGCAGAATTTTAATAAACAAACATTTACATCTCTTTTTTCTTTTGGGCTGAATTTTGAAATGAGTTGCCATGTGATCATTTTGTAATACTCAACGATGCATGCATATCCTCGTTCAAAAAAAAAAAATGCATATCGCGAGGCTATGAAAATTTTACGTGCAGAGTATACCGAGGTCTTGATCAGGAACGAGCGCGTCTGTTTTCTGTGCAGGATCGGAAGAATACCAGGCACCATCGCGAGGCCAGACGCTGCATGCGAAAAATAAAATAAAATAAGAAAGAGGGTCTGAGGGGGGAAATCCACTTCGGTTCATAGGTGCATCTACACGCACTACCTAAAAACCGAATTTTAAAATGTAAAAAAAATTCAAACAAAATTTTTGGATGTACATAAGAAAAAATTTATGTTCGTACAAAAAAAATCAGGATAAAAAGAAATTTTGTGTGGCCGGTGTAAAAAAAGACAAATCCCCGACGTTTCAAAATGACTTTGTATGTAACATTTTTTGTCTTTTTTATACCGGTCGCATAAAATATCTTTTTGATGCGAAACTTTTTTGCACGGATAGACATTTTCATATGAACATCCGGATATTTTTTTTAAATTTTTTTTTAATATTTCAAAATGTGTTAAAAGTGTATTTTGCACAACGGATTCATCTGCATCCGTAAGCCAAAACATCATGTCCGAGGGAGGGGCTTGTCTGCGTGCAGCAAGGACAAAACAAGTGTCCATGCACAAGGACATGATCTTCTGTCATTCTGTGGCATGCATGCATGCATCAGGTGGGAGCCACACGGACTTTCCGCATCAATCACGCGTAGACCTTCTCCTTCGAGTTACATCGTCTGATCATCGAGCCAGACCTACACCAAGCCTAACCACGAACGACCTCAAGTTGCACGATTATGCCGGTCTGGCCAAGATATCCGTCGACTAACAACCATGAGAAGCAACGTCAACCACACACACACGTAGGGTCGGTGTGGACTATGAGTTCATGGACTTCTTCGGTAACATTGACACCATCATCCTCACAAGAGACGCCTCCACTCGATGTACCATTTTACACACGTTGTTGTAATTTTGGCTCTAGGCCATTTTATTTTCATAATTTCTGAAAAATCTTAGAGGCCATGAATGGATGAATATGAACGGTTATATGAAGTTGGAGCGTTTTCCACTAATGTAAGTTAAAACCGAAAGGTCTCTCATCATGCACTAGTGGGAGACGAATTGAAGGGTCTCGATCCCTTTCTCTTCAGCTTCTCGCAAACCTTTCACCTCCTACCGCGTGCCTATATAAAAAAGGTCGCTCCTCTCGCATAGACACACCATATCAGCCACCACTCTCATGGGATTGCCTCTTGGTTCTCGAGCATTGCGCCGCCGATCAAGACTTCTCCATCCCATGCCGCGGCGTGCACCGCGGGACGGGACAGTAGGCTTCCGGAACTCCGTCTCTTGTGATCCTGTACGGGAGAGGGACGATAAGGTTTTTGGGGAGCGCTACCGCGCGACTACTGGCTTCTTCTGCAACACGGACACTGAAGACTACTTCCCGAACGACGACTTCTTCCCCGACATCGACGTCATCTTCGGCAACATGAACACCGACGGCGCCAACGGGTCTTCCTACAACACCCTATACGTGCTCATATGTGTTCTACTAGACATCATGATTAAGACAATATTTGTAGCAATTTGTGTAGAATTGCGATATGCGTACTCTCTAGAATTGCTACTTGCGCACTCCCTAGAATTGGTATTTGGGTATTATCTTCTAGGTTGCATGACTAGTGTAATTCATGTTTTACTAGTAATATTTTATCTACTATTTTTAAGGATTAAATTATGTGGAAAATTGCTCATATATTCAACAATCCAAAAACCTTATCTTAGGCAATTTTCTACTGTTGGCTTTACTGCTTCATTGAGGCCCACTGTGTTCGATAGGGTGAACTATAAGAAGTGGCGTGTGAGAGCCACTCTCTGATTTGAAACATGAAGTGTTTTCACGCTACTAAAGGCAAGCATGAAGGAGAGCTTACTCATGAAGAGGAGAAACCTTTTCAGTAAGCCGATACCCTGTTAAAGGCTGCTATTCTCAGCATTCTTGGCGACAAGATTGTCGACCCGTATTTGTCCATCACTACGGGTAAGGGCATGTGGGATGCGCTCGAGGCCAAATTTGGGATCACGGATGCAGGCAGTGAATTGTATGTCATGGAGCAGTTCTTTGACTACAAGATGACTGGTGAGCGCTCCATTGTTGAGCAGGCTCATGAGATACAATCCATTGCTAAGGAACTTGAGCAAGTTTCATGTGCGTTACCCGACAAGTTTATTGCCGGAGGCATTATTGCGAAACTCCCTCCTTCGTGGAGGAATTTTGCTACTTCTCTGAAGCACAAGAGACAGGAGTTTTCCGTTGTTGATCTCATTGTGTCGCTTGATGTGGAAGAGAAGCCGAGAGCGAATGACACACTTGCTCAAGGTTTTGAGGGAGGTTCGAGTGCTAACTTCGTTCAGAAGAAGAACTCCCAATCCTACAAGCCCAAGAACAAGAGTAAGTCTGAGGACAAAGGCAAGTATGATAAAAGGAACAAGCCTTCACAGTTTAACAACTTCAAAAGGAAGACCGATAAGAAGAAGGGATCCTGCCACGTTTGTGGTGACCCTAATCACTGGGCTCCAAAATGCCATGACCGATTTGAGGAGCGCGTGAAGAGCGGCAAGACCGCTAATGTTGTCATTGGAGATACTGAGATGAAAGATGTTGGGTATGGTATATTCCCAACTATCTTTTCAGTATGTCATTCGCCTGAATGGCGGATTGACACGGGAGCCAATGTACATGTTTGTGCTGATATCTCAATGTTTTCTTCTTATCAGGTCGCAAGGACTTCTTCCGTGCTAATGGGAAACAGGTCAAATGCTTCTGTTCGTGGTGTTGGTATGGTCGATCTGAAGTTTACTTCGGAAAAGATCGTGCGCCTGAAGAACGTTCATCATGTGCCCGCCATAAATAAGAATCTTGTTAGCGGATCTCTTATGTGTCGAGACGGCTACAAGTTATCTTTTGAGTCCAATAAATTTGTACTGTCCAAGTTTGGAACCTTTGTAGGTAAAGGATATGAGTGCAGAGGCTTGTTCCGCCTATCACTGTCAGACGTTTGTAATAAAGTGGTGAATCATGTTTGCACTACTGCTGAATCAAATGTATGGCATTCACGTCTTTGTCATATTAATTTCGGGTGTATGACGCGGCTAGCCAAATTGAACTTAATCCCCACTTTCACCACTGTCAAAGGTTCTAAGTGTCAAGTTTGTGTTCAAGCAAAGCAACCACGCAAGTCTCATACGGCTGCGAAGGTACGAGACTTGGCACCTCTAGAGCTCATACATTCTGACCTTTGTGAGATGAATGGCGAGTTGACAAAAGGTGGAAAGAGATACTTGATGACGTTAACTGATGACTCCACTAGATGCTGTTATGTGTACCTTATGAAATCAAAAGATGAGGCTCTGAATTTCTTCAAAATCTATAAAGCTGAAGCAGAAAACCAACTTGATTGAAAGATTAAGAGGCTTAGGTCCAATCGTGGTGGAGAGTATTTTTCTAGTGAGTTTGATTCCTTTTGTCCGGATCACGGTATAAGTCATGAGAGGACGCCTCCCTACTCACCCCAATCAAATGGGGTGGCTGAAAGAAAGAACCGTACTCTAACTGATTTGGTTAACGCCATGTTAGACACATCGGGTCTCTCCAAGGCATGGTGGGGGGAGGCGATATTGACTGCATGTCATGTCCTAAACCAAGTTCCTATAAAGGACAAAGAGATAACTCCATTTGAGGAGTTTGAGAAGAAAAGGTTAAAACTCTCTTACTTGCAGACATGGGGTTGTTTGGCGAAAGTCAATATACCAATTCCCAAGAAGCGCAAGCTTGGACCAAAAACCGTAGACTGTGTTTTTCTGGGCTATGCATTCCATAGCGTTGGTTATAGATTCTTTATGGTAAAATCCGAGGTATCCGACATGCATGTTGGTACAATTATGGAGTCGAACGATGCGACTTTCTTTGAGGATATCTTTCACATGAAAGATATGCCAAGCTCATCAAATCAGGAGATACCAAGTTCATCTAGTTAGGAATTCGTTCCAATTCCTGAACCCACCATTCCGATAGAACACCATGAAAATATTGTGGAGGATGACAATGAAACTCCTAAAAGGATCAAGAGACAGAGGACTACAAAGTATTTTGGTGATGATTTTATTATGTACCTCGTAGATGACACTCCCAGTTCTATTTCAGAAGCTTATGCATCTTTAGATGCTGACTACTGGAAGGAAACTATCCGTAGTGAGATGGATTCCATCTTAGCTAACGGAACTTGGGAGATCACTGATCGTCTGTATGGGTGCAAACCTATAGGATGTAAGTGGGTGTTCAAGAAGAAACTTAGGCCGGATGGTACCATTAAAAATTACAAGGCATGACTTGTGGCTAAGGGTTATACCAAAAGGAAGGTGAAGACTTCTTTGATACTTACTCACCTGTTACCAGACTAACCACCATTCGTGTACTACTATCATTGGCTGCCTCACACTATCTTCTTGTTCATCAAATGGACGTTAAGACGGCTTTCCTAAATGGAGAGCTAGAAGAGGAAATTTACATAGCACAGCCAGATGGTTTTGTGGTACACTGTCAGGAAGGAAAGGTGTGTAAGCTGTTGAAGTCGCTATATGGCCTCAAGCAAGCCCCTAAGCAGTGGCATGAGAAGTTTGAAAGAACGTTAACTGCTGAAGGCTTTGTAGTAAACGAAGCTGACAAATATGAGTACTATCGCCATGGTGGGGGCGAGGGAGTTATTCTGTGTTTGTACGTCGATGATATACTGATATTTGGGACCAACCTTAATATAATTAAGGAGGTCAAGGATTTATTATCTTGTTGTTTTGAGATGAAGGATCTAGGAGTAGCTGATGGTATCTTAAACATCAAGCTATTGAGAGATGACGATGGTGGGGTTACTCTGCTTCTATCCCACTACGTGGACAAGGTCTTGAGTCGTTTTGGGTATAGCGACTGCAAGCCCTCTCCAACACCGTATGATCCTAGTGTGTTGCTTCGAAAGAATCGACGAATTGCTAGGGATCAATTGAGATACTCGCAGATTATTGGGTCGCTTATGTTTTTGGCTAGCGACACGAGGCCTGACATCTCTTTTGCTGTAAGTAAACTGAGCCGGTTTGTTTCAAATCCGGGAGATGATCATTGGCATGCTCTTGAGAGGGTTATGCACTATTTGAAAGGTACTGCGAGTTATGGTATTCACTATACCGGGTATCCGAGGGTACTAGAGGGTTATAGTGATTCAAATTGGATATCTGATGCTGATGATATTAAGGCCACGAGTGGTTATGTATTTACACTTGGCGGTGGCGCTGTTTCCTGGAAGTCGTGCAAGCAGACCATCTTAACGAGGTCAACTATGGAAGCAGAACTCACATCATTAGACACTGCCACTGTTGAAGCAGAGTGGCTTCGTGAGCTTTTGATGGACTTACATGTGGTTGGAAAACCAATACCCGCCATCCTAATGAACTGTGATAATCAAACTGTGATCATGAAGGTTAACAGTTCTAAGGATAATTTGAAGTTATCAGGGCATGTGAAGAGGAGACTAAAATCTGTCAGAAAAATGAAGAACTCCAGAGTTATTGCATTGGATCATATCCAAACATCTAAAAATTTGGCAGATCCCTTCACAAAGGGTCTATCACGTAACGTGATAGATAATGCATCGAAGGAGATGGGTATGAGACCCACGGTATGAGTTGTTCACAGTGGCAACCCACTCTATGTGATCGGATATCCCGTGAAGTAGAATTGGGAGACAAACTGTTGACCAACTGAGAGAAGAGTATCCTTATTTTATATAATACCACTCCGTGAAGATGCAATACTCTTCTAAACTGCATGGCAGGTTGATATCTATCTTAATGTGTTCCAAGAGTCTTTATTTTAAAGAAGAGATGTTGTCATGCAGAACATCTTTTGAGGAACACACCTATATGAGCCTGACTGTTAAACATTGCAGTCTATGAGAGTTGGGTGCTCTCTAATAAACTCATGAAAGGCCCTGGAGTATGACGTATAAGCTCCATCCGTGGGGAAGTCCCACGGCAGCCCAGTATCGGTCAAGACTTTGTGTGAAGCTAGATTCGTAGAAAACTTGCAGTTCAAGGCCCAGTCCACTGATCAAGTTGCGAACTAGTGTAACATGAAGTTCTAGGTGGAAGTTCAACTTAACAGTCTCTACTGCAGTACCGGTATATAAACAATGTTTTAGGAAAATTCTATGTGCCTCTAGGATCTGGTGGGGGATTGTTAATTTTTTTGGCTCTAGGCCATTTATTTATTTCCATAATTCCTGAAAAATCCTAGAGGCCATGAATGGATGAATATGAACGGTTGCATGAAGTTGAAGCGTTTTGCACTAGTGGAAGTTGAAACCGAAAGGTCTCTCATCATGCACTAGTGGGAGATGAATTGAAGGGTCTCGATCCCTTTCTCTTCAGCTTCTCGCAAACCTTTCGCCTCCTACCGTGTGCCTATATAAGAGAGGTCGCTCCTCTGATGTAGACACATCACATCATCCACCACTCTCATGCGATTGCCTCTTGGTTCTCGAGCATTGCGCCGTCGATCAAAACTTCTCCATCATGTGCCGCGGTGTGCACCGCAGGATGGGACAGTAGGCCTCCGGAACCCCGCCTCTTGTGATCCTGTACGGGAGAGGGCGATAAGGTTTTTGGGGAGCACTACCGCGCGACTACTGGCTTCTTCTGCAACACGGACGCCGATGACTACTTCTTGGACGACGACTTCTTCCCCGACGTCGACGTCATCTTCGGCAACATGAACACCGACGGCGCCAACGGGTCTTCCTCCAACACCCCGTACGTGCTCATATGTGTTCTACTAGACATCATGCTTAAGACAATATTTGTAGCAATTTGTGTAGAATTGCTATATGCGTACTGTCGCAGCAGTGGAACGCAGGGTTCCTCTGATGCGGTCAAAGTGGGTTCACCGCCTGTGGACCCACTTAGAAGGCGAACCAAGCGAAGACTCAAGACTGGTAGATGGGCCTCCCCCATCTACCCCACGGCATCGACAACCACGGCTAAGGACCGGGTGACCTCCCGGGGTCACCCTCAACCCGGCAGAAGACGCGGGGGTCCCGGGGACCCGACGCTCGGCAGGAGGCCAGGCTCATCCCCGAGGGATTCGACCTCAGCGCGCGAGAAGGAGATAAGCTTGCCAGCACCTGCTAGAAGCTCCTAGAAGACTTGGGCGCCAAGAAGGAGGAGGCGCCACGCGGGGACAAGGACGAAAAGGTCTCAGACCTTGTCCGCCCGCCCTGCCAAAAGTGGGCGACCGCACCTAACCCCTCAGATGGGAATGCTTGGACGAGGGGCGGCCACGTCGCCCCATAAGTAGAACCCGGAGGGGTTTTCCCGCCTAAAACCCCTCCGCCCCCAAAGGTGCCCTTGTGGGATCCCCTTAGCCTATAAAAGGAGGACCGAGGCACCGGAGGGGAACGAGAGATCTTTTGGACAAGAGAGAGAGAGGCTAGGCTAGGAACGCACCAAGTAGGGAGTAGTTTAGGCGAGAGGTGATCTCCTCCGGGGAGGATCTGCTCGTCTTCAACCTCTAGCCAGCACCTTCCGGGTTCCCACCCGTAACCACCTTTGTAAGCTACACCATGATGATCCACTAAATCCAGACATGCAGGAGTAGGGCTGTTAGCCTCCGGGCGGCCTGAACCTGGGTAAACTCCTTGTGTCTCTGTGTTGTGCGGTAGTACGTAGATCGGAGATCTCGGCAAGGTTCTCCCGGACGTTAACGTCTCCAAGCCTCATTCGCGCCCCATACCGAACCTAAAAAGGGGGTATCTTTTACTCCCGGTGTCCGCGATCCAAGACACGGCATCTGGCGCGCCAGGTAGGGGGCACAAGCCTTGGATTCGTCTTCATCGACTCCGAGATCTGCTACGAGTTCTTCACCAACCATGGCACTGAAGAAGAAGGCCTTCGCCATGACCTCCAAGCCGGCTTCTCCCACGCACACTCAGGCATCCGATGGTCGTCGCACTGCCGCGGCCGACCAAAATGATCCTCCGCCTCCACCACCTCCGGAGCAGGTGGTGCAGGCTGGGGCGGGCGGCCACGTCAGGAGTGGTAAAGGCGCGGCTACACAAGGGAACTCCGTCAGGCCTCACCTCTTCCGCTCAGGAGGGGAGAGGAGCGTCGATGGCAACACCGGCAAGGACCCCACAGCCGGGGATAAGAGCGACGACGCCCGCACCGTCAAGGGTCCGCAAGGCGCCAGGAGCAAGTCCTGCACGCTTCTCTCCGCCAATGCGCAAGCTCGCCACGACGCCCTCGTCACCGCCAAGGCCCTGATGCAGTTTCCGCCGAGCACCGGCAACCCCAAGGTTTACCAGGAGTGGCGGATTCGCGTGGAGGAGCTCCTCAACTTCGCCGACGGTGGTCCCGGGTGCGAACCCGCTCATGCTCCCACGGTCGACGGCCCCGGAGCAGAGGAGGCCGAGGCGCATGAGCCCAGGGATCGCCCCCGGGGCGAGCACCCAGGCGAGGCGGTACCTCCACGAGCAAACCCCCCAGCGGCCGGTCAAGCGGACTGCGACCGCGACCCGGTCATCTCCATTGGATCATCTACTACACGCAATCGAGATATGTGCAATGACCTCAACAACCGTCTACGTGAGGACATGCGCACCCGCATCGACCGCCGCCGAGAATGCCATCGTTGGAAGGATCGGGACGACGACATCGCTGAGGGCTGTCTCGCCCTCTCTCCCGAGTTCCGCCAGGCCACCTGGCCCAAGAAGTTCAAGATCGATGTTCTCTGCTACGACGGCACCACCAACCCCCGGGACTTCCTGCAGCTCTACTCGCTTGCTGCGGTGGTCACCGGGGCCGACGAGATCATGATGGCTAACTGGTTCCTGTTGGCCCTGAAGGGAGACGCCCAGTCGGGGCTCCTCAACCTCCCCAAGTGCTCCATCCGATCCTGGCAGGCACTGAAGGAGTAGTTCCTGAGGGCTTTTCAGGGCGGGTACCAGTGCCCGGGAGTTCTAGCGACCTCCATGACTTCAAGCAGCTTCCGGGTGAGACTCTACGCAAGTTCATACATCACTTCACCCAAAAGATGAACACGATCCCCTGCATCAAGGAGGAGCTGGTAATCCAGTCCTTCCACGCCAACGTCCGACACACCCGGATGTGTGAGAAGCTGAGCACGCATCGCATCAAGACCACCCGCGAGCTCTGGGAGCTTGCGGACCGCTGCGCTCGTGCTGAGGAAGGGGTCAAGTTCCCCGGCGAGGACGAACCTGAGGACAAGGTCACCCCCGCCAAGAGCAAGAAGCGGGACCCTAGACCCGACAAGCGCGTCTTCGTCACCGATCCTCTTCCCAAGAAGACCATGCCCACCTCAACCTCTGAGTGGGGAGAAGACCCATGGTGCCACATCCACCCCGACGGCAATCATCTGCTCAAGGACTGCCTCCAAATGAAGGGCCTCGCTACATGTGCGTAGCGTCAGGCCGACGGGGTCGGCCCCGGCGCCTGCTACAGCTGCGGACTCACCGGGAACTACTCCCAGAACTGCCCCACGGGTCGCCAAGGCGGTGGTGACCGGGGGTGGGGATGCGGCGGAGGCCGCGGAGGAGGGCGCGGACCGAACAACCCAGAGTTCGCCAACGACAACAACGGGGACGCTCCGGCTCCCCAGGGCGGTGGCAACGGTCAATTTCAAGAGATCAACGGCGTCGTTGGGTGCATCCACGGAGGGGCCTCCCTACCTGTGGCACCCCCCTCTGACACATGTTGCCAGAGAGGCGGTCGCCCGTGCGCCAGCCCAGGATATCCGGACGCACGTTACGACAATGCAACATAGCGGAAATATCATTACACAATCAGGCCCAAAGGGCTACAAATGGTTTACATGGCCATCAAGCATGACAAATTATCATGGCCAAGTATGGCACGGGACAGAGTTTAACTGGCAGCAGAAGACAAAGATACGGTAACGGCTTGGTGCGACTCCATTCCACAGGCATGTGGCTGGACTACTAATCCTAGCACGCTCTTGCTCCATCTCCTTGCTATGGTAGTAGACTAATCCTATCAACGTCTGGCCACATGAAAAGCCAGTTTGAGTACAATGATGTACTCGCAAAAAAACAACCACAAGACATGAACAGTCAAGCAATCAGTCAACAAGTAACCAGCGATAATAATAATGTAAACATGGCAAGTGTCTACTCACGACATTCCAAGTGGATAGCAACAAGGTAGCACAAAAAAACCATGGCATAAGCAAATAACGGGGGTACCACCGGTACAGAGTCCAAGCCAGGTGGGGTTGGATCGTGTAATGGAAGTCACACAAAGAGCTTACCTGTGATGAATAACGGGTGTACCCAGGCCCAACGGCCTTACCACATGTGTCAAACTTCTAGGCCCACTGGCCTCATCTTTACACTCTGGGAATGCACGGTTGATGTTGGCTCAGGCCTAACTTTAGGCTCCCAACAATCACACCGTCATCCCTAAACACGGGTAACCATCCACAAGTAACATTCCCTGCATCGGCTTATTGTTCATTGTTGTTCATATTTCTTTCAAACAAAACTTAAGTTTAACCTCCGGACTCGACAAAGGACAATAGTGTGACCGACACTGAACTGTTCCTTAACCTAGGAACAAGGCTAGCTGCTAGTTGACACACTCTCGAGAGGTTGTAGTTACCACCCATCTAAATGCACCATATAGTTGGTACTTTTAGGAAATCATCCTCAAGGCGGCCTGATACACTTACATGACCATTCACGCTACCAAGACACTCCCTGTATAACTACCGACATAACTCTATGTCTTATGACGAAGTGAATCCGACACGTCCCCAACTCATGAGCGACACCTAGCTCCAGAACCTTCGCAAGACTAGCCCCGACCACAACTATGCAGTATCCGACTAGACTTGCCAAGTGGGTAGCATCAAAGGAGGCTTGATAGGTTACATAGGCTATGACTCTCCCATTTGGGCGATAGTGGTAGTGCATTCAATGTTAAGATTAGTGGCACTATGGACTGACCCTGTCGATGTTTGGAGGGGGTTTCATTTAGTCTAGTCATTCAACAACAAGTCCAAACAATAGAGGATTAGTCCAACACAATAAAGGATTAGTCCAACACAACAAGTATAATATCACTTCAACATAAGACCATAAGCAAACATAAGCCACACGATGGTTCAAGCAATATATAGTTAGTTTGCATCGACCGGGTGACTACAGGGCCACCACTGATCGAGCAAAAAAAAGAAATAAAAATAGTTAGTTCAATCAATGGTTAGTTTGAATTGACCGGGTGACTATAGGGCCACCACGGATCAAGCAAAAAAAATAGTTAGTTCAATCAATGGTTAGTTTGCATTGGCCGGGTGACTATCACCACTGATCAAGCAAAGAAATAAATAAAAACAGTTAGCACAGGTGGTTAGTGTCAATCGGGCGACTGTGGCGGAGATACCTCCGACCAGCGTCATCACAGATCAACTACATAAGTTAGTGGAGGCATCCATGTGAACCCGTTCCTCCATTCCATTGACTGCGGCGGTTCCCCCAGTCCATCGTCGCCGGAATGGGGAGTGGTGGATGGTACCGTCCAACACACGCCACAACTCTACAGAAAAGTAGCTGGTTCAATCCACTTGGGCAGGACCCAACATGTATTTAGTCGGGGTACCAGAACTCAACCCACGGGACATGGGTTTATCGTATTACAGGAATGAAAGCAAAGCCACGATACCTCGTGACGCACAGTTCACATGTGATGAGCAAACGAATGCACATATATGGCATGGTAATATGCAAGGAAACAATCATCGCTTGAGTGTTCATAGCAAGTGGTTAGCTTGCCTTCGAAGATCGACATTGTTTGGCTTGGAGGGTCACGAACGTCATGGTTTGGGGTCTCGGTTTGCCGGTACCGCGGGACACACCTATGCAAGCACTCGCCGGTGCTGACCATACAAGCATTTTACAAAAATGAAAAACCTACACTAATGGATAGATCTTTTCAAACTGTGAATTTACAAATTTGAATCACCTCAAACGGAGCTGCGGATCAAAAGTTATGGCTGAGCGACGGATATCTATATGCTGCTCACTTCGGAAAAAAAACAGAAAGGGCTGCTCGGGCTGGGCTGGTGGCGTACTTTCCGAAATCTGCTTTCACTGCATGGAAACATAACCTGAGAAAAGTAGGGGGAGTGTCGTGCTCGTCCGTGACCGCGAGGTGGGCTAGGGAGTGCGGGAGACTGGGGATGTCGGGCGTGAGCTCGCCCGAGGCTTGGCTATGGCGGCCGTGCAGGAGCTCGAAAGGGGGCTCGGGCATGCCGAGCTCCATTTGCTCCTCTGGTCTAGGGGGAGTAGGGGGAGGCAGGGGAGTGAGGTGTGAGGCACGGGAGGAGCTCGAGCTGCTCTCTTATAGCCGGGAACGAGGAGGCAGCGGCTTGCGTCGATTCAACGCAACGGAATAGCTCAAAAAAATAAAAGAGACGGGATAAGATTGGAGATCTGGATAGGGAGTAACTGTGCAGAGAGGTTTAGCTGGGTTTAGGGCTAAGTAGATTTAGGTCATGCCAAAGTGTGCGTTCGTGACGTTCAGAGCGCGACGCGAGCGGCATTGTCCCGTTCCTGTCGACTCGGAGCACCAAACGGGAAACGGCTTCACCACTGGGTCAGTAGAGGCTAGCACAACACAACAAAACAAGAAACACTCAAAGGGACCAACCTTTTCTGTGTAAAATTTTCAGAAAACCGAGGCTACATCAGGTGCTCGATGAAATGACCAAGGTCCTGCACATCTCTGAAAAATCCCCAAAATTCACAGTAGGTTCAAATAGATGTAGATGGTATGTCTATGGAGTTTGAGCTCAAATGGGCACCTGGAAGTTGGTCAACTAATTTGGTGTCCAAAAATGCCCTAATGGCATGGGTATGCCAATTGCACTTACGGAAATGATCTTGATCTGATATTGTGGATATGGGGTTATATATGGGAGGTTGTAAATTTGGCAAAGTACCAATGCCATATGATTTTTGTGCTAGGGGTTGTAAATTTGGCATGAAGAGGGCATTACAAAGGAAGTACCTCAAATATTGCTCAAATGAGGTTGGGCCAATGGAGTGAAATGTTCAGGAGGAGGAATTATGCATATTCCCAAAATTTCAGAATTTCTGGATGATTGTAAGGTGTCTAGATAATTTTTGGATTGAAAAAGGCATAATAGAGAATATGAATAAACTTGGAAATATTGTATGGGACTATGAAATATTTTTCCATGGGAGTGACGTATATGAATAAGGGAACCATTTGGTATCTTGGTGAAATTTATTTCAATCTACAATTATGGTGGTGGCTTTGGTAGGATAGATGGGAGGGGTTCTGGAATCTCCAAATGGAACCAATGTTCGATAGACAAAACAATGGCCTGGAAATATGGTGGAGGTTGACAAAGATCGAGGATTATCGGGAAATTTTCTAAGAGAGCGAAACCAAAGTCAAATCGAAGACCAACAGGTTCAAGGAAAACATTTTGAAAATAGAACAAGTTTTTCAGGTGTGAGAAAAACACCACTAAAATTAGGGACAAATTTTTGGGGTGTTACACTGCCTCCCTCCAATGGCGCAAGAAAGAGACTTATCCGGGAGCTGAACACGGTCGCTTCGGCCCCGCCAAAGCCCCTGGACTGGTCTAATCAGGTCATCACCTTCGACCCGGAGGATCATCCCGACAACGCCGCTGGTGTAGGGATCCTGCCCCTGATCGTGTTACCCATCATCCACAACTACAAGGTCACCAAGATGCTGGTGGACGGAGGATCTAGCCTCAACCTGCTGATGGCCAAGGTCCTGGCAACCCTGCAAATCCCGTTTTCCCCCTTGCAAGACACTGGCGTGTTCCAAGGTGTGAACAGAAACATCACCCATCCTCTGGGGAAGGTCACTCTTCCGGTCACTTTTGGTGACCGCGAGAACTTCCGCACTGAGGACATCATCTTCGACATCGCCGACACGTCGCTCCCGTACAACAGCATCCTCGGCCGGCCTGTGCTGGCCAAGTTCATGGCCGTCTCCCACTTCGCCTACAACATGATGAAGATCCCGGCAGCGTGGGGCGTGATCAAGGTCAAGGCCAACGTCGATGATGCCATCTACTGCGTCCAGAAGCAGAACGAAGCGGTGGCGACAACGATGGATGCTCGCCAAGATGCATTGGAGGAGGGTACCCTGGGGGCTCGGCATCCACGTCCTCAAGGAAGGCGCCTTTCCATGGCGACCCGTAGGTGACCAAGAAGGTGACGCTGACTGGCGACGGCTCCCGCACCATCACTATCGGTGCCCATCTCTCGGACAAATAGGAAAGCGCGCTTGTCGCCTTCCTCCGAGAGAACTCTGACGTCTTCACTTGGGAAGCGTCAGGTCTGCCCAGTGTACCAAGGGAGGTGATTGATCACAAACTGGCGGTAAGCACGGACACCCGCCCTGTGAAGCAAGTTCTGTGGAAGAAGTGCAAAGAGAAGTTGGAGTTCATCATCTCCAAGACTGACAAGCTGCTGGAAGCCGTCGTCATCAAGGTGGTTCCTCACCCTACCTGGGTGGCTAACCCCGTGGTGGTGCCAAAACCGATGACCTCCAAGCTGCGCCTCTGCGTCGACTTCACAGACCTGAACAAGGCATGTCCCAAGGACCCGTTCCCTCTGCCGCGCATCGACCAGATCGTGGATTCTACAGCAGGCTGTGAGTTGCTGTGCTTCCTGAATGCCTTTTCCGGGTACCACCAGATCCTGATGGCGGTCGAGGACTAGGAGAAGACAGCCTTCATCACCCCCAAGGGCTGCTACTGCTACACCTGGATGCCTTTCGGCCTCCGGAACGATGGTGCCACCTTCCAGCGCACGATGCAGGCGAGCCTCGGGCCTCAGCTGGGCCGTAACGTTGAAGCGTACATCGACAAAATTGTGGTCAAGACCCGGTACAAGGATTCCCTTGTGCAGGACTTACACGAGACCTTCAGCAACCTTCACCGGGTCAACTTCAAGCTCAACCCTAACAAATGCGTGTTCGGGGTCCCGTCAGGCAAGCTGCTGGGTTTCCTAATCTCCCACCGGGGGATTGAGGTGAATCCCGACAAGATCAAGGCCATCGAGTGGATGGAGGCACCTCGGCGAGTCAATGGCGTGCAGCACCTCAACGGGTGCATCACCGCACTCGGGCGCTTCATCTCAAGGCTTGGAGAGCGGGCCTTACCGTTCTTCAAGTTGCTCAAGAAATCGGGCCACGTGGAGTGGACCCCCGAGGCCGAGGAAGCACTTCAATCCCTCAAGCGCTACCTCGCCTCAACACCAATCCTCATGGCCCCAACAGAGAAGGAGCCTCTGCTGTTGTACATCGCAGCCACCAACCAGGTGGTGAGCGATGTGCTGGTCGCGGAGCGCGATGCACCCCCGAAGAGATCGAGCAAGAGCAAGCGTCCCGGGGATCCGTTCCCGGGGCAATCGAGCAAGAAGAGACGGCCGGGCGACCAGGCGTTCGAATATCCCAGCACCCCGACCCCACCCGTCAACATCGAACCCGACATCGCGGGAGACAAAGGAGTCCACTCCGAAGCGGACCCGCCGGGGGCTACTCCAACAACACCCCGGGGCGCTGAGGACGTGGAAGATGCTGAGCTCGCCAAGGGCTCGGCAACCCGCAAGGTGCAGCATCTGGTCTACTTCATCAGCTCGGTACTGCGCAACGCTCGGGAGTGATATCCCATGATGCAGAATCTTCTGCTGGCCATTCTCATCGCCTCCCGCAAGAGGAGGCCGTACTTCGAAGGACACCCGATCACGGTGGTGTCCAAGTACAATCTGAGAAGCCCCTTGGAGAACCCGCTGGCTACCGGACGCATCTCAGCGTGGGCCATGGAACTTCAAGGCATCGACCTCAAATTCGATCACACGGACAACATCAAGAGCCAAGCACTGGCTGACTTCACAGCCGAGTGGACTGAGACGGCGATTGATGGCCCGGAGGAGGAAACAAGCCTTCCCGAGAAGGAGGATCCCAACACCTGGACCATGCACTTCGATGGCTCCTACACCAAGGGGCACTACAACCGAAATGACCTTTAGTGACAAAGTACTTTTGTCACTTATTAGCCCATTTTTGTCATTGATTAGTTGTGGATGACAAAAATGGTGCGTCATTAGGTTTGTCATTGATTGACCGTCATAGATTCATGGGGATGACGAGATGAAAATTTTTGTCACTGATTTAGATGAATCCGTGACGATGGGAATTTTTGTCAATGATCATGTTTAATCCGTGACAGCCTGATTTGTCATCGTTTGTATGCAAATTTGTCACTAATTGGTTGAATCTGAGTGTACGACTGGTCAACATTAGCTGACGTGGCTTCTTACATGTGGGTCCAGCTATGGTGACGTGGATGCTGATGAGTGGGTCCAGATGCTGTGACGTCAGATGATGTCATGTGGGCTAGATCCAGACAGGTGGGACACATATTTTCTGGCTAGTGGGACCCACTTATTCGTGACATGTGGGACCAATTTTTTCTGGTGAGTGGGACCAAATTTTTTCTGGTATGTGGGACCCACAAATGCTGACGTGTGGGACCATTTCGTTTTTCGAGAAGTGGGACCCACATTTTAGGATTGTGGGACCATACGTTGCTGTTTGGTGGGCCCAGAATGTGGTGACGGTGTCACATTTTCCGTCATTGTTGGAACGGAAAATTATTTTGTAAAAATGTAATTTTCTGGCAATTTTGAGCAGAGAAATACAATTGAAAACAAATATATAATTGGAACCGAATCAATATTATAGGAATTATAGTGGCACACATACTATAAGTCTGAAAGACACAAACATTTGTAAGACACTGAGGTGAATAAAAGAGGAAATAGTAGTATCTAGCATTGTTCTTTATTCAAAAGATGCATCAGGATGGTGGTCATCAGTTGGGCTGCGATGATTGCTGTGACGTCCTTAAGAGCAAACTAAGCAGCGCATCCATTTCTTGTTGCCTCTTTTCATAAGCCAGACTCTTCTCTTCCTGAGATTTCTTGAGAGCTGCATGTTCTTCATCCTGCTTTCTTCTCATTTCTTCAAATTTCTGTTCCTGGGCTTGCATCCTTGACTCCAGATCATTTTTATACCTTTCAGCTGCCAGTACTGATTGTTGCTCCTGATCAGCAAGCCTCTCTTCTAGCTCTCTAATGCGCTCTTTGGAAATGGTGTATCTCTGGGAGCATGATGAGACGCCCAATCTTGACAAGAATGTGCTAGAGCTGGAGGAGCTCTGTTCCTTGAGGACTTGTTGAACAATCATCACATCTGTTTCTTCAGGATGATCCTCTGGATGTGGTCCCATCTTTCTTAGCAGCATTTGTTCCTGCAATTAGATTCAAATGTTTCAAATGCTAGTATGCCGAGACAGTAATAATAAATTTGTGTTGTTGTTAAATATTTCGTACATAAGCCTCTTGTGCTTCCTGAGGCATCACACCATCCTTGCTAGTGTGGGTAATTCTGTAAAATTCAATTGGTGATGTTTCCTCCTCGTTGTTCAGAGCCTTCTACAAGGTTTAGTACATTTTGAGTATCAGTTCTATAAATTATATATTTGCAGTACAAGTAGCTAAGTAATTGCGTAGACCTAGTTGAAATACTTACAACATGCTCGTAGTGGGCAATGTAGCTTCTTGATCCAGTGGTATGGTGCTGCTTCACATTTTCTCTGTTCTTTACATTCTTCATACACATTTCCTGTATTAAGCAGGTGGGATCTAATTAGGTGATGCAAAAAATAAAATATGTATGAATTAAGTTGCTAGCTGTAGGTGAAAGAAATATGAATTATGTACCTGGTAGTGGTCATCAAACCATCTGTTCACAAGTTCTTTCCAACTATTCTCGTCTACATTTCTTGGCTTCATCAAATAAGCTTGCTCAGGAGTAAGCTTTTGAATCTTGGGCCAATACACCTTCTTAAGCCTATAGCGTTGTTGTCGAACACTATTTTGTATCATTTCTGTGCACACAGTTTTTGCCACATCATCATTTGTGTCCATCACAAACTTTTCCTGCAAAAGAGGGTTTGCATATGCACAAATTAGGTTGTTAACCATGTTACAGTCTGAATAATATAGATGAAGAGAGTAGACTCACCGCAACTTTTTTAATCGCAGAAGGAACAGCATCTTGTAGACTCTTATCTTTGTCGTAGAGCTTCCAGTGCGTTGCAAGGGGCATCTTATCGCTGCGGATGTGTATACCAACCTCAGAGCTTAGTTTTGCTGCATGTAGAGGATTTTTGGGTCTTCTCACGCCTGCAGTGAAGTCAATTTGCATTTTATTGCCACCATTTTTTTTGTCCATTCATGGAGTGCGCTGGGGTGGTCCTAACCTCGCCAACCGGCGACCGCCTAAAGTACGTCGTCCAAATGCACTACCAAGGAAACATCTCCAACGACACAACGGAGTACGAAGGCCTGCTCGCGGGACTTCGTGCTGCCGTTGGTCTCGGCATCGGCAAGCTCATCGTCAAGGGTGACTCTCAGCTAGTCATCAAGCAAGTCAACAAGGAGTACGCTTGCCCTCATATGGCGCCATACGTCGAGGAAGTGTGGAAACTCCAGCGGCGCTTCACCAGCTTCAGGGTTGTGTACGTTCCGCGGGAGGAGAACACATCTGCGGACGAGCTATCACAACTAGCGTCCAAGCGGGAGCCAGTGCCTCCCGAGATCTACATCGAGGTGCTCCGGCGGCCTTCGGTCTCCGCCGAGAGGCTCATTCCAAGGTCGGCATCAACACCGGGGGCTGGCGACCCTTCTACACCGACAACACGGGTAGCCAGCCCTGAAGCTCAAGACCCGGCAGTGCCTGTGGTAGAGCAAGTTCAGATACCCTCTGCCCAGATGGTATTGTTGGTGGAGTGAGCTCACCCCGCCTGGGCTAAAGACATCGTCAAGTACATGGTGGAGCACGCCCTCCCGGAGGACGATCACGATGCCGAGCAAGTGGCCCGTCGGGCTAAGCTCTACGTCTTAATTGACGGCGAGCTTTACCGGCGGCACGACAACGGAGTCAAGTTGTGGTGTATACCTCAAGAACAAGGCCAAGAACTACTGAAGGACATACACGAGGGCACGTGTTCGAGTCACGTGGCATCAAAGTCACTGGCGGGTAAGGTCTTCCGCCAAGGGTTCTATTGGCCAACTGTATTTCACGACGCCGAGCAACTAGTCAAGACCTGTGAAGCTTGCCAGTACTACGCGAAGAACATACATCCGCCGGATCAAGCGTTGCAACCAATACCAATCTCCTGGCCGTTCGCGGTCTGGGGGCTGGACATCGTCGGCAAGGTACCGAAGTAAGTCGGAGGACATGAATGCCTGTTCGTCGCCATCGACAAGTTTACAAAGTGGGTAGAAGTGATGCCAGTACCACGTCAGACGGCTCAGGCCGCCGTCAAGTTCATCGAAGGAATCGTCTACCGCTTCGGAGTCCCAAACAGAATCATCACGGATAACGGCACTCAGTTCACAAGTCGAACCTTCCTTAACTTCTGCGAAGAAATGGGCATCAAGGTGTGTTTCGCCTCGGTGTCCTACCCAAGAAGCAACGGACAAGTAGAGCGAGCCAATGCATAGGTACTCAAGGTATTGAAGACCAAAGCCTTTGACAAGCTAGAGGACACATGGAAGAACATGATCGATCACCTGCCAAGTGTACTGTGGTCCCTCAGAACAGCACCAAGCAGAGCCACAGGAGAAACACCTTTCTTCCTTGTGTATGGAGCTGAAGCTGTCCTACCAACGGAGCTAAAGTATGAGTCCCCCTGGGTGCTTGCATATGATGAAGAGACGCAAGTCGAGAGAAGGATTGATGACATAAACCTGCTGGAAGAGAGTAGGTGCCGGGCATCTTTGCGATCAGCCCGGTACCAGCAAGGGCTCCGTCAATACCACGGTCGTCATGTCCGCTCACGGGAGCTGCAACCCGGAGACCTGGTACTCTGAAAGAAGCAAAAAATGGAGGGCATGAACAAGATGTCATCCAAGTGGGAAGGGCCCTAACGAGTCACTCATACCCTGAGACCCGGTGCGGTGTACCTTGAGGACGAGAAAGGCAGGCCAGAGGGCAACGCCTGGAACATTGAGAATCTCCGCAAATTCTACCCCTGATTACGAACATGAATCGCCCAATGTCGAATCCGTTAAAGCATGCCCAGGGGGCTAGTGTTATGTAATGGGGTGTAAGAATCGTCGCCAAGGAAATAAAGATAAGTAATTTCAATTCCGTGAGCCTCAATTCTTTTATGTAAGCGTGTTATCCATAGCAACCCGTAAGCAGGGGGCTGATATGTGCCGGTGGCTGACAGGTTGAAGCGTGAGTGAACTCTCGAATAGAGGCACTGCCACCTAGTCATGTCATACTGTCGTAGAGAGGGGGAATGGGTAGTGCTGTGGTGAGACGCACTTCATCACAGAAATGCACTGTCAGCTGTGCTTGCGGTTTGCTTCAGATAACATGCTAACATGGTTGAAAAGAGGGTCCATTATTTTCCTACTGAAAGTTTGCTGTGTGTAGCTCCTTCCCGGGACAGGATCTGGCGGCGGAAAACGACTAAGGAGTGGGGTACCCGGGAAGGACAAGACGGATCGGGGACGCGGCGCAAAAATAGCTAAGTCCTTGCATCTGCATCCTGCACTTAGGCATACTATCTCGCTCAGAGTCAATATACTATAGACCTGCGCATACTTGACGGTTGATGAGAGCCTTTGTAGGGGTAGGCGCCCACCCCGGTGAACGGTCCGTTTCCCTCTGGCCTAGTACACGAGGTCTGTGGGGAGGACTCCCGGAAGGTATAGTCTTCCTTAGGGGTACATCTGCCGTGCATCGGTAAGAGTACTTGGCTACCTAAGAAGCCTTCTCTGAAAACCTGACGGCGCGTTAGTGCAAGGGAAGATTTGGGAAATGACCCCGGAAGTTGAGGCTAGGGTTGCATTCATTCGAATTTACATTCCGAATTACAATTCTGAATTTACATTCGGTGATGCAATTTCTTAAGCCTATGCTACTAAGGCCAGCTCGGAGCTAAACCTCCCAGCTGTGCGTTTCTTGTTTTCTTCATGCCTGACGGGGGAACCCTCGATTCCCGGGGACGCCTGGGGAGAGAGGAGGAACCCGGCAGGACTTTCAGAAGTCTCATGGCCTCCCCGCGCGCCCGGGCGCCAAGCAGCGAGACAAGGAGAGTATCTCGACCGCCACCTCGCTCATGGCGTTGTCGTCCGCCTGCAGCAAGAAACAAGTTTGGTCAAGATCCGGGCCAGCCCCTCAAAGGTGCAAAGGATCAGGGAAGTCACGGCGCTTACCTGCTCGATGGCTTTGAGCTCAGACCATAGCGCGGCCACTCCCGGGATCCCCGCTGTCTTCTCCATCAAGGCCGCAAGGATCTGGGCCCTGTGAAGGGCACGCGCGTGGGCCTCTTCCTGAGCCATGGGGCCAGAGATGGCCGCCAAGCACGAGACACCCTCGACGAGGGCGGGGCGGGACACCACCTCTCCCTCTTCTCCAGCGGCTCGGGCCCCAGCTCCTCTGGGCGCCTCCGCCGCGCCCTCGTACACAGACGCCACCGTTGACGTCTCCGATAAGGATATCTCTGCCTCCCTAGACATTGCTCTGCGATCTATGGAGGGGCGGAGAATGTGGAAGGCAAGATGGCGAAAGGAATCAGAAGGCAATGAAGAGCTTGGGGGTTGGGGAGCCTTTTTTATAGGCCCTCCATCCCCTCGGCGGTACAACTGGAGTAGTGATTGGGGACGCGTTTTTCAGGAAACCGTTTCTCTTTCACACTTATTCAGTTTGAAGGCCAAGCGACGCCAAAGGCGCAAATTCTTCATTTCAAGTGCTACAAGGGACCTACTTTTACACAAAAGGTTGGCTTCTAAGCGAGCAGGGAGTATCGTCGTACAGCGTAAGGCGCTACTGATGGTGTAGAATAAAGAGTTGGGTGGTGCCCCAAGCGAAGGCGTGGATGTAGCAAGTAGCAGTTTTCCCTCGTTTTAACGAACCGAGGTTTATCGAACCAGTAGGACTTTGAAATCAACAACGAGGTGAATGTTGAAGATCTCTGGCACTTAATCTTCAACAGACGTGGACCTGCACACACTCAACCGATTACTTTGCCCCCAACGGCGGAAAGGTTGTCAATCTTTCCGGTCTTGCAGAAAACAAAGCTGTTAATTGTATGATGAAATATGAAAATTGACCAGTGGAGTAATGATGATAAAAAGCAAGTAAATGAGGTTGTAAACAATATAAAAATATGGACCGGGGGCCATGGGTTCACTAGTGGAGTCTCTCAAGTAAATAAAATATGCATGTGATGGGTGAACGAATTACAGCTAGGCAATTGACAAGATTATGACACAAACCCAATTTAGTTATGACATAAAGAGCGAGATAATATTTATGTAGGCATCATGACAATGATGAAAGACCATTGAGTCCAACTACATCTTTGTCTAAAAAGTCCACCGTGGGATCGCTATCTAGCCTGTCACCCAACGGTATTAAGTTGCAAGCAACATACATTTGCATTAAGTAAAGTGCATGAAGTAAGCATTACTAATATCAAAAGAGACATTAACACCGCTGTTTTACCCTTAGTAGCAACAGCACACCCTCGCCCTTAGACGTTTCTGTCACTCGTGCCCAGGAACAGAAGGGGGCATGAACCCACTATCTAGCATAACTACTCTGTCTTGGAGATACACACAATCACTTGGCCAAAGTAACTACGCATATCGGAGAGCATGCAAGACCACAAATCAATTATATAAGAATCATGCATAATCTGAACATAACTTCATAATCCATCGGATCCCAGCAAACACATCACATAGCATTACAATAATTGATCTTGATCATGTTAGGCAGCTAACAAGATCATAAGACATGAAGCACAAGGGTGAGAGACTACCATCTAGCTACTGCCATGGACCCGTAGTCCAAGGAGAGACTACTCACAAATCATCCCGGAGGAAGGCATGGCGATGAAGAGCCCTCCGGGATGGATCTCCCCTCCGGCAGAGTGCCGGGATCAGCTTCAGATTGGACCCTGAACTAGGGTTTTTGGTGATGGCACGTCGGGGTCGAGTTTCTGGAAAATAATGGCCGCCCTCTCAGTTTTAGGTCAAAAGGGATTTTATTGGCGTCGGAGGGGGCCGAGGCGGTGCCCAGGGGGCAGGGGCGGGTCCCACCCATGCCTCGAGGTGGGGCCGCGGCAGGGGGCCGTCCCTGGCCCCTGGGTGGCCCCCCAGGTCACCCTTCGATGTGGTGGTGTATTTCCCCGCATAAAAAATCCCCGTATATTTTCAGGTAATTCCGACGATGTTTCCTGTGGTGCACTTTCTGAAATACAAAACAGGCAGAAACAGGAAACTGGCACTGGGCATCTTGTCAATAGGTTAGTCTGACAAAATGCATAAAAATGATATAATTGATAGTAAAAACATGTGACAATATCACAAAACTAGCATGGATCACTCAAAAATTATAGATACGTTTGAGACGTATCAGCTACTTCCATAAGTACGTTGACGAGGCCGCCAAGATGGAGGTCAAGGACAACTTCGGGGCTGCCGTCCCGGGATCTCCTTGCTCGGCCTCAGGATGACGAGCTCTCCTCGGACTTGACGCGGAAGGAGCTTTCTTCATCTTCATCATCGTCCTCATCGCCAAAGCCGCTGCTTTGACTGATGCTGTCGCTCTTCGCGCAGCAGTCCACGCGTCCTCCATCGGCGCTGAAAATCTTCACGGAGAGTGTCTTGTCTCCGTCGTAGTCAAACGCCAGGAGCTGCCCCAGGGTCAGGCGGCGGGAGAATGCGAACGCCTTCCACCCACAACCCAGGAGCATGAAGTCGTCGACGGTGTACTCCACTTCGACCCAGTAGGGGCCGTTGGGGCAACCTTCCACCTGCAACAAGAAGCCGGTGGGCCTACCGTCATCCAAATCCATCGCCACCGTGAAGGAGTCTGGCAGATGGAACCGGCTGCGTGGCCTGATGTCTAGATCTACGACGAACTCGAACGCAGGGAAGCCGGAGTGGGTCGTACTCCGGGGAGGAGGGGCTGGGGGACCCACAGTCCCGCCGCCTCCGCGACCACGGCTCCCTCGACCACGACCGCGGCCGCCACCGCGACCGCGTCCCGCTCGACCTCGGGGAGCAGCTCTCCCGCGGCTGCAGGAGGCCACCTCCACCGGAACTGAGGAAGAACGGGTGCGCCCAACTCCTTTCCTAGCTCTCGCCATCGACGCTCTTGGTTACGCTGGGGATTGGAGCTGGGGAACAAAGAAGACAGATGAAGAACTGGGAGGGGCACCCCTGCCCTTAAGTAGGCTTGGCTGTGTTTCCGCCTCCGGCCCCCTCGCATTCTCCGTTTTCGAGGATCGAGGAGGCAGACACAGTTACTCCCCCAAGTGGATAACTCCAAACGTCCACTCCCTGATGGATGGGACAGAAGAAGAGCGTGGCCGCCGCGACTATGCCCGGGGGCTACTGTCGCAACAGTGGAACAGGGGGTTCCCCTGATGCGGTCAAAGTGGGTTCACCGCCTATGGGCCCACTTAGAAGGCGAACCAAGCGAAGACTCAAGACTGGTAGATGGGCCTCCCCCATCTACCCCACGGCATCGACAACCACGGCTAAGGACCGGGTGACCTCCCGGGGTCACCCTCAACCCGACAGAAGACGCGGGGGTCCCGGGGACCCGACGCCCGGCAGGTGGCCAGGCTCATCCCCGGGGGCTTCGACCTCTGCGCGCGAGAAGGAGATAAGCTTGCCAGCACCTGATGGAAGCTCCTAGAAGACTTGGGCGCCAAGAAGGAGGAGGCTCCACGTGGGCACAAGGACGAAAAGGTGTCAGACCTTGTCCGCCCGCCCTGCCAAAAGTGGGCGACCGCACCTAACCCCTCAGATGGGAATGCTTGGACGAGGGGCGGCCACGTCGCTCCATAAGTAGAACCCGGAGGAGTTTCCCTGCCTAAAACCCCTCCGCCCCCAAAGGTGCCCTTATGGGATCCCCTTAGCCTATAAAAGGAGGACGGAGGCACCGGAGGGGAAGGAGAGATCTTTTGGACAAGAGAGAGAGAGGCTAGGCTAGGAGCGCACCAAGTAGGGAGTAGTTTAGGCGAGAGGTGATCTCCTCCGGGAAGGATCTACTCGTCTTCAACCTCTAGCCAGCACCTTCTGGGTTCCCACCCGCAACCACCTTTGTAAGCTACACCATGATGATCCACTCAATCCAGACATGCAGGAGTAGGGCTGTTAGCCTCCGGGCGGCCTGAACCTGGGTAAACTCCTTGTGTCTTTGTGTTGTGCGGTAGTACGTAGATCGGAGATCTCGGCGAGGTTCTCCCGGACGTCGACGTCTCCCTCTGAGGTATCCTTTACTCCCGGTGTCCGTGATCCAAGACACGACACGTACTCTCTAGAATTGCTACTTGCGTACACCCTAGAATTGGTATTTGGGTACTATCTTCTAGGTTGCATGACTAGTTTAATTCATGTTTTACTAGTCATATTTTATCTACTATTTTTAAGGATTAAATTATGTGGAAAATTTCTCATATATTCAACACATGATGCCTCATCGCCGTCACCTCATTCGGGAGGTATATATCAAGGTGCTTCATCAACTTTTTCGTCAGCACACCGCTGCCAGCCGCTATAACCTCGACCACAAAGATGGGCATACGTCCTCTGATAGTACTACTGCAATACGTGATGACATCGATGATGACATTGATCGCATCCAACGGCTAAGGCTGCATCGACAAACTGATATCATCGGTAAGAACTCCAGTCAAAGCGTCTACGTCGTCACTTACGTCTATGCCACTCCCGCTATGAATACGGAAGGGGAGAAAAAGAGAAACCATCACAGACACAGTTAATGATGATGGAGAGGATGAGACGACGGAAGCGCAAGACTTCAAATCCAGTCGAAATCATCTGTTTCACTCCCGCTACGGCTGAGAAGGGTGTTAGAATACATGTACGTGTTAGACTAGGATTCTAGAGATGTGATATTGTACTCCAAGTCTCTCCTCATCATGGACTCCTATATACACCCCATGAGGGTCATGTTAAATATAATAACAAAATATTAGCGATCAATTCTTTCTAGAGAACCCTCTTCAAAAAATTTCCACCGTGCATAGGAACCAGGGCTCAATATCCAGGACAATGAGGTGGTAGATGATAGACGCCATCATCACCATCTGCACATAGATTGCCCGATCGTCCTTCGGTAGGAGCCTGGTTTTCCACAGCGTGAACTTGGCAGCATAGTTAAGGGCTGGCACGAGGCCTGACTTCAGCAGCTCCGTGATGGAGAAGGGGGAGGCCCAGGTAAAGAGAGGCACGATGACTGATTCCTAGCACCCACATGTCGGCCAGGAACCCACGGTGATCATGCCGGAGAGGGTGCCCATCACCGGGATGAGGAGCAAGGGGGGTTGGCTCCCCCGCCGCAAACCACGCCCTTGGCTAAAGCCAACGCATATTAACCAGCACCTTGGTAGTGGCCGAGCCATTGGAGTATCTAGCGGGCGGGCCGGGGGGGGGGGGTGGCCCATGATTGCTACAGATGAAGAGTTGGGTTGTGCCCCAAGCGAAGGCGTTGATGTAGCAAGCAGCAGTTTTCCCTCGTTTAACGAACTGAGGTTTATCAAACCAGTAGGACTTTGAAATCAACAACGAGGTGAATGTTGAAGATCTCTGGCGCTTAATCTTCAACAGACATGGACCTGCACACACTCAAACAAATACTTTGCCCCCAATGACGGAGAGGTTGTCAATCTCTCAGGTCTCGCAGAAAACAATGCGGTTAAACGTATAGTTGAATAAAATGATTTATGAAAATGGACCAGCAAGCAAGTGATGATGGAAAGTGATGAAATAAGATTGCAATCAATGTAAAAAGATGGACCGGGGGCCATGGGTTCACTAGTGGAGTCTCTCAAGTAAATAAAATACTCATATGATGGATGAACAAATTACAGCTAGGCAATTGACAGATTATGACACAAACCCAATCTAGCTATGATAAAGAGAACATGATAATATTTATGTAGGCATCACGACAAGGAACAAAGACCGTTGAGTCCAACTGCATCTTTGTCTAAAAAGTCCACCGTGGGATCGCTATCCAGCCTGTCACCCATCGGTATTAAGTTGCAAGCAACAGACAATTGCATTAAGTAAAGCGCATGAAGTATTAAACATCAAAATAGACTTTAATACCGCTGTTTTACCCTGAGTAGCAACAGCACACCCTCTCCCTTAGACGTTTCTGTCACTCGTTCCCAGGAACAAAAGGGGGCATGAACCCACTATCTAGCATAAATACTCTCTCTTGGAGATACATACAATCACTTGGCCAAAGTAACTACGCACATCGGAGAGCATGCAAGAACACAAATCAGAATATAAGAATCATGCACAATCTAATCATAACTTCATAATCCATCGGATCCCAGCAAACACATCACATAGTAATACAATAGTCGATCTTGATCATGTTAGGCAGCTCACAAGATCATAAGACATGAAGCACAACAGAGAGAGAGACTACCAACTAGCTATTGCCATGGACCCGTAGTCCAAGGTGGGACTACTCACAAGTCATCCCGTAGGAAGGCATGGCGATGAAGAGCCCTCCGGGATCGATCTCCCCTCCGGCAGAGTGCCGAGATTAGCTTCAGATTCACCCCCAAACTTGGGTTTATGGTGGCGGCGCGTCGGGGTGAGTTCTCGGGAAAATAATGGCCGCCCTCGGGTTTTTGGGATTTTAGGGATTTTATAGGCGTCGGAGGGGGCCGAGGGGACCCACCAGGAGCAGGGGCGGGTCCCACCAGGAGCAGGGGCGGGTCCCACCCACGGGTCCTGGGTAGGCCGCGGCCGGTGGCCGTCCCTGCCCTATGGGTGGCCCCCAGGGCTACCCTCTGGACTGGAGGTGTCTTCCGTCGCATAAAAAATCTCCGTAAATTTTGGGCTTAATCCGACGATATTTCCTGTGGTGCATTTTCTAAAATAGAAAAACAGCAAAAACAGGAAACTTGCACTGGGCATCTTGTTAATATGTTAGTCCGACAAAATGCATAAAAATGATGTAAATTGATAATAGAAACATGTGACAATATCATAAAACTAGCATGGATCATTCAAAAATTATAGATACGTTTGAGACGTATCAGCCTACCCAGAATTTTGGGATTTTTTTTGACCCCCCATATAGGAAGCATGTGCTGGGCCATGCTGGGCTCCTGGCCTGCTACCTTTTTCCTATCGATCGCGTTTCCTGGCCGAGAGGAAGGGAGTGGAGGCCGAAACCCTGGCTCGCTCGCGTCCCCTGTCGAGCTCCGCACCATCACGACCTACCGATTGCGTGTCTTTTCCGGAAACATGAAGCGAAGAAGATTGCAGCTCCGTTAGTGTTAGATGATGAACACATTGAAGATAATGGGCTTTTGTTGGCGTGTGTTGATTCTGCACCTCCACCTCCGATCCAATCTGATTCTAAGAGTGAGGCCGAAATGGAAGTTCCAACACCAAATCCACCATCACCTCAACCCCAACGGGCATATGATTGTCACTTCCTTCCACAAGATCCAGGCGAAATGATTCCTATTTCAGCATATAATGTGAATGATCAAGATGAAGTTAGAAGAAGGTATATCGGAAAAGGTCCATGCCAACCATTTGAGCATACCTTCCCAACCAGAAAAATAAATGGTAAAAACCGACACTTTAGCTTTGTTTGGTTCACCACTTATAGTTGGCTAAAATATAGTATGTTGCCTTCTGCTTTGTATGCTATTTGTTTAAAGGAAGATCCAATGGGGGTCCTGGAGGTGGTACCTTTGTTAAAAATGGTTTAGAGATTGGAAAAGGCCCGAATCATTTTCAAAATATGTGGGCGGTGTTAGTAGAATTCACAACCAAGCTCAAGAGAAGTACAACCTATTTGTTACACCCAACACCGAAATTGATAATGTTATTGTGAAGGTGTCTAAAAAGGATCTACATCTCTACAAGTTAAGGCTAACTTATTCTCTTAGATGCTTGAGGTTTCTTTTGAATCAAGGTTTGGCTTTTCGTGGACATGATGAGAGTGAAGATTCAAACAACAAGGGGAATTTTATTGAACTTCTACAATGGCTTGCTAAAAATAATGAAGAAGTTAATAAGCTTGTTTTAAAGATTGCTCCTGGAAATTGCATTTTGAAGAGTCCTTCAATACAACATGAAATTATTGAATGTTGTGCGGTTGAAACTACTAGACTAATTATTGAAGATGTTGGTGGTGACCACTTTGTAATTCTAGCTGATGAGCAAAGAACAACTTGCTCTTTTCTTGCGTTATGTTGATAAATTTGGAAGAGTATGTGAGAGGTTTCTTGGACTAGTTCATGTTTTCGATACTACTTGATTGTCACTTAAGGTTACGATTCTATCCTTGCTAAAATATTATAAGTTGACTCCCACTCAAATTCGTGGGCAAGGATATGATGGAGCTAGCAACATGAAAGGGTAGATTAAGGGGTTGAAGACATTGATCATGAATGAGTCACCATGCGCTTATTATATCCATTGCTTTGCACATCAACTTCAATTGGTTCTTATTGCCGTTGCAAAGGAAAATGAACCATGTGTGTGTTTTTTTATCATGTTTCTTACTTGCTCAATATTATTGGAGTTTCTTGCAAACGCCATGATATGCTTCAAGATGTTAGAGCTCAAGGTTTTGGAAGCACTTGAAATTGAAAGTGGAAATGGATTGAATCAAGAAATGGGTATATCTAGACCCGGTGATACTCGATGGGGTTCTCATTTTAAAACCATTTGCCACATTGTTGATATGTATCCCACAATTGTTGAATAATTGTAAGGATTGGAAAAGATCCTTCACAAAAGGGTGAGTGGACAAGAATACGTGGAGTGGCTGGAGCCATTGAATCATTTGACTTTGTTTTCAATCTTCACTTGATGCTTGTTATTCTTGGTTATACAAATGATTTGTCTCAATCTTTACAAAAGAGGGATCAAGATATTGTTAATGCAATGGATCTAGTTGCATTGGCAAAGAATAAACTTCGTGGTATGAGGTCTCATGGATGGGAAGGATTTCTTGCTAGGGTGACATTGTTTTGCAACAAACATGGCATTGAAGTTCCTTCACCGGATGATCAATATGTGGCTCATGGAAGATCACATCAGTATTATGAAATACAAACAAATGATGATCGTTATAGAAGAGAAGTATATCTTGGTATCCTTGATCAAATTATTCAAGAGCTTGACAATCGGTTTGATGAGGTTAATATGGAGTTGGTTATTTGCATGTAGGCTTTGAATCCATTGTATTCATTTGCTTCTTATGATGCACAAAAGGTAATGCGACTTGACCACTTCTACCCCAATGACATATCAAGTGTGGAGTTGATAAGACTTGAGTTCCAACTTGAAACCTTTATCGATGATATGAGAAAAGATGATAGGTTCAAATCTGTAAATCATCTTAGTGAGCTCTCTATTATGCTTGTCGAAACAAAAAAGCATATTGTTTATGATTTGGTCTACTTACTTCTCAAATTGATATTGCTCTTACCGGTGGCGACGGCAAGTGTTGAAAGAGTATTTTCTGCAATGAGTCTAGTAAAAAAATAAGTTGAGAAATAGTATGGGTGATGATCTCTTGAACTATTGCTTAGTTAAATTTATTGAGCAAGATGTGTTCTTGGAAGTAAGTGAAGATGCCATAGTTGAAGCCTTCATGCGAATGCGACGGCGTAGAGTTGACAAGTGATAGTGATGTAATTTCCTATTTATGCTATATTTGATCATGTAAAACTTTACCTATGTGTTTAACTATTTTGTATGGGGATCACGCACATTTGAAACATACATATGATCTATAATGTCATGAACTGATTTTCTATTTATATTGTTCATTTGGTGTGTTAAAAAAAATTAGAGAGTGTGCCCACCCTACATTTTTTTCCTAGATACGCCACTGGGCCGAGCTGAGTAGGAACACAACCCACCACACACCAACACCTCTTTGCCTCATGACGCAGATCAAGAACACCCAAGACACATTGTCAAAAGCGCGAGCCAAGCTAATAAACGATTCCCAATTAAATCACGCCTAAAGGGGACATTTGGGGTGAGACCCCAACACCTCCTTGATTGTGAAATTTTATGCACCACTACGTTGTATATTCCTGGATATTGAGAGCTTAGTGGAGCATTACCCAACTATTTATCCTCCCAGAAACGTAATTGAGATCCATCCCTATTGGTGAAAGTCCCAAACCTAAAAAATGACGGCTTCACTTTCATTAGTCCAGCCCAGAAATGGGAATCGCTTTGGAATCAATATATTTATTTTGTACAACCTCCTGCCACACACCCTCCTCATTAATTGAGAGGTTTGATCAACCATTTAATAAAGTAAAGCAGTATTTTTTGCTTCCATATCTTGGATCCCTAATGCGCCTTGATCTTTTGGGGGCATAAGATGCTCCATTTCGCTAGGTTGCATTTGTTTTTGTTGATCACATTGCCAATAAAACCTCGACCTATAGTAATCAATCATTTTTAAGACACCTTTAGTTGCTAGGAAAAAGGATAGCATGTAAAGTACCATATTTACGATCATCGAGTTGATAAAAAGGATAGCTTCATTCAGCTTCATTCATTTGGGCTTCGCCAAAACATAAAGCTTTTCACTCGTATGAAAAAGTTGATTTTCAGCCCCGAAAATTCTTCAAATGTGCACTGTACTAATTTGACGTTTTTTGGCCTTCTCCAAATCATGATCCATGACAAGAATGGTGTCGTGCGCATATTGTAGGATGGACAAACCATAATCAATGAGACGCGGCACAACCCTAAAAATTTAGCCATCTACCTTTCCCGTTCAATAAGTATGGCAAGCATATCCATGACAATATTAAACAAAATTGGTGAATGTGGATCGCCTTGACGAAGACACTTCTTTGTCTGGAAATCGAGTCTGATATCATCGTTAACCTTGATAGCCACACTTCCTTCAGACACATACTCCTTAATCCACTTGCGTCAAATAGGAGATAATCCTTTCATACGTAGTGTTTGTTGCAGAACGGGCTATTTCACTTTATCATATGCTTTTTCAAAATTAATTTTTAAAATCAGACCATTTACATATTTTCTATGCTAATTATGGACCGTTTCAGGCAAGATGACTACTCCATCGATAATGTTTCTACCTTGCATGAATGTCGATTGAGACGGTCGTACCACCTTATCAGCAACACTATTTAATCGGTTATTTGCGATTTTGGTGAAAAAATTAAACTAACATTCAACAAGCATATGGGCCTATATTGTTTAATGCGACAAGCCTCTTGACCTTCGGTAAAAGTATTCTCATGCATATTCGATTTTGAGTAAGCTAAAATAGACCAAATATCCACCCAAGCATTAAATTTGTTCACCCGTTTAAAGTCTACCACACCGCGGCGCCAGCGGTGGCACGGCCAGAGACGCCACGAAGGAAGAGCTTTAGTAGGGTTCGGTTTCCTCCGAAGCCGCCGCCGCGCGAGCGACCTGGGATGGGAGGAAAGGCAGGGGATGGAGGGGTCGGAGGGTGGAGGTGCGGTGGCGACGGGGAACCTGGCGGCGGCGTCTGGGTGGGTATATATAATAATCACTATGCTAGTATCAATTACATACATGAATATATTTAATACTCCCCTATACGAAAAATAAAGCATTAACGACTTTTTCTAATCAGCAATGCACAAATCCAAAGAAAAGTTAGTATTAATACATATAATAAGGTATTCCACGTGAAACATGCAGCTATGTTATTTATAAAAGTTCAATCCATACTTTTTTTTGACACAAAAACAGTAGGAAAGGCCCCTACTGTGTCATTTTTCATTATAAATTAGGGGTTAACATATTTACAATGGGAAAGTTCATAAAAGGAAAATTACAATGAATCAATCCATTGCTGCATGCCTTCCTTGAGGCTTGGCTTAGCTCTATGCATAACCAGAGCAAAGGATTCTTTGAAAAATCTAAAACACTCTAAGATATCTAACTCTTGGTTATCAAAGATGATTTTATTCCTGTGATTCCAAATGCTCCAGCACCTAGTTATAAGCACCTCTTTGTAGCAGTTGGCACTAAATCTTCTGCTTCCATCAATCAGTAGGTTTATGATGTTGAGATCATTATTCCATTCCATGTTGAGCTTCCACCAGAATCCCTGGGTGAAGTCACATGAGAAGAACAGATGCTCCATTGTTTCATTTGGGAATTCCTGACATAATACACATTCCTTCGACTCAATGTAAAAGTTCTTCCTTGTTAGCAGATCTCTTGTGTTTAGCCTGTCTAGCAGGAGCAGCCAGAAAAAGAACCTTTGTTTTGGAAGTACTCTAGATTCCCAAATCCAACTGAAAGGTGCAGGAGCCTTTATTGCAGGGGATAGTTTTGAGTATACCTTTTTACATGAGTATCCCCCTTTCCAGTCAAATTCCCATTGGTCCTCATCTTCATTATTAGACTCAATATATAATTCAATAGCTTCTGAGAGTTCCTCACATTCTTGTGCAGCAATCAATGATAGAGGTAGATGGAAATGATCATAAATATTTTCATGGAAGTCAGTAATGAATCTCTTTAGACTAATGTCTTTATTCTTTGAGAAGGAAAAAAGACGAGGGAATTCCTCCATCAAATTAGTGTCCATCCAATTATCCATCCAGAACCTTATTGTCTTGCCAGATCCCACTGTGATATTTATATTATTTACAAAGCTATCCCATAAGGACAAGCAGTCCTTCCACCAAAATGATCCACATTGGCCTTTAACTTGAGGCAGCTTATCATCATTATAATGTGCCTGCCAGATTAGTTGCACCCAAGGAATATCACACTGATTCATGAACTTGTACAGATTCTTCATCATGAGAGCAGTATTTTGAATTCTTAGGTTCTTTACTCCCAAACCTCCAGCTTCTTTTGGCAAGCACACTTTCTCCCACTTAACCAGACATTTCCCTTTCTTATCAATTTCCTTACCTTTCCATAGAAAGTTTCTGGCAGAATTTTCAACATGGTCCAAAAATCCAAGGGTTAGTTTCATAGCACACATTGCATAATTTGGCATGGCAGAGATGACAGCTTTAACAAATACCAGTCTTCCATCATAAGATAGAGTTGTGGCAATATCAGATAGCCTTCTATCAATTTTCTCCAGAATTCCAATCAAGTGCTCCATTCTTGGTTTGGTAGTACCCATTGGGAGACCCAAGTAAGGGAAAGGAAGTGACTCAGTAATACAGCCAAATACTTGAGCCAATTCATTGCATCTTGAAGCTGAAATATTAATGGGCACCATGGAGGATTTGTTGTAATTTACCCGCAATCCAGTGGATAGGGAGAATTTTTGCAGAAGTGCTTTTAGGTTTGTTATTTGTGCTTGATCAGCTGGCATTATAAGCAAGGTATCATTTGCATATTGAATTATGGGATACTCTAGTCCATAAGCATTATCCATTGGGAGTCCAATATCACCATCTTGCCATGCTTATTGATAACATACTGTAATAATTCCCCCACCAATACATAGAGAATTGGTGATAGAGGATCTCCTTGCCTCACTCCCCTTCTGCATTTGATAGATTTTCCAGGAACTCCATTTAGCAAAACTGAGGTGGATGCACTATATAAAATGCTTTTGATCCATGAAATGAATTTCTCCCCAAACCCCATGTGCTTCATCATGGCTAAAATTGCTGAATATTCAACTTTATCAAAAGCTTTCTCAAAGTCCAATTTAATAATTACAATCTCCTTTTTTGACTTATGGCAGAGATGTATATATTCAAATGCCCATGCAAGACAGTCATGAATAGACCTTTTCTTTATAAAACCATATTGATTTTTATGAATCAATGGAATAATAATCTTCTGTAGTCTGTTTGCCACCAGCTTGGTGATAAATTTTAGAGCCAGACTAACAAGAGAAATAGGTCTAAAAGCATTAGCATATTCAGGGCTTTGTTTTTTGGGGATGAGAGTTATGAAGGCAGTGTTGATACTTTCCAGATTCATGTTTCCTTCATAGAAGCTGGCACATAATTTGTAAAATAGATCCTTAACAGTTCCCCAACATTTCTTAAGGAAAGTGCCATTAAATCCATCAGGACCTGGGGATTTATCAGGAGGCATTTCCTTCACAATGTTATCCATCTCCTCATTTGTGAATGGCACCTCAAGACTGCCAAAGTCCACTGCAGTGTTAGGGGGCACTAATTCCTCCAGATCAAATAGCATAGTAGGGTTATCTGATTTACCAATTCTATCTTTGAAAGCATCCCAAAGAATAGCAGCTTTCCCATTATGCTCAGTAACTACTCTGTCATCTGATTCTTTCAATGAAGCAATAAAATTCCCTCTGTAATTCTGAGTAGCCACAGTATGGAAAAATTTAGAGTTTTCTCCACCTAGTTGAGCCCACTTAATTTTTGCCCTGTTTTTCTAATAAATTCTTTTAGCTTCCAATAGCTTTAATTGGTGACTCCTCAATGCTTCTCTGAAATTCTTTTCTTGCAATGATAAGTTCCTCTGCTCTTCCAATCCATCAATAAGGGCCAGGACATAACTACAGGATTCAATCACCTTATGCAGCTTTGAGAGATTTCTGCTCCATTTTTTCAATCCAGCTCTGACTGATTTTAATCTTGCAGTTAGTTCTTTAGCTGGGTTGTTGTTTATGCCAGGGAGAAGCCAACTGTTGCCAACTACTTCCATAAATCCATCAAACTCTAGCCAATATTCCTCAAATCTAAAAATGTTAGCTTTAGGGATTGAGGTGCCAATTTGAATCTGGATTGGAATGTGGTCTGAAGTGAGCTTGGCCAGAGGGATAGCCATAGTATTTGGGAATTGAGTGGTCCAATTAGTTGATGTGAAGATCCAATCCAACTTTTCCAGAAGAGGATTGTCTTGCATATTGCTCCATGTATACGCTCTGCCTTTTAAAGGGATTTCCTCAAGATCCAAATTCTGAATAATACTATTAAACAGAAACATATTATTAGCATCTCCTCCAGCCCTATTCCTATTCTCAGGGCTTCTTATGAGATTGAAATCTCCCAATATCATCCATAATTCCATCTGGGAGGTATCCAAATTATTAAGCCAGCTGGTAAACAAGGCTCTCTCCTCTGTAATTATGGGACCATAAATATTAGTGAGATACCAAGTTTCATTACTAAGCTTGCATCTTAACCTCACTGTCAGTTGGAATTTTTCGTGATTAACCTCAGATCCTTCAAAAAGTGCTCCATTCCAAATAATTAATAATCCACCAGAATTACCATTGGAAGGTACATATGCAAATTTATTGAATTTTCTGGGGCAGAAATTATGAATATATGAGTGGTCAAAATCCTCTCTTTTAGTTTCCTGGAAACAGATAATATTACAGTTTGATTCCTCAATTTTCAGTCTAATAGCATCCCATCTGATTTGGGAATTAATCCCTCGTAAGTTCCAATTAAGAATAATCCATTGCCTATTCATTAAGAACAGATACAGAATTCATTGGACCAGGTGAGACTAGCAAACCTGGAGGTGATATAAGGGATAATTTTCTGCCAATACAGACGAATTAACCATGAAAGCCATAATATCCATCACACATAAATATGGAGCAGATCCACATAGATAATCCAGAAAATAAAATATGGGAATTATTACAACCAGCATATTTAATCTGCCCAAAATATAGTTTCAGATAAATTCCCCACATTAACCAACTGAACACAAGGGTTTGATAATTATTTGCCACAAAATAAAGCATGCAAGACCAGAAGCACTCCACTTCTAGTATCATTCTTGCACTGCCCAACTGATCTTCATTCAATGCTGTCATAAGAACTGTCATAGTTTAAAGTTTCCTCAGACACATCATTAGGATGCATCTGGCATGGCCCAGTTCTAATGGCTTGCAGAGTTGGGATGGGAAGGTGAGGTGGAGAATCAGCCTTCTCATCAATGACTTGTGCTTCAAACATGGGGCCAAGGTTGGCTGCAACTGTCTTCTTCTTCTCGTTCTTTCCCAATTTTGGTTCAGCTGAGACATCAGATGAATTTATTGGTGCTTTCCCTTTGAAACCAGCATTGAGCATAGCCAGCCTATCACTTCTTCTCACTTCTGCCACAGTGGTTGGAACCTTGCTCTTCTTGGCTCTGGTAGACACTTGTCCTGCATCCTGGATCTCAGTAATCTTGACATTGGATGGAGCAACAAAATCTTTGTCAGCAACAGTATTTATCTGCACATAGCATTTCCTTTTCAGTCCAGAGGCACTGTCCACATCAATGACCCTGTATTCAGTATTAGTAACAGTGCACTCATTAAGAGCTGGAAGAACAGAGTTGATAGAGCTTGCAATATTGTTAACCAGTTCCTTAAATAAATCCATATGATTATCAAGTAAAGTACTAGGGCCAGCCTGATCACCCTCCACCTGACAGTCCATTGCATTAACAGCTGCAGAAACTGGGGAAATATGCAGATCATTGCTATCTTCCTCCACATTATTGTTCTGCCCATGCACCACATGTGCAACATCAGTATCATCCTCAGCAACATTCTCTGCAACATTCTCTGCAACATTATTCTCTACATGTGCAGCATCAGGTTGGGCATTGGGTTCCTCTTGTGCAACATCTGGCAGAACAGGGCTCTGAGGTGGAGTGACCATAACTGGCTCACCAGGGTTTACAGGGGCAGCAGGTACAGGATTAGCTAGTGCAGCAGGAGCTCCTTCATTCTCAGCATTCCACATAGCAAAATCATCAATCACCATTGGAACAGGGTGAGGATTTTGTCCATCAGGGGGTAGAGGGTCCTCATCACCAGCTTGAACACCCAGCATCTCAGAGGATAGGATGTAGGTAGGGCAAGACCAACTATCTCCATGCCCAACATCAGTTGCATTATGGAGGAGAACAATGCTAAGAGGGATACAATCAATATCATAGGCTCTGATTTTACTTAGCTATAGATATTAGTGATGGAAAATCGTGAACTAAAGATTGGTGAAAAATCATGCATGTTTTATATTTTTTTGAAACAAGGAGTAACTCTACACAATAAATTGATTAACTTGCCGAAGTAAATACACATCACGAGATTATTAGGACGTGAAAACAAAGTAATATGACCGGTGACAACAAGTGTGGTTAGCATTCTATAATCTTTTCGGTACGAAGTCCTTAAAATCAATGTAACTAGATTTTCATATTTAATTCCGCACAACAAATTTTATTTTTTAAACTGGCGGGGACTTGTATACATGAGATGATAAGTAGCACATTGTAAAATAGTACAATCAAATAATAAATTTTACATATGTAAACAAACTAGAATCCACATCATTTTATTTTCATTGATGTTTACTGTGACAATATTGTTTCAGTACCAAATACAAAGCATGCAGACTTTATTAAATTTTAACTTTCTATAAAATTTTGATAAAAAATAATTATTGTCATTGATTCCGCTTATAATCTTGAATTTTTACTAAAATGCTTACATTATCATACTCTAGAAACTATTAGTGAGATATTTTATAGATGTATCGTAATATGTATAAATTATATAGAATGTGTTGTAGAAAATATTACTGTAAAATAGACTTTCATTACAAAATATAACTTAATATATTTTAAGATACATGGTTAAACTATGCAAGCAAATAGAAAATTACAATTCTAATAATAAAACTAGGATCTAGAAGTATAAAAATTTAGTATAAATAATTTTTTTTATGCCCCGGCCCAAAAATTTATTGGAACAGCCCTGGTCACATCTTAGCTCTCCATTATCCCGTCGGCATGCTCGGCGTAGCCGTGGATCGATTGCTCGATATGTCAGATCGAGATGGTTTGTGTTTGCCTTTTTTTTCGGACACGGAAGAAAGATTTTTGGAGTGTATGTTGATTGATTTCATGGGATACATATACAAGAAGACGGGGTGTACTGAAATGGAAGGATACGAAACCGACTTGAAACCGATCTATAAAAAAGGGATGTATTTTTCTTACAAAACAGTATCAGCCATGTTTACGGTACATGTCTTGGCAGTCCGTGTTGTGAGTTTGTGACCTACCTCCTCGGTTCCTTAATGTAAGAAAAATATATGTGAACGTCTTAAATTAAGGACCGGGGGGCCTTTTTATGAAGAGTTGCATCATGGCATGTAGAAATAACTCCGCTAGCTGCTATATATTGCGCCTCCTGGCTGTCCGATGAGAGGGACAAAAAAACCACACAATGTTGGTTATCTAAATGATGTTCGAATGTTTCAAAAACTTCCAAAAAAAATTACTCATGAGTCTATATGTACCAAGAATTTTCATATATCACATGTTTTTATATATAGTTACACAAAAAAATCATACACTACAAAAAAATCGTCCGTTTGCTGAATGTCGGCAACTTCGCCTAGTTCACCCCGTCAGGCTCTCGGTAAAGAAGTTTTTTGTTCAAGTGTCCAAAATAATACACTCGACAGAGAAAGAACACTCAACAAATTTGTGAAAAAACATCTGGAAAATAATTACACTTGGCAAAATAACGCAAGAACACTTGGCAAAAACGGTGTCCACAGGTTCCCATTTGCCACATGTTACTGAAAGGAGATGACGCGTTAGCTTTGACGTGTGCCCGAAGTCTCGCACTCGTCAAAGCCAACCTTCGCCAAGTGTAAAAGCTCTCCACAAAGATTTAAAAGAATTACTTTTATTTTTCCATATTCATGGGTGCATCTTAGCATGCCACGGAATATTGTCAAAAGGATGTAACAACTTTTTATTAAAGAAACATTCTCTATTTATTAACTGCCAAGCTGGATTTTTTGTGTGAAATAATATGATGAAAATGGCACTACTAGGGCTAGTACGGGGGGATTGTATAGATTTAAATATTCGACATCATAAGCTATGTGGTTCATACGTCGAGCAATTTTTGCTATTTTATTGTTAGTAAAAATGTTAACACTTACAGAGGGTTCATCGACTAGAGACGTTAGCTTGACCTTGCCTACTGGAGTGATAGGACCTTGACTATCCTTCTTGAAGGTTGCCATGAACGCCACCATGTCCTCTTCCTCCTTCTGATTGTTAAGGCCTCGAACTCCTTTTGGTGTTGTTTTTGCAGCGCCTCGTGCTCCTTATTGAGCACCTCATAGGCTTGACGTTGATTTTCCGATAGCTTCTCGAAGGTGGGCTTGATAATGTTGTGGGAGTTGATCGCGCTAGGGTCGGTGATTTTGGAACCGGTCATTATTGTTATCTGATGAGAATTGTCCCCATTCGAGTCGCCAAAAAAGGGTGTTAACCTCTACACCGAGCGTGTCCTCGTGTACCCATGTGAACATGGGTTATCCATCGGAAGCGTCTGTGAGAGGAAGACTGGCAGCACAATACGCAAGACAGTCCAGCCAACGCGTTTTCATCCAGACACCCGCACTCGCTCGGAGGGACCCCGTCAGGGTTTGTGGCAACGATTGGCTGAGATACATCGATATGCTTGTCTCTAACTCGGTTGTTGATCAACGAGCGAATCTCTCAATTAACGGAATCGCCGATAAACATAAACAGTGACAAATGTTGAGGGTAAAACATAGATTGAAGTAAAGATACGAGTGAATGGATTCGTGTACTTAGATTACAATCAACCATCACCTTAAATATATAGAGTGGTTGGTCTTTCCATGCAAGTCACGATCTACGCTATACATGTTTGAATCTCAGTACAACACATATGTTAAAGTAGCCAACAAGGCATGTCTCCGGATTCGTACTGAAACTGGAGTCCAAACATTTTAATTGCCTATTCGGAGTCAGCATTCCTTCTGTGTTGGAGCGAGCAGTCGCCAAGTTTTCGTGTTGAGGTCGATCTCGCCTTGATCATGTTGGTCTAGGACCCCCAAGGGCGCGTTTGGTGGCCTGCAGATTGCCCGGCCAGACCCGCCAGCTGCAACCACTCGGGGTTTGGTTGTCTGTGTGGGCTAGAAAAGTTGGGCAGCGTGAAGAATAAAGCATCCTCGGGCCAGGCCCGAGAGGCACGGTCGAATCGACCGTGCCCCTGGAGCCAGGATGCCTGCGTGCGACCTGGAGGAACGCCGCGTGCGCGCCGTTGTAAATTGCGGCGGGAGAAATTCGGTCATCACCGCGCTATTTCGCCTCTCTATTTAGAGTCTCCGCGCTCACCGGCCAAATCCAAATCACCATTTCCCCCTTTCGAGCTCGGAGGTAACGGCGATGGCGACATCTTCTCCTTCGAAGCCGACGGTGGTGGTGGATGTCATCGGCGGTCAGGCTTCTCCTTCGAAGCCGGTGGCCAGTCTTCTCCTTCGAAGCCGGCGGCGGAGGTGGTGGATCTCGTCGGCGGCCAGTCTTCTCCATCCAAGCCGGCAATAAGAAATTCTGCCCCATCTTCTTCTCTTAAATCGATAGTTCATTCCAAAGCTTAGGTTCAACTACTCAGTATTGTGTCCCAATAATTCGTGGTACATATGTGCAATACTGCTGCTTAGTATGAACACTTTCTTCCACATGGGTCATAGATTTATATTTCGTGTGTTCATCGATATTGTAGGACAACTTTACGCCTAGCTCTCCCAATCTGTATGCTCCTTCAGTACGCTCTGCAGTGCCCGGCATGAACGAGGTGCCGCCGATTCGTACCGAGGATCCTATAGCTGCCGTCCCTCTTCGGTATGCAACAAAAGGTCCAATGCAGTGGTCAGCTCCCATGTCCCTGTTCGTCCTGAACAGGGTTTGTGAGCTCATAGAAAAGGGGATCCGCTTTGATAGAGGTTTCAAGGAGCATTGCATTAACAAGGTTAGCAACGATGTTCTTGACTTCATCGGGATTACCGTGAGCACCACGCAGATATACAACCATCTGCGTAAGTGGAGGCAGAGGTGGATGAGGGTCAGCTATCTGAAGAACCTAGAAGCAGTGACTTGGTGTGAGGATACCAACACCATGAAGATGGATGACGACAAGTTGATTACGCACATCATGGTAAGAATTGACAACTAACAATCATTCTTTCTTTTCGCTACTTCGTGATGAAATAGAACTAACATTTTGCTTTTTCAATGTTAGGTGCACCCGAAGGACGAGGAGTTTCTTAATAAGCCCATCATCAACTATGCCCATATGAAGACTATCTTCGCATTGACAAATATGCCAGCTCCTACTGTCTACACTCCAGTGATCCTCCCCAAGGCTTTGAACTACCTTGCGGATCACGAAAATGGGCATTGCAAGTATGCGGCCATGACAGACACAGAGAGAAGGTCCTGGTTGCGTGCTTACTGCCACGCTCAGTTTAGATTTTGGGATTAGACACCTCCATTGCAAGTGTGCAATGGTTTGGTTCCAACTATGTAATATTTTGGGAGGTGGTACATATTAACCCCTCCAGTGATGAACTTCATGACTAGGAGTTGCTCGTTAACCCCGCCGCTTCAGAACTTGAGATGTAATATTTTGGGAGGTGGTATATATTAACTCCTCCGGTGATGAACTAGAAACTGGTAAGCTATGCTCATATCCCGATGAGTCTATGCTATTTTCAACTTGTGCTATTTCTGAATCTGTTTATGCTATGTTGAGTTTGTGGTATGGTAACCTCACCACTATTGATAAGAGGTAGCCGCATCTGACCATAACAGGCAACCAAACACTAAGTATTTTCACTGACCGGTGCGCAATGGCGAGACAAGGAGCAACCAAACATCAAGCTATTGTTTTTCTCCTCGTGCACAGAATGAACCATCGATCAACCAAACGGCATGCATATTATGACCCAGAGCCTGCATTAGATCGACATGGCACTGTGCAGACTGATCTGACGAGGCGCAAAATATGATGTTGGCTACCAAACGCGCCCCAAGTGTTCTCATCGTCTCGATCTTAACGCCGCACTGGGCCTAAGTAGCTAGGTTGAACGAGGCTTCATCTGTGGGCCAATCTTCATGTAATAGATCCCTTCCTCTTGAGTTGGTGCCGACTACATCTTGATCTGTGAACGTGAGCCAGGTTGCCTTCATGTCCTATCCTTCAGTGCATCGTGCCGATTAGCACCGGGCAACTTGCCTGGTATAGTTTTCACTCCTTTGCATGTTTCGACGCATCCAATTGTTGCTTCATGTCTAGACCGTCATGCTATTGTATTCAACTCGAATGCGCCCACTCGGTCTCCATCATATTTCAGGGTTTCAAACATAGACTAGCAATCAGCAAAAAAGGTGACTGCCAACACCATTAGTCCACGAAATTCGAGACTCTCCATAGGCATTCCACACAAAAAATAAAAAAGGAATGAAAATTTGAAAAATCAGCCGACTGGGTTTATATTTTCTCTAAATTTCGTTTGAATCATGCAGGGCACTGCCGTCGTGGGCCTCGCCCCCTATCCTTTCCTTATCTATCCACGGGCACACGGCCTCTTCCCCAAGCTCCACTCCGGCACAGCCAGCCCCCCCTCCCCTCCTCGGACACTCGCCCCGCCCCGCCCCCAATGCCGCCGCCCATGGCACTCTCCGTCTCCTCCTCCTCGGCCACAACCCTCCTGCCCTTCCCCGCGCGCCGCCGCCTCCTCCTCCCCACCACCGCCGCCCCCGCCGCGCCCCGCGCCCTCCGCGGCCGCGTCTTCTCCACGGGCTACGCCGCCAGCTTCTACGGCGGCGCGGCCCGCACCCGCAGCCGCGACAACGAGGAGGTCGGCGACGAGGACGGGTCCTCCTCCGGGTTCGGCGGCGGGCTCGGGATGTCCGCCTCCGAGGCGGCGCTGGCGCTGGAGGAGCGCGAGATGCCGCCCTGCCCGCCCGGCCTCCGCCAGTACGAGACCATGGTCGTGCTCCGCCCCGACATGTCCGAGGAGGAGCGCCTCGCACTCATCCAGCGCTACGAGGAGGTAACCAACCAAACCTCGGCATGGTCATTCCGTCTTTCTTCTTCCAGCCGAGAACACGCTATGCTAGCTAGCTGCCGTTCGATCGCCTCTCCTACCTGCAATTCGATCGCCTCTCATACTGCAATTCCAGCATGAATTCCTGCGAAAACACAGCGTAGCAGTAAGCCAATGTGACGCCGTGTCCCTTGAATCGTTTAGCTAAGCTACAAGTCGATCGCCGGCACCAATCCCGCTGCAATTTGCACATGAATTGTCTCCAATGTGACTGTTCGCTCCAGTCTTCAGCATGTTTGATGTTTGTTAGTCCTAAGGCATGCGTGCATGACATTTTTATCTATCTTTGCCAATTTAAGATGAGCTGGTAGGTTGAGCGCATGATTGATAATAGTAGCAAATGTGATGGCATTCGCTTAAGTCATTGTTTGACGTTTGTTAATCTGAAAGGCTTGGGGTGAGGCGTAGTGCATGAGAAGGGTATCTATCTTTACTACTAGTTCAAGATGAACTGGGTGGGTTGAGCGCATGATCTATATTCACATCGGTTCATCGAAACAATACCCTCTTCTTGCTCACTTGATCATTAATGTTTCTGCCTATTAGTTAGATGTTCTATCAGTTGGTAAAGAAAAATTTAGAGAATAATATCTCAGCTCCGACGATAATGGTGCGGCAGCAGCACATTGCTACATCATCCATTTATTCTTGTCCATACTGCTTTATCCAGGGCTAAGCCTGTTCACAGTTTGGTCCCAAACCGTGCAAACCAGTGAACCAACCTGTGGAAAACCAGGCAGCCGGTTTCTGCGGATCACGGTTTCTGCACGGGTTCAAACCGCTGAACCCGTCTTCAATCTTCAGCTATACTCCTGCCTCCGAGCATTGCTCACAGTCCATGGTGAGCACGTCTGCACGGCAGTGCTACGTCCTCTCCCTCCAAGGTACGACGCCGTGCGCAGCAGCATGTCCACCGGACGGGCGCCTCCTCTACCTCCGACACCGACGCGTGGCGCAGCAAACTCACGGCACACTCCACGAACCCAACTGATAGCAACGGCGATGAATCCTCGCGCAACGGCGACAGGAACGGCGACACTCGCCTCCAACCCGGCCGCAAACTCCCGCAGCTCGTCCGGCCGCAGCGAGACGCCGAGACCGTGCTGAAGCTGACGTACGCGACCGTCCGCGCATGGTGGCGGACGAGCAGACGAGACGGTTCGCAGCTAGGCGGCGAGTGCGACTGCAAGGTCAAGCGGGTGGAGGCGCGATGACGGTGGCATGTTTGGTGAGCACTGGGGACGGGCCTAGCACCGGCGGTCACGTGCTTGCAGCTTGAGCAGCGTCGTGGCCTGCTTCGGTGTGGTAGAAGGCGGGGCAGAGCTATGGCACGAAGGACCTGCTAGTCGGCGGCGCACGTGGAGGATGGCGGGTTGGGGGCGGAGCAAAAGGAGGCCGGCGACCAGTCGACCTCACGGCAGAGAAAGGCGGTGGTGGGCGGAGAAAGTGCTAAACAGTTCAAACCATATAAACCATATAGACCAAACTGTCTGAAACCGCTAACTATGGTTTCAGTCTGCAAAACCGTCGAAACCCAGCTAAACCGGCTATGCACAGGGCTATACAGGGCTAACAATTATAGTCTTCAAAGCTTGATGACTAACAATGGCTACATTACCACACAAATCCCGCACCTGTTTAATCTAACCCGGACCAATCCAGGGCTTGGTTTTCAGTCTCAAGCCTCTCAGGTGGAATTGAGAGCGTGCCGCAAACCGGCACGATTACACTGTAAGGAATTTATTGTTGTCCATATTGGTTACTTACTAGTGCTTGTTGTTCCTCTGTGTTTTGTAGCTGCTTGTTGCCGGAGGCGCCATGTACGTGGAGGTCTTCAACCGGGGAGTCATCCCGCTAGCCTACAGCATCAGGAAGAGGAACAGCAGGACCGGGCTGCCCTTCACCTACTACGACGGCATATACCTCCTCTGGACCTACTTCACCAAGCCTGAGTCCGTGGACGCGATGCAGCTGAAGCTCAACGCCGATGACGACGTCATCCGCTCGACCAGCTTCAAAGTCCGCAAGAGGAGGGTGTACTAGGAGTCTAGGACAGGCAGTGTAAGATTGGTTTCATCCGGGCTGGGCTAGGCTTCAGGTTTTGGTTATTGTTTATATCAAAGAGAATACTACTGCTGCCTAGGAAGCCTTCTCTTTGCCATTGTTGAGAGGAAATTGTTCCTTTGTTTTGTTTATATTTGAGAGATTTTCATCCGTACCCAACTATCGTGCTACTGTATCCGAGCACACACCACAGCTGTATTCGTGTAATGACTATATTCATGTAGTCAAGCAGGAGGAACAGAACTACCCGCGATGTAGTCAAGCAGGAGGAACAGAACTACCCGCGACTCGGGTAGCTTTCATGTCACCAGAATACAAACAGATTACTGAAGGATCAGAGAGTTGGACGATTGTAAATGGCAGCACTTCACTTCTGATTGTTACAAATAATGGGGCAAAGGAAAATGCTTCAGCCGTAAATCAAACGAGACGACCTTAACAAGCCGCCGAACGATACAATCACACTATGAGTTTGGTAACTGAGCCCTATGAGGCTTGCACCGCTGCTATAAATCTAGTGCTGGTGGACACAAGAAGTCAAGAACTGACTGGTTCGGCACACTGTATATAACATATAATAAAAAGGGTATATTCTTGTACACCACATTAGGTCAGATAGACAAAATAGTACAGAAAGCACAAGGTTTCGACTTGCATCAGTACAGCAACAAGGACAATATAACGACTCTTCCTTTTCTCCAGTACAAAGCGCGACTCCGCCATATCTTAAAGCACCATATAACTATCATGTTGGAAGACCAGAGTACCCCAAAATCAGCCAGCCATGGAGCAACAGATTCAGTATCTATCCGGGCGCCTGAAAAGCAAAACAGCAGTCAGGATTTGCCAATGATGCTAACAGACTTAATGCAACTGGATAAGAGATTAGATGCAGAAGAAACCATGTAGCAGTACCTGCTGCCGCGCTCCCTGGATCGAGAGCGTTCCCTTCTCCTTGAATCATGGCCACGGGAGCGGTCATAATCTCTATCCCGGTCACGGTCATGACGCCGGTCCCTATCATGGCGTCTATCACGATCCCTATCATGGTCTCTTCTGCTTTCCCGAGGTTCAATTCGGTCCTTCCTTTCTGCATCTCTATCCCTGGATGCCCGCCCGTTGCGGTCCTTGCTGGGTTCTCTTGATCTAGGAAAACCAAATATGAATTTTCAGACTTTGCTATTTACATAGCAGTCTAAAAATAAAGCAAATATGAGAAAGACCATACCGTCTGTCATCTTCGGATTTCTCGGTCCTTGTCCTTCTTTTGTTCCTCTCCTCCTAGAAGGCAATATGACATTATGTTAAAATGACATATTTTCCCAATATAGACATACTTACCAAGTGGAGATAGCTCAGTTCAAACAACGACAGAATAATGAAGGAAACTGCCGAAACAAAAGGCAAGGGATACATTGCAGTTGAGATTAATTCAGCAAATGACAACTTACATATTTGTGGAGCAGGCAGCATATGAACAGGTTGTAACTTACAGGTAAAGATGGCAAAAGGGTGCGCTTTCAGAGTAACTTAACCGGTACTATTTATCACCAGCTCTACGACATATGGATCACCAAGCAGAAAGCAAGCTCCGGCTTCTGATCAACATAATACTAAGCTGAGTACATATGAGAAAGTTGACGCAATTAAGTAAACATGATTCTCCATACCATCGTCTGCTCACTCCTATGCTTACATTTGTCAACATACAGTGGCAGCTGTTGTTGCCATGGGAAGGAGGATGATGGTCACATGAGATTCCACTTATGCAACGTTGACTAACTCCTGTAATGACTATCTTAACAACCATGGTGCCCTCCAATGTGAGATGAAATAACATATAGAGAAGGCAAGAACCTGAAGGCTCTTCCTTGAGATAAGAAAACTCACAGATGCCAAAAGGCCCAAAATATAGTGTAACTCTTTAAGGCAGAAAATGGGACATTACATTCAGCACCTGATGAAGATGTTCAAAATTTGCACCTTAACAAACTTAGAAAGAACTTAACAAAACATAATGTAAGTCTTAATAAAATCGTGTGGATTTCTTGGTTTTAATGTGTTTATGCATTTCATAATATCTGAAATACTGAACTTAGATCAATCACTCCCAACATCGTACTTGTAGTTTCGGGCATGCAAGAATGTACCTGGAGTTCTTTCAGTTTCTCACGAATCAGCATATAGCCCAAGTGTAGCTTCCCTCCAAAATGGTCAGCAAGACGTCGATCACTGTATACATTATGGCATGAGATACATTTCCAACTCAAAGGTCCAATTCAGACAAAAATTTAGAGAGTGGGAGCTAAAAGTATTACTTGTCATATACACTCAGAAATGCTCCACATATATCACAGAGGCGCAGCTTCTGATCAGTCTACAGAGTGGACAGAGAATACAGTGAGCAACGCTAGGCATATATTAGCATTAGTTGGAGATGTTAAGGTATAAATAATATGAGATTTCTGCAAGGAAAAGAATGCATAACCCTAGGAAATAGTGCAGACCACTGCAAAACCAAATTCTTAGAGCGCATTACATATGATGTCATTCTTAATCTACAGTGGTCAAGAATATCAAGAATGCACGCGTGCATAATGCATCTATATCAATACCACTTACAGCACACAAGAACAGGCTAAAAAAATTCAAAAAATACGACACACAAAGGTAGCACTCATTGAATAAGTATGTTGTATAACAACAAAAATTAAACCATGAATAAAGAAAAGATTAGTTTAAAAGTTGTAATAATGTGGAAGAGACTGAAAATAATACAGGAAAGCATTACCGCAGAAAATTGTAGCTATATAGGTAGTCCAATATCATAACATACATAGTCATTTATTCAAACAATACTTTCCTATCAGTAACTTCATACTACTACCTCCGGTTGGAAAAGGTTGTCTTGGACAGTATACTATTATGGCACAAAACACCTATACAAGCTGAGACAACTATTTCCGATCGGAGGGAGTAGTTCATATTTCATTACTCGTTAGCACATTAATTTGGGAAGCACGCAGTACAAATGTCGAGCTGTCACTTGGAGTTTAAACTGAGACATAAAACGAATTATAGTAGTACAATATAGGATCAAATTTATCAGAAACTTTAACTTACATAAAATACAAGCTTTTTCATAGTACCAATGGCTGGGAAACGCACGAATTTAATTAGTATTCCAAATTATAGAGAATAATCACATAAAAACTAAGGTTGGAAAAAACATTGCATATTAATACTTGGTGAAAAATACTAAGTCAAAAGACTGGAACAATCCTAGAAATCAAAGAAACTACTAATGTTGAAAGCATCTCAAAAACCTAGCATATGCTACAACTAAACAATCATCAAAGGACCGCATAAAAGGCTAGTGCGTTAGTAATGTGTAAATTAATGTCATTAGATGAATATAAGAAATAAAAAAGTGGCCCTTATAACTCACAATTCGAACATCAGCAACAGTGAATTTAGAAGGATCAGAAGCTGGCTCCTGCCGTGATGCCGCCAGCTGGTGATAAAGTCAACAAAACAAGACATCAGTCATGGTTCATACAACGCAAAGAAAAGAATCAAAGTATCGGTGACCTAACAATGCCAAGTTATCTTTATCATATGTCTGCAGAGGTGGTGCTGAAAATAAATAAATTAACCTACATGAACTGACTGCTGAAAAGCTGGACATGGTAAAGTTAGATAATGATGGCTACAGCTACCTTTTTGAGAGCTTCTACTTCTTCTAAAGCTTTCTGTGCTTCGTCTACCATCCCTTGTTCACCTACCAAAAGGGCAAACATGAAAATATCAAAATGCATATACTTTTTCCTGCTTAGCATGTGCATATATAGTGAATAAATTATCCACGAAAATTTAATTGTCCACGCTACTAAAGACACTGATGTGCAATGAACCAATAAGGACAGATCTATATAATACCACAAACCTAATCTTTGATCCTGACAGACACTGATTGTCAAAAAGTTTGGGTCACGCCTAAACAGTCCCGACAAAAAATAACTAAAAGCTATATAGGTTCATTGTTCACCCCAATAAGAGTTACTTTGTTAGTTTCTCACCTTTAGAAACATAAAATATGCCAATGTAAATTTTCGAGCGCATATGCTTAAGAAATATCTTATTCCCGTATATAGTAATCAACTAATTGAGTGGGTGAATTCAAATCTAGCAGGTACTAGAAAAAATTTAAGTATCTTGGTAACGATCATCACACAAATATATGCTTTGTAAACAAAAATGGTGTGAAACATACCAAGGGCTTCAGCTTTACTTAGCTTTTCATTAATCAGTTCTTGAGTACGAGCATCAGGAGGAGGAGGTGGTGGCAGTGGTGTGACTTGAGGAGTTGGATTAGGCTGAGGTATTGAAGCTCGGTCCTTGTTGAAGGCATCAAGCAAGAGGGTAGCCTGCAATGAAGTAGGAAAAACAACCTATGATAGTAAAACTAAAGCATTACTTATTCAGTAACATGTCCTCTTAAACCCCAGATTTACAGGGACTAAGAACTCAGATATTCAAAACTCCAAAGCAATACCTGCATGTCCGCCCTTTTTGATCTTAATTCTTCTACCACTTCCATGGCCTTGATTTTATCATCAGTTTGCCCTTCATAATCTGCTTGGCGCAAGTTCAAAAGAAGAAACATTTAGTAACTGTATTTTTTCTCCTACTACACTTTCCTATCCTATGTTGTTGGCCCTCAATAAAGAAACCAGATAATTAGCTAGATCACCGGTGCTCAGCTCCTGAGTTAATGAAAACTATGGTGAGAGCAAGGATTACGAGTCGATGAGTCAATCTGGGTTAGCGACTCATAGACTAGTCGAGACTAGTCATGACTCATGTAGACTAGTCGACATGAGTACACAGTAATATTTAGAGTACCAGTAGTCTAATACTAGCAATCAGATTTGCAATAGAAGGCTGGGGACATGGCAGAAATCTGGGCAATTCCATACAATGGCCAAGGTCTTGCTCAGTTTTGGGTTTCATGGGGGAAAACGAGCGCTCGATCTAGGTTTCCAGATGGGGTAGTGCCAATGTTGAAAAAATATATGACATGCAGAGCCAATTTTGAGTCGACCGACTCAGGAGGGGTGACTAGTCGAGACTAGTCAGGACTAGTCGATCAAGTCGCTCGACTCGCCCAACTAGTCGAGTCGACACTTTGAGTCGACCTCCAGGTTGCCACTCATCGACTAGTCGTCGACTAGTCGCTCGACTCGTAATCCATGGGTGAGAGACAAATTATCCCATCTTCCATCCATAGTACTGTTCAAGAATATTAGAACAGAGTATATTTTGTTAGTGTAGTTGCATATTGCATCTGGTGAAGAGTGTTCAACATTGTGGTTAATTCTTAAGAGAGATACAGTAGCAGTCACAAAAACCATCCCCGAATACATATCTAACTGCAATAAGTTGATGTTTTGAACAGTTTAAACTATCTTCAATCCAGCAGGAAAAAGACTTCTACAATTCTAATGGGCTGCTATGTTATGCCGAATGAAATTATCAGTATGCATTTACATCGATCAACCCACTGAACAGCTGCAAACAGAAATACGGAAACCAATTGGGCAAAATCTGAATGAGGTGACATTACCGAAGGTATCAACCTCTTTCATCTTCTCCTTGATTTCCATTGACAGCTTCGCAACCTCTTCATCCTGCAAACATTAACAAGAACACAACCGATTTATCTGAAGCACTTAGCCCTCTTACTAAAAGATGTGCTTTAATAGACCAAGCGGGCAAAAACCTGAGTAACCTCGGACACAGAAATTGCGATGGCAGCCTTGGCATCCTCATCGGCGAGGCGTTTGAGCGCCCTCTGGATCTTGCGCTCGCACTCCACGATGAGCCTATCTATCATATCCTCGAGTTCCCTATCAAAGTTCTCCGACCCCTTCGCTTTTACTTCCTCATAACTACCAAGAGCTCAGGAAGGCAACCACGAACAGTAGTACACGTGCGGGAAGAAAAAAACTACTGAAGGGTGACATGCCCATGCTGTGTAACGAGGTAAATGAAATGAAGGATACTCTTTCCGCAGCTGAAGCGAGTGGACCTTGGGGCAAGGTCCGAGATCCATTTTCTGCCACAAGCGAAATTAGACTGTCAGATCGAAGCATCACAAAGGGAAAACTACTAAGATATCTCAAAGTAGAACGCACGCCAAACACCGTGGCTTTCGGCAGGGAAGAAATCCTACAGAAAACAATTTTCCCGAGGTCTCTTCTCCGCTTCGATTCGAAACCTAATCTACTGCGGCCAGCCTAACGGCAACCGCTCCCCCCACCAAAATCGGCACGGGAGGAGGAGTACGGGTACGGGGGGGTGAGGGGAAGGGAAGGGGTGGGTGTTGCGTACCGTGAGCTGGAAGAGTTCGTGGGGGCAGAGGCCGGCGAGGAAGAGGCGGCAGACGTCGCGGTCGAAGTACTTGCGGTTGACCTCCCGCACGTCGCCGTTGCGGTTGGCCCCCATGAGCACGTCCAGCTGCTTCCGCATCGCGTCCATGGCGGCCGGGCCTGCCGGCGTCTACTGCTGCCTCTCCGGCGAGACGAGGTTTATAAGAGCTAGGGTTTCTGCCGGACGCGCGAGCGAAGACGAGACGAGAAGGGGCGCTCTCCAACCCAAGCCTAAAGAGGAGGACGGAGAAGGGGACGAGACATGAGGTGCGGTCGGGTCGGATCGGGCCTCTTGTCTTTGTTCGGATGGGCTTCGGCCCGAGTATCCAGCCCTCTTTGGATTGTTTCTAGTCGAGCCCTCTTTGGATTGTTTCTCACAGCACTATAGAAAGGCAAAACTAGAGTTTCAAAAAAAAATATGGATTCAGGGATAAAGCATGTTTTGAATCATAATAATACCCGTTGAGATTTCAAAAAAAAAATCACGGGGAGTTGAGATTTCAAATCCGTATAAATTAGAAATTTGAAGTTCGTTTAGACCTTCAAATGCCAGGCCGCACTTTGAGCAGTTCATGTGAACTCTTGCCAAATTGCCAAGTGCTGACAGCGCATGGCATGATGTTCAGGGAAAGGCACAACAAAGGTCTGCTGCAGCACCAACAGTTTAGCAGCAGGAATTTCAGTCTTGGGATATCAGGGTACGATGTCTTTCTCTGATATATTCGTTATAAAGCCACGATCTTTAAGACAGCTTCTGAAATCATGACTAGCTACGACCAACATTACATGTTAAAGTACAGGATATATTGTAAATGCACGACAGGTTTGCAGTGCACCCATGTTCGGATGTTGCATCTCTACGCGAAACTGAAAACACATTCAGGTGACTTAATTGTCTGCACCAGAAGCAGCACCAGACACTCTGTATGGCACAGGAAATCTTCTCGTGTCGTCATCGCCATTATGTAGCATGCTCGAAATGCAGTCTCGCAGCAACCTTCTGCTGTCAACAATATCCAAATCAAAACCAGCAACACCAGCAATTCACCAACAGCAGCAAGGGCCAGAACCAAGACATCAATGTAGCAGGACAGTTTGATCATCTAGCAGTGAAAATAGGTTCATCGTCAGCACTTGGTTGTGTTCTTCTGGCATACTTGATAAGCAATCCTTCCGAAGACACACCAGGTACGCGCAAGTCCCTAAATCATAGAGAAAGAAAGATGTTTGCATGAGAATTCATCTACGGAATTCTTAGGTGTGTGTTCGAAAATCCAACTACAGAAGAACAAAAACTGATGTGAATCACATGTGATAGATTATACCTGATGTAGGGCTGCAGGTCTTTCCATTCCCACCTTGGTCGCTCCCGGAAAAGTGCGGCAAACCTCTCAGCTGGCGTCATTGGCAGATCGGCAACCCTGAAAGCATGTACCCAGGTCTCAGTCCCAAGCTTCTCATACAGCACTTCCCCTTCGAGCATCTGAAGATCTGCACGCATTCCTGAAGGGATGCTTCTTTCCCATTTATCCAAGAAGCTGTTGAGCTTCATCTTTCCGGCGCTGAGCGCTCTTCGAGCAAACTGCAAGCAGACCAGTTTCTCATCAAGGCTCCAACAACTCGCTGCTTCCTGCTCAACCTTTGTGCCGAATCTGTTCAGACAGTGGGCTACAATCTTACGGGTAAAACCATCAGACTCCATGACAGATAGCACAGCATTTTCTGGCATGGCATTTAACAGCCAAGCATGCAGCACGGAGTTGTGCAGAATCATGTCCAGAACCGTGTTCACGGAACTGACATCGACAGTCCTCCAGAACCCATCAATCTCAACGGCCGAAAGGGCATTCAGCCCGTCCAGCAGCTCGCTGTCGCTGGCCTGAATAAGCACGCAGAGGTCTTCCCACGTGTACAGCCCCTTCTTATGCTCGGAGCCACCTCCAAGATCCTCGTCGAGCACATAGGGCCTCTCCCTGAGAAGGCTCCTCAGCTTGTCGAGCCGTGGAGCAGTTCGGACTAACTCGATGCTCCCTGGCGCTACTTTGATGATAGAAGCGGCGGCGTCAGATGTGGTAGTAGAATCCTCATTGGCATGGTCTGGTCTTAAGCTTGGCGCGACTGCTTCACCAGGTGGTATTAGGAACATAGAGTTGGATGTGCCCACGAACTTCATGGCGTAGGTAGCCGACGGCGTGCAGAGGACAGCTTCTTCTTCGGGGCGTCCCCGTACTGTCACCCTGCATCAAGAGAACTCTTCATCAGAATTTCTCACAGATGGAAATACAATGTTTTCCTATAGTACAACGGTAGCATAACAGGTAATGATTTCTCAATTGCATCTGAACTAATTCTGCGATAACAATATATCTGCGGCAGGTGTTCACTGTCTATTTGGCCAGCATCAGGTTCGGGTCAAGAACAATCAACGAACTAAGTTTTTTTTTTTCAAATCCTAATGGTGATGCCCTTTTCTACTGCTCGTGGTGCACTCATCTGGCTAATGGCAAGCATACAGAGAATCAAATCCGACCTAAGTATTACATAGATTGTTCTAGGGATTTAACAGTTCATGGTCCTAATAGAGGATCTGAAGTCTGAATAAAGAGCCGCGGATCTAACTTCTAAGGAACAATTAAACGGAAAGCAGGGAAGTCGAGGAGAGGAGCTTACCGGCCCTGCAGGAGGTCGGGAAGGAGGTCGTCGGCGGCCTCGAGGAGGATGAGGTCGTCGTGGGGGCCGAACTCCTGGTGGTAGCACACGGAGAGCGAGGCGCCGGCGCCGGTGAGGCCCAGCACCGCGTCGGCCCCGCCTTCGCCGCCGTCCCATCCCCTCCCGGGTTGCGCCTCCGCGTCCTCCATCGCCACATCCATGGATCGGATCCAAACGATTTGCCCTCTCTCTCTCTTCCGCGGGATCTTTTCCTGTTGCTTGTGTTTGTTGGCTTTGGCGCGCTCTTTTGTTTTGGCGGGCGAGTTTCGCGCGGGAAAGGCTCTGGTTGGTGGGGTCAGGGGGTCAGCCTGTATAAACGAGATGCCAACAGATGTTCCTAGACTGCTTTTTTATTTTACCTAAAAAAATAGCTGATGCAAATTGCTACTTCTAGGGTCTCTCCGTTATATTTTAAGTCGATGGACCACAGACTTATTCCAAGGATTTTCGTAGGATAATTGGAGAGCTGAAATTGTTAGGAATTTTCATATGCTCGTACTTTAATTTTTAGGATTGGATCCAATAAAATCCTTTTTTCTAACGATTTCATGTCGTGTGCACCGCAATTTTAGAAGAAACTTCTTATCCTTTAAAACTTCATGGCAAGATTTCTTGGTTTTCTCCTATTGTTCAATCAAACAAATGTTAGCACAAATAAAATTATTTAGGAATTATAAGTTGGCATGGCATTCTAATGTTTATCTTATATATGTCCCAGTCGCTTATTTTACACACCCACGAATAACATGGCCTCAATTTCTATTTGTTCGGACCATTTCATCTTGAGCCATTTTCTTCATTTCTCCTTCTATTTAATGATTATTAATGGTTTCTTTCGGTGAAGATGAATAAGTTAGTTATCATCACAATGCAAAAAGGCTGTAAATTTCCAGGTAAATGGGAGTTGGAGGCAAAACAACACAAGAGATGCATTTAGGCACTACATTGAGTCTTGAATTCCGTATTGGCATTCCACTAGCCTGAAATCCCGAATTCCACTATTTGGTTTGTCTTGGCATTTGGTATTTGAATTGACCCGCAATATTGAGTTGTTTGTCGACATAGTAAAAGCCTTGCTCACCAAAATTGTAGCCTATGCCTTCAAGGTTGCTCAAAATTGGCACGCGTACCCCTCCGCTCGCTCCCATGTTCACCCGAGCTCGTTCTCCACACCGTCCAAAGTAGCCCATCCAAGGCACCTCACCTCTTCTCCTGTCGCCCCAATCTCCCGATCTGACCCGTCCTTGCCTTGCCACAACTCCAGTGTTGTCTCCTTGCCCCGCCAAGTTGTCAGCGTAACCAAACTCAAGGGGAAAGTAGCACATGTAATGATGCTTGTGGTGCAACTCCCTTTGGTGCAACACTTGTTCACAGTTAACCTCGAGTCGAGGACACCACAAGCCATTGTACACCAGAGTCACTCTCGTTTAAAGTGTTTTGCAAAGCTATGCGTGATTTTGAATTGTCACAACGAAAGTGCATCTAGAATTTCGACTCTAGTCATCAACATCAAAGTGAAGCTCGATTGTTGCCACCATGTAAAATCTTGTCAAAATGGTAACTAATTAAATTACCCATGTATATAAATAACTATATATCACAAGTTCTTCATAAGCACATTATACAATCTATAGTTTTCTATTTGCGTGTACATAATTATATGCTAGAAACCGAAATCGGGATATTGGTTAGACATTGCAGTTTAGAGGCACCACTCATTTTTCTGACACATATTAAAACAAAAGACACACACATATATATATGTCACGATTTATGAAAGTGACATTAATGGAGGCATGCGATTTGTTCTTTGAGTTGGGATTTGGTTTAAAGATGAGGAAATGTCTTGATATAAGATTAATGTAACTTTTATTACCAAATATAATATAAATTTACGAGCTATCAATTGATATAAAATAGTGATGCAACATAGATGTATCAGTGTGTCTCAGCATTGTGTATGTCATAATCCTTAGACGTGAGGTCTTCGCATGATCCGAGGATTGTATTCGTCGGCCTAGGTCTTATGTAACACTTTCTGTAACATGATGGTCATAAAGCCATGGTTTGGTCCGATTCGATAAGCAATATGCATGACGTGGTTGACCAAGACGGGATGTTCCCATCTAACTCTAAGAGATATTCTAGGCCCTCTTGGGTAACTTGATTCAGAAAAGTATGGCTATGCGACTCGGCTAAAAAAATAGTCAGATGGATTAATAGTTAAGTCAACCTATTAAAGGGATGCAACGTGAGGCAATGTGAATGGACATATTAACATTTGACACGAAGTCATTGACGACTTACTTCCATCACGAATCAACATGCTTTCTAGAAATCGTGTCAACAAGTAGCTTGAGACCGGGTTGTGCATGGAAGGGAGTCGGGCAAAGGAGTTTGCCGACTCAGACCCATGGCGGGGAGTCGAAAAAGTATCTCACACTGTGTCCGACTAGAGTAATCCTGAAGGGTCACACACTTAAAAGAATGGAGCCACTCGAAAGGAATTCCGATTGAAAGCAGTGAGCCAGTGAGACTTGAGCCGGTATGGGGCATCCTATATGACAGCTGGCAAATGGTTGGGGTTTCTAGCTGGACCACAACAGTTGTTGGTTGGCTGGCTGATACGTGTCAAACGTATCTATAATTTTTTATTGATACATGCTTATTTTGTGTCATTGTCACATGTTTTTATCATCTTATTATATCATTTTTAGGCATTTTATTGGACTAACCTATTGACAAGATGCCCAGTGTCAGTTCCCTATTTTTTATGTTTTCTATTTCAGAAAATCTACTTCTGAAAACTTTCTCTAAATTGGATGAAAATTTACGAGAATTATTTTTACGCCAAGACGAAGACGGAGACCAGAGGGCAGCCCGAGGGGCCACCCACAGGGCAGGGGCGACCCCTGGCCGCGGCCGAAGGTGGGCCCGTGGGTGGGACCCGCCCCTGCGCCTGGGGCAAGCCCTCGGCCCCCTCTAACTCTTATAAATTCACTTAAACCCTAAAAACGTCGAGGTGGTGATTATTTTCCACGAACTCCAACCAAAGCCGCCGCCATCCCGAAACCTAATTCGAAAAGATTCAGAAGACAAATCCCAGCACCCTGTCGGAGGGGGGATCGATCCCGGAGGGCTCTACATCGCGATGCCTTCCGCCGGGATGACGCGTGAGTAGTTCCACCTTGGACTACGGGTCCATGGCAGTAGCTAGATGATGTCTACTATACGCTTCTATTCTTGTATACTTGTTGGGCATCCAAGCGAAGAGGTTTGTAGGACAGCAGCAAATTTCCCTTAAGTGATTAACCCAAGGTTTCTCGAACTCAGGGAGGTGTAGGTTGAAAGTATCCCTCTCAAGCAACCTTGCAATTAAGATACAAGAAGTCTATTGTGTCCCTAACACACCTAATACAATAGCTAATTGTATGGGTGCACTAGTTCGGCAAAGAGATAGTAAAATGCAAGTGATATAGATGGTAAAAGGTGATTTTGTAATTCTGTAATAAAAATGGCAGCAAGCAAACAAGTGGCAAAAGTGAGTTAAAACGGTTTATCAATACTTGGAAACAAGGCCTAGGCTTCATACTTTCACTTTGACTAACTCTCACATCATTAACATAATTAAACACATGATATTCCCCCACAGAACCACACGCAAGGTAGACGTTATTCGGAGATCATTCTTTCGTGGACCAAATAGGATTAGAATTGCGTAGGCCTACAAAAGCACACCTTGAAGTTCGTAATCTATATCTACGGACACTTCATGTTGTCACTATCGGCATCCAAAGATAGTACTAACAAACATCACAACCTATCTCTTGAATAGTCTCTTTCTAATACATCCACGGCACGCGCGTTGTCACTAACGCACCATGGAGATTATACTAAACACAAGCATCAAGAAACCTCATGATCTATTAAATCCAACAATAATAAAGAACAAACTCATGATGAAAATCCCTCTAATCTATTACCAAAGAGTCACACACGACACCCACACTGTCACCGAGGCATCGTGATCACAATGATGACTCCCGAACTTATACTAGATGACACCACTTGAGCAACATCATATCCATTACATAATCATGTATTCAACTATATCAACAAAGCTAATGATCACAACGAAGATCACATCATGGGAGAGAGAGATAACCACATAGCTACTCGTACAAGCCTCAGCCCCCGACGAGGGACTACTCCCTCCTCAACACTGGAAGCATCGGTGTTGATGGAGATGGCTTCCGGAGGTCGATCCCCGTCCCGGCAGGGTGCCGGAGCAGCAACAATCTGACCCTCGAAACTTGTCGGCGATGGCAGCGGAGCTCTGTTGCGTTTCTAGGAAAATCCTTCGGGGGTTAGGGTTTTCTCGACGGGACGAATAAGTAGTCCAAAGGACGGCTCCGGGGCATTTTCGAGGGGCGGGGGCGACCTTCGGCCGTGGCTGGCACCCTCGTGGGCCCTTCTGAGCCTCTTCTGGACCTGCCCTTCTAGCTCCCAGAGTTTTTAATTATTTTCTGATTTTCCGTAATTTTTTCAGATTTTTCTAAGCACTTTCATTTTCGGGCATTTTCTGCAAATCACAGACAAAACAGACAGAAACTGGCACTGGGTATCTTGTTAATAGGTTAGTCCAACAAAAATCCTAAAAATGATATAATAAGATAGTAAAAACATGTAACAATGATATATAACAAGCATGGATCAATAAAAAATTAAAAATTATAGATACGTGTGACACGTATCACTAGATGGTCGTCTCTCTCCTTTGTGTTTCATTGTTTATGATCTCTTGAGCTGCCTAATATGATCAAGATCAAATATTGTAATGCTATATGATGTGTTTGTTGGGATCCGATGGATTATGAAGTTATGATCAGATTATGCATGATTCTTATATGTTAATTTATATTCTTACATGCTCTCCGATGTGCATAGTTACTTTGGCCAAGTGATTGCTTGTATCTCCAATAGAGAGTATTTATGCTAGATAGTTGGTTCGTGCCCCCTCGTATGCCTGGGCACAAGTGATAAAAACGTCTAAGGATGAGGGTGTGCTGTTGCGACTAGGGGTAAAACAGCGGTTTTTATGTCTACGTGATTATAAATATTGTTTACATCATGCACTTTACTTAATGCAAATATATGTTGCTTACAACTTAATACCGATGGGCGACAGACTGGATAGCAATCCCTAGGTGGAATTTTTAGATAAAGATGCAGTTGGATGACGGTCTTTATTATTTGTTGTGATTCCTACATGAATATTACCATGAATACTTTGATATATCTAGATTAAGTTTGTGTCATAATCTTGTCAATTGCCCAACTGTAATTTGTTTACCCGTCATACGAGTATTTTATTTATTAGAGAGACACCACTAGTGAACCCACGGCCTCCGGTCCATATTTTTATATTGATTGCAATTCCGTTTACTTGCTTTTCATATTCACTTGCTCGCTGGTCCGTTTCCATAAATTCATTCACTACACTATACGTTTAACCGATTTGTTTTCAGCAGACCGGGAAGATTGACAACATTCCTGCTGTTGGGGGCAAAGTATTTGTTTTAGTGTATGCAGGTCCACGTTCGTCGACGGTTAAGCGTCAGAGATCGTTGACGTGCACCTTGTTGTTGATTTCAAAGTCCTACTGGTTCGATTAAACCTTGGTTCTTCATTGAGCGAAAACTGTTTTTTCTACATCCACGCATTCGTTTGGGGCACCACCCAACTCTGCTAGCACCAATCACTGGCCCAAGACAAGCTCACCTATATCCGCCAATATAAGGCAATGGTAGGGGTGGTGGAGGGAGCATCCTAGTGAGTGGAACAACATCCTCATTATTGTGTGGCCGATCACCTCCGCTTACAGCGTCTCAGATCTTGGTGACCAGGCCTAGCAGCTTGCCACCCGGAGTTCCATCTTGTATGTGTGGACTACCAGCAGAGGCACCAGAGTTTGATGCTAAGTAGGTGGGGTTGAGGCAGCCACCACGAGTGGCGGAGATGTGTGATACAAGCATATGTACTGCACTTCCCCAACACGCTTCATCGAGTTTTCCAACCGCGCGTCGAGTGGTAAACTCCATGGTCTATCTCTTGACTGATTCTTGGCGAGGCAGCTCTAGGGCAAAGTTTTTGTGTGCAATAGTTGCATCCGGCGTGACCCAACAACTTCAAAGATTTCATGGCGGTAACTTTTGTCATGTTTCATGTACTAGCCAACTATCCCAAAAGTCCGAACTAATGAAAAGACTAGTGCAATCCATATATACTGTAATACCCCCTCTCACATGTGACGCGGAAAGTCCAACATGTGTAAACCGAAAGAGAGCGACGGCGTGCAAGTCTCAGAGGTATATGCCTCAACCAATACGTGGACTCAGAGGTATGACTTAAGAGGTCTATACGTGGACTGAGAGGTATGGCTCCAGAGGTCTATATACGTGGACAAAAAGGGGGCCTATCAGCATTTTTTTTAATAAATTGCGCATGCCAGGACTCAAACTCGAGACCTGAGGCTCTAATACCATGTCATGTTTCATGTACTAGCCAACTATCCTAAAAGTCCGAACTGATAGGAATGGCTAGTGCACTCCACATATACTGTAACACCCTCTCTCACGTGTGACGCGGAAAGTCAAGAGGTATGACTTTAACCTAAAAGTCTGTAAGTATTAAATAAACTTCATTCTTACCGTAGGCTCGCCGCTCTAGTGGCCAAGCTAATAATGCGACGATTTGCACATTTTCATATATCCTACCCTTGGAGAGAACCAACCCTTGGTTGGATGGTTAGGAGGGTGGTTATACCCCCAACCCACCAGAATTTGATTGGTGATGGTGAAGAGTTGGGTGGTGCCCCAAGTGAAGGCGTAATTGTAGCTAGTAGCAGTTTTCCCTATTTTAAAGAAAAGAGGTTTATCGAACCAGTAGGACTTTGAAATCAATAACGAGGTGAATGTTGAAGATCTCTAGCGCTTAGGGATACCTTCAACAGACGTGGAGCTGCACACACTCAACCAAATACTTTGTCCCCAACGGCGGAGAGGTTGTCAATCTCCCCTATCTCGCAGAACACAAAGTGATTAATTGTATGATGAAATAGATGAAATAATGAAAACTGACCAGAGGAGTAATGATGATGAAAAGCAAGTAAATGAGGTTGTAAACAATGTAAAAAGATGGACCAGGGGCCATGGATTCACTAGTGCAGTCTCTCAAGTAAATAAAATATGCATGTGATGGGCATGGGTGAACGAATTACAGCTAGGCAGTTGATAAGATCATGTCACAAACCCAATTTAGCTATGACATAAAGGACATGATAATATTTATGGAGGCATCACAACAAGGAACAAAGACCATTGAGTCCAACTGCGTCTTTGTCTAAAAAGTCCACCGTGGGATCGCTATACAGCCTGTCACCCAGCGGTATTAAGTTGCAAGCAACAGACAATTGCATTAAGTAAAGTGCATGATGTAAGCAATACTAATATCAAAAGAGATATTAACACCGCTGTTTTACCCTTAGTAGCAACAACACACCCTCGCCCTTAGACATTTCTATCACTCGTGCCCAGGAACAAAAGGGGGCATAAACCCACTATCTAGCATAACTACTCCCTCTCGGAGATAAATACAATAACTTGGCCAAAGTAACTACGCACATCGGAGAGCATGCAAGAACATAAATTACTCATATAAGAATCATGCACAATCTGAACATAACTTCATAATCCATCGGATCCCAGCAAACACATCACATAGCATTACAATAATCGATCTTGATCATGTTAGGCAGCTCACAAGATCATAAGACATGAAGCACAAGAGAGAGACTACCAACTAGCTACTGCCATGGACCCGTAGTCCAAGGTGAGACTACTCACAACTCATCCCGGAGGAAGGCATGGCGATGAAGAGCCCTTCGGGATCGATCTCCCCTCCGACAGAGTGCCGGGATCAGCTTCAGATTGGACCCCGAACTAGGGTTTTCGGTGACGGCGCGTCGGGGTTGAGTTTCTGGAAAAAAAATGGCCGCGTCGACGTTTTTAGGTCAGATAGCAATTTCTAGGCATTGGAGGGCGTCGAGGTGAGGTCCCAGGGGCAGGGGCGGGCCCCACCTGCGGGTTCACCTTGGGCCGCGGCAAGGGGGCGCCTCTACCCTGTGGGCCTCCCCTCCAGCTCTCCTTCGGACTGGTACTTCGTCGTGGCAAATAAAAAATCCCCGTAAATTTCCAGCGAGTTCCGAGAATATTTCCAGAAGTAAATTTCTGAAACAAAAAGATAACAAAAATAGGGAACTGGCACTGGGCATCTTGTCAATAGGTTAGTCCGACAAAATGCATAAAAATGATATGAATGACAGTAAAAATATGTGACAATATCACAAAACTAGCATGGATCACTCAAAAATTATAGATACGTTTGAGACGTATCAACATTCCCAAGCTTAATTCCTACTCGTCCTCGAGTAGGTAAGTGATAACAAATAATTTTTGATGAGACATGCAACCAACACAATCTTGATCAAGATAGTAATGCAAATCAAAGGATGTGAATGAAGAGATACAAAACAATTGTCTATAATTGATAGCAAGAAAGCAATGAATAAACAAATTGAATCATTTAAGCAAAACCTTTCATAAATAATATGTCAAAGACATGAAAACAATGTGATCAACATATTTGTCTAATTCACAAGGATAATAATTCCATAACAAAAGTGTTTGAGAATCAACATAAGGAAGATATAAGAATTAGCAAAAAGTTTCAACTTCCAACGGCTTATCTTATAGATAAAGTCAATATAAAGATTCATGTTTAATCTTGATAATGCAATATGGTCAACAATACCCAGGGTCAATACTAGATGTTTGATTTTGTGGAGATAGAAGGAAAAGGGAAAACTGACTCAACATTAAAAGTAAAAGGAAGGCCCTTCGCAGAGGGAAGAAGGGATTAGTCATGTGCTAGAACTTTTATTTTTATGAAACAGAAGTAAAACAATTTTTTGAGCCATGCATGCTTTCGTCAACGACTTCACAACAGAGAAGCTATCTAGTCCCCCATGACAAGCAAGGTTTTTTAGACTTGTGAGAGCAGCTGGTTTTTAGAAGAGCGAGTACGCTCTTCTTTCTCCTTGGTTTCACCACTATCCAATGTTTGGGTTGATTTCTCATATTTGCATTGCGCGGAGGAGAATTGTGAGTTATATTTATATTTTTTTGCTTAATATGCTCTCGGTTTGATTCAAGTGAAGACGTATTCCATCAACACCAGGTGAAAGGGGAGAAATGACCCTGCTCGTCACAAGTTATATTTAGCTCCCTACTGCTCCCTCATGAGCTTAAAAACAGAGGCACAAAAAGAAGTATTTTGAATTTTTAAAGGTACCATGTGACAAATTTACTTGGAATGGAAAGAAATACCATGCATAGGTAGATATGGTGGACTCAGCTGGCAAGAAAGTTTGGCTTTGGGGATTGGATGCACGAGTGAACCATACACTCAGTACGAATTTTTAGGCTTAGCAAAGAAGGTATTTGAAGCAAACATCTAACAATAAGCAGTAACAGAACAACATAAGAAATTTACCAGTCATAACCATAAAAAATCTACACCGTCTCCTTGTTAACCAAACAATTCTTTTGATGAAAAGATTAGCTCTATGAATTAACAACTGTGAAAAACCACACAATTTCAAGCTTTCAACCATATTTCTTTACTAATAAAATCCACTCAAATAACCAGCAAGTTTAAGCATTCAACTTAACATCTCAAAACAATTGAGAGGCATCAAGTATCCACACCATGATCTACAAAACTATGCAGGCTTTTCATTTTATTCTATCATCACACAAACAATATTTTGTCGCATTAACAATTCAACCAATTTTTCAACAACAACTCTCCAACAAGTATAAGTGAAGAACATGAGAGTTTAACAAAACAACTAGCAGCTCTAAACAAGATAAAAGCTAAAAGAGAGAGCTTACTAGAAAACAGACAGTAGCTAAGAATACTCAAAAAGATATAAGCGAAGCAAATGAGTATTCAAACAAAAAAGCGGAGCGTGTCTCTCTCCCACACAAATAAAGTTAGGATCCAACAAAGATATGACCAGCAAACAAAAAAAACAAAATTGAAAGTAAAAAGACGCTCCAAGCATAGCACATAATATGTAAAGTGATAAAAACGAAGTTCAACGAAGACACCCTTATGATAGTCGATGAAGATGAGGGGGTGCCTTGGGCATCCCCAAGCTTTGACTCTTGATAGTTCTTGATATTCAGAGGGGGTGCCATGGGGGCATCCCCAAGCTTGATCTCTGATCCATCCTCGATTTCTTCATATTCCTCTCATTAGGAACTTTAAAACTCCCTTTACACAAAACTTATCATAATTTGATTAGAGGGTTAGTGCTCATAAATTAAAAATACACATGTGTTCAACTTAGGACAAATTGAAAACCAACTTCATTGGACATTAGTTACTGTTCACTAAGCCTCAATCTGGCACTCTACCCCTAGAGTATCACGTATGACGATGGTAAAGAGACAAATGCAAAATAAAAGCAGAATCTGTCAAAATCTGAACAGTCTGTAAAGATCGAATTTTTCGATTCACTTCTGCAGCTCAAATCAGAAAAATCAAAACTAACGAAACATAGATAAAACCATCAGGCTTGCTGTAAAAAATTATCAGAAAAAATATAAAATTCTGGCGATTTTAGGATTTTTGTGCAACAGACGCACATAATCTGTTTTTAGACAGCAAAACAATACCTCGCACTTTCAATGCATTAGAGTCTAAACTTGGCGCAAAAAACCAAAAGAAAAAGATACAATGAAGTTGCTACAGAGGTAATAACTTCATGACTGAAGAAAAGCAAAAAGCAAACTGGAAATAAAAGATGGGTTGCCTCCCAACAAGCGCTTTTCTTTAACGCCTTTTAGTTAGGCGCAATGCCAAATATCAAGTTTTTTCGGGATCCATTGCAACTTTTCCTTCAATAAGCACTTCTTTATCTTTGAGGGGAAAGGAGAACCTGCCCCTAATGGGAAAACGAAAGCGTATGTACCCCTTTTTAACATCAATAAAAGCCCCCACAGAACAAAGGAAAGATCTCCCAAGCACAATATTAGTTTGAGCTTTTGACTCCAAAACCAAGAAATCCACTAGAATAGTCTTATGTTTAAAAGTGACAAGGACTTCATTAACTCTTTTATAATTTTTTTGAAGAGCTACCATCAGAATGAGAGTGACAAAAAGGGTAATTAAATAAGTCTCCAAAATTCATAGCATCGAAAACCATTCTAGGCATAGTTGACATCATAGAACCAATATCACAATAAGCAAGGAACCTTTGATCATTTATTTCAATAGGGATATACAGTTCCCAGTCTCCACTTATTCCAAGGATTTGATAATCTTTAGGGCTCTCCTCTATTCCATTTAAATTTAGATTACATAAAATATTTTCTATTTTATCTAATCTAGCATGTATTCCATTAGTTCTCTCATTGGTAGGAAAAACAACTAAGCCTTTTATAATTCTTAGGGATTCCAATTCATCAATTTCAAGAAAGTTTCCTCCAGTAATGACATCCAAAGCATGCTTGCATGCATCAGATAGTCCATAGTAAAAGCATCTCAGCAAAACACACATAGCAAGCATGGGTTGAATCTTTTGATGTAAATCTGAATTTCTATCCCAAGCATTTTTAAAACTTTCTTCTCCCTTTTGTTTGAAAGTGAAGAACTCGGCTAAGAGAGGCATATCAAGAGTGGTAAAGCTAGACATAAGGACAAGATAAAATAACAAGACAGGAATAAAGACTACACTAATTTTTTTGGTTTTTAAAATTTTGAAACAGGAAAATAAACTAAAGGAGAAACAAAGCAAGCAAGACAAAAACAAAGTAAAGAGATTGAGAGTATGAGACTCCCCTTGCTGCAGCTCCAAAGTCCCCGGCAACGGCGCCACAAAACTGCTTGATTGGTGATGGTGAAGAGTTGGGTGGTGCCCCAAACGAAGGCGTAATTGTAGATAGTAGCAGTTTTCCCTCTTTTAAAGAAATGAGGTTTATCGAACCAGTAGGACTTTGAAATCAACAACGAGGTGAATGTTTAAGATCTCTGGCGCTTAGGGATACATTCAACAGACGTGGAGCTGCACACACTCAACCAAATACTTTGTCCCCAACGGCGGAGAGGTTGTCAATCTCCTCGATCTCGTAGATCACAAAGTGATTAATTGTATGATGAAATAGATGAAATAATGAAAAGTGACCAGAAGAGTAATGATGATGAAAAGCAACTAAATGAGGTTATAAACAATGTAAAAAGATGGACCGGGGGCCATGGGTTCACTAGTGCAGTCTCTCAAGTAAATAAAATATGTGATGGGTGAACGAATTACAGCTAGGCAATTGATAAGATCATGACACAAACCCAATTTATCTATGACATAAATGATATGATAATATTTATGGAGGCATCACAACAAGGAACAAAGACCGTTGAGTTCAACTGCGTCTTTGTCTAAAAAACTCCACCGTGGGATCGCTATCCAGCCTGTCACCCAATGGTATTAAGTTGCAAGCAACAGACAATTGCATTAAGTAAAGTGCATGATGTAAGCAATACTAATATCAAAAAAGATATTAACACCGCTGTTTTATCCTTAGTAGCAACAGCACACCCTCGCCCTTAGACGTTTCTATCACTCGTGCCCAGGAACAAAAGGGGGCATGAACCCACTATCTAGCATAACTACTCTCTCTTGAAGATACACACAATCACTTGGCCAAAATAACTACGCACATGGAGAGCATGCAAGAACATAAATTACTCATATAAGAATCATGCACAATCTGAATATAACTTCATAATCCATCGGATCCCAGCAAACACATTACATAGCATTACAATAATTGATCTGGATCATGTTAGGCAGCTCACAAGATCATAAGACATGAAGCACAAAAGAGAGGCTACCAACTAGCTACTGCCATGGACCCGTAGTCCAAGGTGAGACTACTCACAACTCATCCCGGAGGAAGGCATGTCGATGAAGAGCCCTCCGGGATCGATCTCCCCTCCGGCAGAGTGCCGGGATCGGCTTCAGATTGGAGCCCGAACTAGGATTTTCGGTGACGGCGCGTCGGGGTCGAGTTTCTGGAAAATAATGGCCGCGTCGATATTTTTAGGTCAGATAGCAATTTATAGGCGTCGGAGGGCATCGAGGTGAGGTCCCAGGGGCAGGGGCGGGCCCCACCCACGGTTCCACCTTGGGCCGCGGCAGGGGGGCGCCTCTGCCCTGTGGGCCCTCCCCTCCAGCTCTCCTTCGGACTGGTACTTCGTCGTGGCAAAATAAAATTCCCCGTAAATTTCCAGTGAGTTCCGAGAATATTTTCAGAAGTAAATTTCTGAAACAAAAAGACAGCAAAAACAGGGAACTGGCACTGGGCATCTTGTCAATAGGTTAGTCCGACAAAATGCATAAAAATGATATAAATGACAGTAAAAATATGTGATATTATCACAAAACTAGCATGGATCACTCAAAAATTATAGATACTTTTGAGACGTATCATAGTTCAAACCCCGGGTTTGACATGGTGTTTCTCATATTAGGCGGAATATTAATTCTTCAGTGGGAGGCGACGTTCCCGTCGATAGCGAGGGGCCTGTGGTGACTTCGTCAATCTCAAGACCCAATCCGCCGGCTCAGTATCTCGGAGGTGTTCATAGGGGTAGGGTGAGCGTGCGTGCCTTCATAGGGGTGAGTCTATGCGCGTGTATGTGAGCGTCTGTGTTGTACTGTGTTTCGTAAAAAAAAAATATATCCTACCCTTGAAAAGAAAGATCAACCCCTTCAAACTCAACACACAAAAGTAGTCATTGGTAGCGAAGAACCATTGTTTCTACTAGTTAGTTTACTTCGCCGTATTTTTCATTGTGAAACTAAGTAGGTAAATTCTAGAACAAATTAATGAAATAGATATGTGTCATATAAACCAATCTATTGTAGAACTTGTTTTTGCAGAAGAATCTGCCGCAGAAAATAATTAAGCACTGGTTCATTCACTAGCTATCATTAATTTAGATACAAATTCAATAACAAGTGATTGATTTACACTCTCATATGGTTCTTCACATGTACACATATGGACGCACAAATCTACGAAATTCCATCCCCACACTGAAACACACGACGAGCTAAACATCAGATCAACATGCGTTTTCACACGGTGTGAACTACGGCGAGTGACATGGCCTACTTGGGGCGCCAAAACATCTACATTTTGCCAACGGAAGGCTTACGAGGTGCTGATCCAGTATGCTTTGGAGAAGCTCATGTTTTGTAACAGACCTGATGGCAACTAGCAAGCGATGCTGCTTTTACAGATTGTTCAATGTATGCTGTTTGCGTTGGTCTTCAAAAAGAATTAGGAGTGCTCGGCTGCTTGCACTGATGAGCCTCGTCATATCTAAAGCGATGGAAAAACATTAATACGTGACAGCTCAAATGCGCATCTTAACTTTGCACACAAGATTGTTTTGATCATCAGCTATCATAGCCAACAGCAGCCGGCACGGCGAAGCACGGCTAATCATCTAATTATAATACATGAAAGAGAATGCAAGTATTTCATTCCATAATAATAATAAGAAAGCAAAAAATAATAATACAGCAAAAAATAATAATACAGCAAAAAAGATACTACTAGAATTACATTGGTTTATCACAAGGAAATATAATTGATCCTAATAGAACATATTGTTTACCTATTCATTGCCTGGCATATAGAAATTTGCATAAGGATAGTAACTGTGGATGTAAGCCCTTCCGTCGACATGTTTAACCCGCATCGACTCCAACTGGACCATAAAGAGACCGCTATCCCGCGTGTACACAAGAATCGCATTGTTGTCCTCGTCATAACCCCGGATCATTAGATTCTCCCACCTCAATCGTTGTTGAAAGAGCTTGCCTAGATGTACGGTTTTCCGACGCACCCATGTGGTGCCACCATCATGATGGTCTATCCTCTCCCATAGTTCTATGGTCATCCTTGTGAAGATGGCGAGGCCAAGCATGTTTCCCTTGGTCCGCAATGCCTGGAATTGGGACGTGCCAGCAATGGCATGGGAGTTTGTTGGCAACTCAACCACATCCAAACTCTGCCTTTGAAGATCAAACTCAAGAACACTTTCATCTAGCAGATGCCAGTAGAGTGCGTTGCCAACAAGGATTCCAGGCCTGAGCAGACTAACCAAGCCCGTAACTTGTGCAGAGATGATATGTCCCCATGCACCAGACTTGGAATCATAGAGGCAAGCGAACGCCTCGGTGCCGTCATAGCTGGTTCTTAATAGGACCAGTTTAAAATGGCTCGAATGACAATCGCCATGGATGTGGTCTCTATCAGTGGAAGCACAGACCACAACGGCATTCTCGGCGGCATTCCAGGCTAGTTCACCGTTGCGAAACTCCGGTGGAAAAGCTACGTGGCGCTGGCGACACCTGAGAGGGTCCCACACAAGAGCCTCCTGTCGCGTCCAATTTAGGAAGAGGGCGAGGCCGTGGCGGCAGCCTTTGAAGGACCCACGCTCGTCGCGGGGCATTGTGAGGGAGAATCGTGTGGCGGGGATTCGATCAGGGGCATCCAACGTGGGGATGAAATCAATGCCATTGCCTTTTTCCACGAAGAAGCCGAGAAGCGGAGGTCGCCGATGGTAGGCACGAAAGCGTTGAAGAAAGCCATGATCCGATATGATGAGGCGGCGCCAATACTTGCAAACAAGGGAGGCACGGAGAAGAACTGATGGCTGTGGAGGAAGGCGGAGAAAGATTTCCTGGAGGATGTCGTCATGGTAGTCCATCGATCTTGGAGAAGACAGCCGACGATCTTGAGTCAAACGCAGGATCTATCACATACGATCGAAGATCACAAGGACACACGTTCGGAAATATTTGCCAAACGCGTGTATCGTGTATCGCTTGTTTGTTATTTTTTCTCTCAATCTGATCTAGTATCGCACCATACAATCGGGTTACACGACCGTGTGGATATCCTCGTATGAGTACGAAGGACCTAGAGCTTCACCGATTAACGAGTCACGGTTCAAACACAAATAGGAGTACCAATTAGATTAGACTAGGACTCTACATCCTTTCACGCCACGGAAACGTCTTTACGGTTTACCTGTCAAATTTATACATGATGAATTCAATCCTGTGTAGGGGATAGAATATATACATCAGTCTCCAATGCTTTGTTTTTGTTTTTGTTTTTGAGAAACACGGTACATGCTAACATACAGGTACGTATACTCACTGATAGATTGCGGAATATGATTGACTAATATTGGTGATTACATTGTGAGCCCTTGGGCTGTTTATATAGTAGAGAAGACTTGGGGGCTAAGGGAACTAGGAGAGATAGACTAGGATTACAACTCTTTAAACCCTAAACGTAATATACTCTAACACCCCCCCGCAGTCGGATCGGTAGTGACGCGAACAGCAGGAGCGTCGCGGACGGTCTGACTGGAGCATAATCCGAAGTAGAGGGAGCCGAGGTGATAGTCCTTGATGCCGATGTCGATGTAGCCGAGGGTGTGGGCGCTGTAGTCGTGGTCGATGGTGCCGTTGGTGATGTAGTCGCCGCTGATGAAGTCGAAGAAGTTGGTGTTGTCGTGGTGTTGTGGTCGATGTCGTCGTTGAGCCTTGGAGATTTCGCCGTAGTGTTGTAGTAGACGTAGTTGGAGTAGAGGAAGTCGAGGTAGGCGACACGCCTTGCCGAGCTTGCCGGACTCGGGAGCGCGTCGGGGACGAAGGCACGCGTCGGTGTTGCCAAGACCGGACGTGCGAAGATAGGGACCACCATGAGCCATACGAACCAGAGTTGGAGGGATCAGCAAAGAAATTCTCCGTGACCGGTCGGTGCGAAGAAGTTGTCCGCCGTTGACGCCGGAGTAGACGAAATAGTTGCAAGAAGAAAATTGTTTAATGTAAAAAAAATAAAAATAGACTGCAACTCTGGCGGCGAGGTCGTGGTGGACGAAGACGATGAAGTAGTTGTTGACGAAGATCGAATTGTAGCGGTAGTTGATTTTGGGGATTAGACCCTTATTTTTCCGCTTGTATTAGCGCGGCGTCGCTGGTGGAGAAGAAGAACTTGTTTGTTGGCGTTGACGATGACCACGATCGGTGGTGGCGGCGACGATGCGGAGTTGTTGGTGTAGATGAATGTCGGCGATGTTGACCACGGATTATGTAGATCGAAGTCGACGGATCGGGTTGATGGCAATTGGCGGCGTAGACATGCAGCACGATGCAGACAGAAGCAGAGTCAGCAAAGTTGGAGTAGAGCTGATCTGTACTTGTCCACCGCACATGCACGCACACGCCATGGCCATGCAGCTTGGTGCCTGATCGGCCGCTGGTGGAGCGTGACGTCGGGCGCGCGTACGGCCGGCCGGCCGGCCGTGCAATGGAGTCCACCGAGCGGATCTGTAGGATTGGAGTGATTTTGGTGGCTATGGACACGGATCTAACTGGAAAAACGAAAATTTGCTAAAACTACGAGATCTAATTTTATTGGAATTGGAAGAAAATCTAGCTACGGGATGCAACGCCCCCGGCGATCATGGAGATCGATCTCGCCGGGGGCGGCGCGGTGCGGAAGCGTTGGCGGCTAGGTCAAGGACCGTACCGCTCTGATACCATGATAGATTGCGGAATATGATTGACTAATATTGGTGATTACATTGTGAGCCCTTGGGCTGTTTATATAGTAGAGAAGACTTGGGGGCTAAGGGAACTAGGAGAGATAGACTAGGATTACAACTCTTTAAACCCTAAACGTAATATACTCTAACACTCACCCTATGAACGTTCACACACACATCCTATCGCATGGTCATTTTCGATAGACGGTCTTGAGATTGACGAAATCATCACAGGGAGAACGTCGCCTCCCACTGAATTCCGCATTTATGCGACATATATGTCAAATCTGGGATTTGAACTCTGGTGAGCTGGGAGTGTTGGGGTTATGCCGAACAGGATTCTTCACAGAGAATACTAAAAGCCAGCATAACAGGGTGGCCCATAGTGGTGGTAAGCCGAATCCGGCTTAACCGGGCGGCCCAGTATGCTGAAGCGCAGGAGGCCCATCCGGCTAAAGAAAGGTTCTAGAAGCCGGCCTGCATTGCGGAAGACTTAGCCCACAAGGCAGGGCCCAAGCCGGACTAGAGTAGGACTCTGTACTTAGTCGGTTAGGTTTCCTCCTGTAAGCCCTAGGTCCGGACGCCTTTATAAGCCGGCCTATGGGACGCCTTAGGGCACACTCTTAACCTCAATCCACTATAACTCGGCGATTTAGCCTTATAGTGAATTATAGCAGCACGTAGGGTTTCGCCACCGTTGCGAGATCCGAAGCTGGGTAAACTCTTTGTCTCCCCATTACCGGAATACCCCACGTCTCCAAAACCCCTCTCTCTACCTAGCTCGATGGCACCCCTGCCGCGGCTAGATTCGACAATTCCACGACAGTTGGCGCCCACCGTGGGGCAGGAGATGTCCGGGGTTTCAATCCGTCCAGGAGCCTACTTTGTAATAATTGGCTGTGTGCATCGCTTGATGCAGAGGCCGGGATCCTCCCTTTTCGGAAAAAAAAAATCCGTCTAGGAGCCGTAGGCGGAGTCGGCGACACCATCGCGGTCGGCATGGTGAGCTACTTCGACAAGACAGGAGCTGGCCACGTCTTCAACGACGGCTTCTGGACGCCGGCAAAGGAGGATCCGGCCGGCTGGTCCACGGTCTCCATCGGCGGTTTCGACATCTTCGCCGGCTTCACCGCCCAGGCCTTGGACGATCTCGGCTTCACCTCGAGCTTGCCCACCACCCACCCAAGCAACCTCGACGAGGAGTCGGATCTGGACTCTGACGAGATCGCCGATCTGGATCTGGCTTTCGACGCTGACGACGAAGACTCTGAAGATGACGCAAGTTCCAACATGGCGGCGCCTGACTTCCACTTCGTCGGCGTCCTAGGAGAATCCGGCTCTCACGAGTCGATGACAGAGCCTGAGTCCAGCGCTTCCACACAACCTGCATGGTGTGACACGGCCTACTTGGGGACTTCACCCCTTCTGGACATAAATTCGACGGCGCGTTGCGTGGACGAGGATGGGGATGACGGACGGCCACTTAGATAAACCGTGTTTTTACTTTGTAATAATAAATATTCAGTAGTATGCTTCACGAGGGTATAATCGGGTTTGTCCATGCTCTGGCTGCGTTTGGCCAACGGAAGGCTTACCAGGCTGATCCAGTATGCTTTGGAGAAGCTCATGTTTTGTAAGCTATTTGATCCAGGCTTACCAGACTGATCCAGTATCCACTTAATTAGAAAGACTGTTTGATCATAAGCTATCAGAGCCATGAATGGCTGTGTGCATCGCTCTGATGCAGAGGTCGGGGTCCTTTTCGAAAAAAATCAGAGCCAATGACAGTCGTCTCGGCCAAGCGCGACTACTCGTCTAATTATAAATACATGATGTAAAATGCAAGTATTCCATTCAAAAATAATAATACAGCAAAAAAGATACTAGAATTACATTGGTTTATCACAAGGAAATATAATTGATCCTAATAGAACATATTGTTTACCTATTCATTGCCTGGCATATAGAAATTTGCATAAGGATAGTAACTGTGGATGTAAGCCCTTTCGTCGACATGTTTAACCCGCATCGACTCCAAATGGACCATAAAGAGACCGCTATCCCGCGTGTACACAAGAATCGCATTGTTGTCCTCGTCATAACCCCGGATCATTAGATTCTCCCACCTCAATCGTTGTTGAAAGAGCTTGCCTAGATGTACGGTTTTCCGACGCACCCATGTGGTGCCACCATCATGATAGTCTATCCTCTCCCATAGTTCTATGGTCATCCTTGTCAAGATGGCGAGGCCAAGCATGTTTCCCTTGGTCCGCAATGCCTGGAATTGGGACGTGCCAGCAGCAATGGCATGGGAGTTTGTTGGCAACTCAACCACATCCAAACTCTGCCTTTGAAGATCAAACTCAAGAACACTTTCATCTAGCAGATGCCAGTAGAGTGCGTTGCCAACAAGGATTCCAGGCCTGAGCAGACTAACCAAGCCCGTAACTTGTGCAGAGATGATATGTCCCCATGCACCAGACTTGGAATCATAGAGGCAAGCGAATGCCTCGGTGCCGTCATAGCTGGTTCTTAATAGGACCAGTTTAAAATGGCTCGAATGACAATCGCCATGGATGTGGTCTCTATCAGTGGAAGCACAGACCACAACGGCATTCTCGGCGGCATTCCAGGCTAGTTCACCGTTGCGAAACTCCGGTGGAAAAGCTACGTGGCGCTGGCGACACCTGAGAGGGTCCCACACAAGAGCCTCCTGTCGCGTCCAATTTAGGAAGAGGGCGAGGCCGTGGCGGCAGCCTTTGAAGGACCCACGCTCGTCGCGGGGCATTGTGAGGGAGAATCGTGTGGCGGGGATTCGATCAGGGGCATCCAACGTGGGGATGAAATCAATGCCATTGCCTTTTTCCACGAAGAAGCCGAGAAGCGGAGGTCGCCGATGGTAGGCACGAAAGCGTTGAAGAAAGCCATGATCCGATATGATGAGGCGGCGCCAATACTTGCAAACAAGGGAGGCACGGAGAAGAACTGATGGCTGTGGAGGAAGGCGGAGAAAGATTTCCTGGAGGATGTCGTCATGGTAGTCCATCGATCTTGGAGAAGACAGCCGACGATCTTGAGTCAAACGCAGGATCTATCACATACGATCGAAGATCACAAGGACACACGTTCGGAAATATTTGCCAAACGCGTGTATCGTGTATCGCTTGTTTGTTATTTTTTCTCTCAATCTGATCTAGTATCGCACCATACAATCGGGTTACACGACCGTGTGGATATCCTCGTATGAGTACGAGACCTAGAGCTTCACCGATTAACGAGTCACGGTTCAAACACAAATAGGAGTACCAATTAGATTAGACTAGGACTCTACATCCTTTCACGCCACGGAAACGTCTTTACGGTTTACCTGTCAAATCTATACATGATGAATTCAATCCTGTGTAGGGGATCAGTCTCCAATGCTTTTTTTTTGTTTTTGTTTTTGAGAAACACGGTACATGCTAACATACAGGTACGTATACTCACCGTATGAACGTTCACACAAACATCCTATCGTATGGTCATTTTTTATAGACTGAGTCAGCGGGTTAGGTCTTGAGATTGACAAAATCATTACAGGGAGAACGTCGCCTCCCACTGAATTCCGCATTTATGCGACATATATGTCAAATCTGGGATTTGAACTCTGGTGAGCTGGGAGCATAAAGGCAACTCCAACGCCCCCGCAAACGGATCAGACTCGTCCGTTTGTGTCTAGTCGGACACGGGGCAGACTCCAACGGGCCACCACAAACGAACAGGCGAGAGCGGACATGTCCGTCTCGCTGCAAATCTGGCCCAATGTTTGGTCGGGGTTTGGGACGAAACGAACAAGTCCGCGTGCGGCAGTTGTCCACCATGCCACCCCAGGTCCACATGGTAGCGACCCATGGCCGCTTCGGCTACTTCACCGCATCCTTTTTAATGGGGACTGGTGGCCAGTCCCCACTCCTACTCCACTCGTCCCCATCCCCGCAACCAAACCCTGGTCAAACCCTAACCCCCACCGGTCAACAACCATGCCGTCCTGGTAGAAGAAGTCTGGCCGCAAGCCCGCAACGACAAGGAGGCCGAGATCCTCCAACACCACAGATGCCTCCATTGGCCGCTCCATCGGCACACCTCTACGCGCCTCCGCCGTACATCATTCGTGATGACAAGGAGTAGGCCACGACAGTGTTCCGGCCGCAAGACCCAGTTAGATAGTTTTCTTTTTGTAATATATTTTGTTGACCCTGGATCGTGGGTCCCCGAATCTATGTATACTTATCGTTTTTTGTTTTTTCTGGTTTGTGGTGGGCCGTTGGGTTCACCCCCACCCCAAACGGACACAAACCGTAAATGTGTCAGTGGACCTCCCCGAACGCCCCAAACGGATCAAAAGGGACATATTTGGTGTCCTGTTTTAGGGGGATGGAGGCGTTGGAATTGTCCTAACCAACCAACCACATGTTGGTTCGCTCCAATGCTTGTTGTTGTAGGGACGGATCCAATATCAAACCAAACCCTAGATCAATTTAGGTTAAATATTAGGCTAACTGACCTGTTTCACTAATATATAGGTTTTTTTGCACCCTGGCCCATGACCCCCGCCAGGGGTGGGGATCGCCTCTAGTTGTATACGGGATGAACGTCATGTTCTCCGCCTAGTTGGTAAATATGTCGGTTTTAGTAACTTAAGTTGTCTGGAAATTAACTAAATCTGAGTGTTAGCCGTTGGATTTTGCATCGTGATTTCTGTTGGTTTGCGACTTGGTCATGATTTGTAACTGTGTGCAACTAGCTGAGATTTAGTTAATTCTCAGTCGTTTTCGTAGCCGTTGGATTTTACATCGTGATTTATGTTAGCTTGCGAGTTGGACATAATGTGTAACTGAGATTTAATTAATTCTTAGTCGACATCTTATGTGTTGGCTTTGCGTCGTGATTCGTGTTAGACTGAGAGCGTTTCTTAGTCGACTTCTTAGCTATTAGCTATTGTATTTGTGTCATGATTCATGTTGGACCGAGAGTTAGACATGAGATGCAATTGTGTGCAACATGATGAGAAGTATTTACTTTTAGTTAAATCTAAGTTGTTGGACAATCCCAGCAAATCTTCCTGAAATCATGAAACCAAACAAATTCTAATTTTAAAGCGAGTCAACGACAACAAGGGGAATGATTCGACGAGCGCTAACCGAACAAACGAACCAACATCCCTTCCTTCCCCACTCGCCAGCGCCGGAATCCCGAGAATGCCCCTGGACCCCGACAGCTCGCCTCCGCCGCCGCCGCCGCACCGCGACTGGTTCTTCCCGCCGGCGCCGCCCTTCCTCCCCTGCTCCTCCAGGTCCCTCGCCCACAGGACCCCCTTCCCCTCCACCTCCCGCTCCTACAAGCCATACTCCCTCGCCGACCGCCGCCCGCCCCCGACCCCTCGCTCCCGCTCCCGCTCCCCGCACCCGTCGCCGGAGCAGCCCTCGCCGCCGCCGCCCCCGTCCGCGCCTCGACGCCGGGACCCCCGCTACGCTGGCGTCCGCCGCGGTGATGCACGGACTCTCCCCACCTCCGCGGCGGCGACCGCGGCTGCTGCCCCGCCGGTGCCCGAGAGGAAGCCGCCGCAGGTCGCTCTCCGGTGGTCCGGGATGTTCTCCGCTGCGGTGAGTAACGGTGAGCTCATGTTTGACTTTCGTTGACCGCCGGTGTCTGATAACTGTGGTGATGCTCCCAGGCCATTCTGCTGTGCTTCGCCTCCCTCCTCCGCAGGAACTTCTCCCTGCACGACCAGGTCCACCATCTGCGGGTAAAATCCTCACCCACTTCACCTGCACATTGAACAACAACGCAACAACCTTACCGTGGTTCGTTCCGATTCCGATCCTACCAGGGACAGCTCGCCGCGGCTACCGCGAAGCTGCAGTCATGCATTTTGGTGATGGACTCGTCGCTGGACATGAGCGGCATCTTCTCGTACCAGAGCAACGACATCGGCTCCGTGCCGAGCAGGAGCCTGAAGAACTTCTCCCTGCTGCTCTCGCTCTCTGCGCTGTATGCGCCGATAGTGATTCTCAAGTACATAGACATTCTGTCCAAGCTAAGGAGACCGCAGGACTCTGAAGAGGTTGCCATCAACAAGCGGCTGGCGTACAGAGTCGATATATTCCTGTCGCTTCATCCGTATGCTAAACCCCTGGTTCTTCTCGTTGCTACGTTGCTGCTTATCGTCCTTGGTGGAATGGCTCTTTACGGGGTTACTGATGATAGCTTGTCGGATTGCCTCTGGTTATCATGGACCTTTGTCGCCGACTCGGGCAACCATGCGAATGCAGAGGGCCTTGGACCTAAGTTGGTTTCAGTTTCCATCAGTATTGGTGGGATGCTGATTTTTGCCATGATGCTTGGGCTTGTGACCGATTCAATCTCGGAGAAGTTTGACTCTTTGAGGAAAGGAAGGAGTGAGGTCATTGAGCAAAGCCACACTCTGATCCTTGGGTGGAGCGACAAGTTGGTAATCTGAGAATCAACCTTTGCTGACTTCTTTCATGCAGCATTTTCTGGTTCTGCCTGTCTGAACAGTTTTTTTTTCTGTACTGTTCGGATAGGAGTGTTAATATCATTCGCAAAAAAGGAGTGTTAATATCAATAACTAGTGTAGCCTAATATGAATAGCGCCCAACTAGTTATATGTTTGCATTTGTTAGATTGCATATTGCATAACTCTTTAACTACTTCCTGAAGCTTCAAGTTTAAAGGCATCTTATAGGAAGAAGATCAGATCTCCAGTTTACAGTTTGAATGCCACATGAAGTGCGGTCTTTTTTAGTTTATTTCTGGCCTCTGATTTGTTGCAATTCTGGTGAGGAGGAAAAAGCTTAAAATAGCCAACTAGTTATAGATGCAGTAGGAGTTTTAAAATGAAGAGTAGAATACAGATGTAATATTTCACTCTCTCATCGTGTTTTGCGTCGTCAGCTCCTATAAAAAGTATGGTAGGTAGTACATACTGGTAATTAGTTGTATTATGCATATATTTTTATAGCGATTTGTTGCGTCTCTCCAGACTAACCTATTTTCCCTATATGGCAATAGGGCTCTTTGCTGAACCAAATTTCTATTGCTAATGAAAGTTTGGGAGGAGGGACTATCGTAGTGATGGCCGAGAGAGACAAAGAGGAAATGGAAGCAGACATTGCTAAAATGGAGTTTGACTTGAAAGGAACAGCTGTAATCTGTAGAAGTGGAAGCCCTCTGATTCTCGCTGACTTGAAAAAGGTAAAAATATGGTTACAGATTCGGAGGCATATTATGAATCTTCCTCTATTTGCTACATCTTTAATTACCAATATGCCATTGTGGTATCTTTATAAATAAGAGGATGATTGTGATGTTAATTGATGCATTCTATCCTATTCTCTTATTTGAACTAAATCCAATCTACCATCATGCACAAGGTCTCAGTTTCTAAGGCGCGTGCAATTGTGGTTTTAGCTGTAGAAGGAAATGCTGACCAGGTTTGTTCTGCTGTGATTAAGTTGCACCGATAAAGATGAAATTTCTGCTGACATTATTAGCCACTTCTCCAGAGTGATGCCCGAGCACTGCGAATAGTCTTGAGTTTAACTGGAGTTAAAGAAGGACTAAGAGGTCACATTGTTGTTGAGCTTAGTGATCTTGACAATGAAGTGTTAGTCAAACTTGTTGGTGGAGAACTCGTGGAAACTGTTGTAGCACATGATGTGATAGGTCGGCTGATGATACAATGTGCGCGTCAGCCGGGCCTTGCTCAGGTTTCTTCTAACCAATAATTCTGAATATATCTCACTCCTTGCAAGGAAACCCCTCTTAAGCATTCTGTTTGGTCAGTCTTTCTAATCTCTAATTGTACCTACACAGATATGGGAAGATATCCTCGGCTTCGAGAACTGTGAGTTCTACATTAAAAGATGGCCTCAGTTGGTCGGAATGCAATTTGAAGATGTGCTGATTAGCTTTCCTGATGCTGTTCCATGTGGAGTAAAGATGGCAGCCTATGGGGGCAAGATTATTTTAAATCCTGATGATTATTATGTCATGCAAGTGGGTGATGAGGTTATAGTAATTGCAGAAGACGATGATACATATGCCCCAGCCCCATTACCCAAGGTATTTCGTTTATCTTCATAACCCACTGCATCAACTCAATTTTGGCTGTACATTGCGTTTATCAGTAACTTTAATCAGATATTGTCTTAATGTGGGCTGTTAGATTGTGCTACAGAATTTTCTTTAAAATTTCACATGAACTCTTCTACCTTCTGGAAATACTTCCCTCAGGTTATTAGGGTACATGAAGTCAAACACAACCTGATTTCCTTGGCATTAAGATTTGAGAAGTATTCCCCCCACCGTTTGTTCAGTGAGCACCAAAAGTGCAACTGCATAATACCGTTTTATGCTTTCCAGATGTCAGCTTTGAGGCTTGTCTTCACTTTCTGGAACTATAAAACTATTTATCTTAGCTTCCTAAAATAGTTTAGTGTAGACACTGCACATATATAGAAACCTGTAATGAAGTTTACAAAAGCAAAGTCAATTTTATTATTCAGGTTAAAGAAGCTGTTTACATAGACATTGTTCGCCATGAAAGAAATCCTCAGAAGATTCTTCTTTGTGGAATGCGACGGGATATAGATGATATGATTGTGGTAAGCCCTTTCTTCAAGCCCCTAATTACCTTTTCTCTGTAAACTTGTGCAGGTTAGGAGAGGCTATCTGCCTAAAGATTTTTTTGTTCCAAAGTCTCCAGAAAGAATATTATTTTGTGGTTGGCGACGTGATATGGAAGATATGATAATGGTAACTTGATTATGGATACAAATTGGCATTCTCATCTTCTTCTAGAATACTCATGTGTATATAATGCAGTCATATGTGGAGCAGAACAGGATTGAACAAAATTGTACACAAAGAAGATAAAGTTTGCTAAATATATCACTGTGTCATACTAATAATATGACCCTATTGTACCGACTCTAGCTCAAAGCTGTAACCACTGTAAGAATTGTTTATACTTTGGCATATCATACCATTATCAAACAATGTACATATATGCATCCTGGTAAAAAAAATGTACAGATATGCGACAACAGACCTTTTGTTTATCTCAATTCCAGGCATAGTTCTTTTAGTTTGGCGTGAACAGGTCAACAACATATCATAACTTGATATTAGATATTCAGGTACTGGATGCTTTCCTAGCCCCAGGGTCAGAGTTGTGGATGTTCAATGGTGTCCCTGAAATAGACCGAGAAAGAAAGCTAATTGACGGAGGTCTGGACTTTAGTCGTCTAGAAAATATTACGTTGGTTCATCGTGAAGGAAATGCTGTCATTCGCCGTCACTTGGAGAGCATCCCTTTAGAATCGTTTGATTCTGTAAGTTCTGATAAAATAAGATTTGTTTTTTTTTTCTGGATAAGTACTCTGGAGCTCCTACGAGCTCAATTGCTTGGTCGTTTCATCTGACCGACCTGCCTATGACATTGCAGATATTGATTTTGGCAGACGAGTCTGTGGAAGATTCAGCAATTCAAGCTGACTCGAGGTCTCTTGCAACGCTACTGCTGATCAGAGATATTCAGGTTCTTCTAGAAATGCTATTTTGGTATTCAATCATCTGTCCTGAACTCCTGATGCACCAAGAAGATCTTTGCATGAACTGACTATTGCTTCTGCATTTCTAATAATACTGCAGGCAAAACGGCTTCCATACAAGGAAGCTTCCCGAGGAAGCTTCTCAGAAGGTTCTTGGATGGGGGAGATGCAACAAGCATCTGATAAATCTGTCATAATCAGTGAGATATTGGATCCCAGGACAAAAAATCTGTTAGCCATGTCAAAGATCAGTGACTATGTTCTTTCCAATGAACTTGTGAGCATGGCGCTGGCAATGGTTGCAGAAGACCGGCAAATAAATTATGTCTTGGAGGAACTCTTTGCTGAACAGGTATGGTTCTCGCATTATTCTCAGATTTTTCGTTTCAAAGAACGTTAAGCTTCTACAGCAAATCACACGGTTATTCTCAACACATATGTGGATGTCGTTGAACTTGTCATTTAATCATTTTTGGACTCAAATCACACGTTTATTCTCAACACATATGTGGATGTCGTTGAACTTGTCATTTAATCATTTTCGGATACATACATGTGTCTGAATTTTTATGAACTAATAGAGTTTTGAACCTGACGGTAATATAGGGCAATAGGTTAAGTTTATGTGTCATTAGTCATTACCCCTAGAGATGGAGATTATTTATGAATATTTAACAAGTTCGCTACTGTACAAATATATGTTCTTTCCTTGTTCAAAATGCCACTCTTGTCAGGATAATGTATATCAGCACTACTAAATGTCTTACGCTGCATTCGAACTTTTCTGCAGGGGAACGAGCTGCAAATACGACAATCTGTTCTGTACCTCCGAGAAGACGAGGAGCTGAGTTTCTTCGAGGTGATGCTACGAGCTAGGCAGAGGAAAGAGGTGGTCATCGGGTACCGTCTCGAGGATGCCGAGCGCGCCATAATCAACCCACAGGACAAAGCCTCGAGGCGGAGGTGGTCGCCCAAGGATGTTTTTGTCGCCATAGCCGAGAAAGAATGAAAATACCATCAGATCATAGATCACGCCTCACCGAGATTGCGTCGTGCGCCGCCACATCTGGCAGAACAGAAAGCGATGCTGTGTGTGAGGGAGATAGTAGGAGGATCGATCTAGAGTCTAGACTAGATACACCAGGCCACGTTTGAACATAGATTCAGTCTACTGTATATTTTGTCTGAGACACACCGAGGGAAAATGAGCCCAGCGGTCCCAGTGAAGGCTATACCATAGATCAATCTCCCTTTGGGGTCTAGAGTCTTTAGGCTGTTGTATAGACCAGTGTCTTTAGGCTGTTGTCATACCAAGTGTACATGTTTTTTTCTGTTGTAATAAGAAACCTTTCGGCTGAATGAAACCTGGCCTTTTTTGGGCCACAAACAGGTCCCACGTCATTTTCATGCATGGATTTCAACAATGGAATGGAGGAGTGTATGTTTCAAAAGATAAAAAAAAAAAACCTTTCGTTGCATATTCGAAATGGCTTTTGAAAGTTGGGTGAAAAAAAAAACATTCTCGATGTCGGAAATCTGAAGAAAATTTAGACATGTAAATGTCAATGTTTGTGGACAAATGACGAAAATTCCTTTTAGCTCCAAACTCCAGTGAGCTCGTTTTAATTTTTTCAAAACTTCATTTTTAGGTGTCAAACAAAAGCATACAATTACATATACATGTCTAATATGTACGAGCAAATTTACATTGAAATATCTTTTCATTTGTGATCTGCATAAAAAAGATAATTTTTGAAGCAAAATCAAGTTCAAATTGCCTTTTTTTGGGCCATGATTTTGTAGCCAACAATACGACGTATTTTTTAGATGTTTTTTTCATATATGTAGAGAACATCTGTATGTATCCACATACAAAAGGGAATTTCTTGAAACTTCTATAGATCATTTCATAATATTTTAGTATACCGAATTCATTGGACCTCAGGAGACAAAACATTGCACTTGACAGGTGATAGGTTTGGTGGACCATGTAGAAGAAAACAAATTTGATGGTTCAAAAAGTGCACATGTTTTTTCCCGCCTGGCACATGACACATATCTTCTTAATCATGTAACTTGCAGGAAATCATGAGTACAACGGAAAAAAAGAAACAATTTTTTTGAAACGAGACAAAATATCTGACTTTTCACTGATAAAATAGAAAATAGTTCGTTAGTTTATAAGGGAAACTCACCGAAAACTGATGGTTCAAAACATATGTTTTTTAGTATATGGTCCCGGCCCGGGAGCCACCTTTCATGGACTTACATCCTCACTTTCTGATAAAATTGACAAAACTGATCTTAAACTTGTCCGGCACAATGACGTCTCCTAGAAGTTTTTATTTTTGGATGTGACTTTTATTTTTTGCAAATGACATGCCACAGTCAATTAAAGACTGAAGCTGGGTCTCATTCTTTCATCTCCTTTCTTTCTCGAACCCCTCCTCTAGAGTCTCTCTTGTGCACACCTATATATCCCTTTCCTCTTCCTCCGTTGGCGTCGCTGACTCGTTTTCATTCAGAATTATTTTTTACTTAATTATTATGACATACCTTACAAACCTTTACTTAGAGCATGATTCATTTTATCACACTTTGTCAGTTTGATCTCAGAGGCATCCGAATTTTGTTTAGCTTTATTTTGCCTTCTGGACTTTGGCTTATAAACCCAACAGCCCAAAGGCAAAAGCACATGCTTATATAAAGCCAAAGGCCAAAACGCTAAAATAAGTCCAAACAAAGATGTCCTTAGTATTACCAAATATCTAAACTATCATTTTTTTTAGAAATATAGAGTATTCTGTTTAACCACACTTTACTATTTTGTGGTAAACCACATGTATTCCAAATTTCCAACCACTTGATCTTGAGTTAACCCTAGCCAAGCCGTCGTTAAAGCATTCCTACATCTCACAAAATTTTCTTCATAACATAGAGCCTTGGCTAGAGCCTTTCTTAAATTTTGTTATGTGAGAGTTTTTTTTTGGAGGATTTTGAAGCTCTCATTGATGAATTCAGCTTTCTTTTTCAGGGTTTTTCGATGAACCTTCTTTTTGGAAAAATAAAACCCCGGCCTATGTCAATGCTACTGACATGTGGGTCCGCCCCTCGTCCGTCCAGTCCAGCCTACTGTTCCTCTCTTCTCCTCTTCCCCTCGCGGCGGCGCCGGCAGCCTCTCCCCCCGTTTCCCGGCGAACCCTCTCCGCCGAGCACGCCTCCGCTCTTCCTTCCAACCGAAGCGCAAGCCTCCTCCAAGTATTTCACCTCTCACAGCCCTCCTCCGCTCTACTGTACTGAGTGGAGATCCTCATCGATTTCGTCCGCCGGTGAGGAACCCTAACCTGCCCGGAATTTTCAAATTCTGGTGTTGCCGCGCGCAGTACTCTAATCCCTCCGAACCATCCAGCTTCTCGCGGATTTTCCTGCTGCCGGCCCGCGCGGCGGTGGAGGTTTTGCGGGGGCATTGCCGATTTGCCACAGCGCTGTAGATTGGTGAGCGATGGAGGTGAACGCGATCCCGGGGGAGGAGGAGCTGGCGTTCGCGGCCAACCAGGACGACGACGACGACGCGGGGGACGCCTCGCCGGCGAGCCGGGAGCTGGCCGCCATGGTGGAGGCGGCGGCAGCGGCGGAGACCGTGGAGCTGGACGCCAGGGCGGCGGCGCCGCCGTGCGGGGACGGCGAAGACGACCGGACGCCGAGGGACGCGATGGAGTTCAAGTCGTACGAGGAGGTGCTCAACTTCTACAAGCGCTACGCCCTGCGCACGGGCTTCGGCGTCTGCGTCAAGAAGTCGTCCTTCACCAAGGCCGGCCTCTGCCGCCGCCTCCAGCTCGTCTGCAACAAGTGGGGCACCGGGAAGGAGGACGCCTGCTACCAGGCCCGGCCGACCGCCAAGACCAACTGCCAGGCCACCGTCGTCGCGAGGCTGTGGGGGGACGGCCTGCTGCACCTCACGGACGTCAGCCTCGAGCACAACCACCCGCTGAACCCGTCGTCGGCGCGCTTCCTCAGGTGCTACAAGACGATGCCCAGCGGGATGAGCAAAGATCTGGTGGTCAGGGCTGCCAGAGGTGAATGCGTGATCTCTGGCGACTTCGAGGTCCCGATGCTTGATGACTGGGGGCGGCTGAAGATCAGGGAGGCTGATGTTCAGGCCATCAATGGTTTCTTTGCGGAGATGCAGGCTAGGCAGGCAAACTTCTTCTATGTCATGGATTTTTACGTCGAGGGCCGTCTGAGGAGTGTTCTTTGGGCTGATTCAAGATCCAGGGAAGCATACCAGTACTTCAACGATGCTATCTGGGTCGATACGAGCTGCTTAAGGAATAAGTTTGGCGTGCCGCTTGTTTTGTTTCTTGGGGCGAATCATCATGGCCAGCTTGTTCTGTTAGGCTGTGGCTTGCTTTCAGATGAGAGTACAGAGAGCTTCCTATGGCTGTTCAAGTCATGGCTAACTTGCATGAAGGGACGGCTTCCAAGCGCCATAATTACTGATGAGTGTGTGGCGACAAAAGCTGCGGTTCGAGAAGTATTTCCAAAAGCACGCCACAGGATAAGTGATTGGCATGTATTAACAAGTATGACGGAAAAATTTGACGACTCAGTAAAAACCGAATTGGAAACTGTAATATATGATTCCTTGAAGGATGATGAGTTTGAGGCAAGGTGGAAGGACACGGTCGAGAGATATGGCCTTCAGGATAATGAATGGATCATCTTTCTGTATGAAAATCGACACTTGTGGGTCCCTTCCTTCCTGAAAGATGCCTTCTGGGCTGGATTGTCTGTTACCCACCGGGAAAGTCCAAGTGCATTCTTCGGTGATTCATTAAGCCAATTAACCACATTGGTGACATTCCTTAATAGCTACACGATCCTTGTACAGAACAAATACAAAATGGAGCAGCAGGATGATTTTGAGTCATTAAGTAGCGGCAGGGTCCTTGTTTCAAAGTTTCCTATGGAAGAGCAGCTATCCAAATTGTACACCTTGAACATGTTTGTGAAGTTCCAGGATGAGCTAAAATCAACCATGCAGTGTCAAGTTCAGCTAGATGGTTCGGCATCATCTTTTATAGTTATTGATCTCGCCGCTGAACCAGGCAGAGAAATGGTGAATAAAAAGTATGAGGTTGTTCACTGTATGGAGACCAACAGGATGGAATGTAACTGTGGCCTATTTCAGTTTTGTGGAATTGTTTGTCGCCATGCGTTATCGGTGCTTAAGTGGCAGCAAGTGTACGATATCCCCCCTTGTTATGTACTTGACAGGTGGCGGAGTGACTATAAGCAGTTGCATGCTCTGGATAATCCATTGAAGGATCTATTGTCGAGTAATCATGTTGAGCGCTATGATCATATTTCTTTGCAGTGCCTCCGTCTTGTTGAGATTGGAATGGTTTCAGATGAGAAGTATCAGCATGCATTAAAACTAATTAACGACATGACAAGGACCCTTCTTGATGATCATTTGTGCCGTGAAATAGAGCTGAAACTTTCACCATCTGAACGTGTAATTGTGGTTGGTGATAGCCATGCACAACCTGGTTCATCTGAGGGGGGTCCAGCCAAAAAGCGCCGCGGCCGTCCTCCCAAAAAGAGTAAAGAGATAAGCATGGAGTCCGTATCAAATCAATTTGGAAACAAGGTATCTCCTTACTTCTAGTTGTCAACTCCTTGTGTTAATTTTCTGTTGATGCATTGGTGCTAATCAAGTTTTATTTGTTGTGTGGCAGGACTCCTTACTGGTGTCATCAGCTGTAAGTCAGAAGGATGCTTTACATTCTTCTTCGACTGCCTCCAACCTTGGTACTCATGTCAGGGCACATGGTGTTGATGATCTGATGGTAGTTTCTATCATCAACATTTTTGGTTATTAAATTCATCATTACATACAAGAGTATTGACAATAACTTTACTTTTAACTCTATAACTTCCAGGAAGAAGTTGATCCTAATGAGGTATCATTTGAGAGCCGTTTTGGGGCACAATCTAGCCATCCAAATCATTTTGGTGACCAGCTGCATCCAGGCCACACATTGCAGGTTTCCTTTTCAGCAACATGACTGTATTTTCATTTGCAATTATTTTTTAGCATGTGCAATGGAGGAAAAATAATCTGCTGGTTTCTTCATAATGGACAGTTTGGCGGCCAAAACATGCCATCAGCGGAGCAATCATGGGTGTATCCAAATCCGCCTATATATCAGGTGAATTGGTACATTGCATCTGTCTAGTATTTTTAGAGGGTTTGTGCGAGTCAAGTTGTGTCATGAAGTTGTACTGATATGCATATGCGCTGATGCATCATAAAAAAACTGTAGGATGATCAAGTGCCTTATGGAAGGCGAACATCTTGAACGCTGGAACAAGAGGTTGCGATTTCAGGTTTCTTTCTCATTAAATTATCTCATATTTGTGTTACTGGGCTCTAACTCAGAAATAATCTCATTATCAGAATGGAACACATTGGTACCGTCACATTGGATATTGTGTAGATTGTGGCCTTATGTACTGTTAAACATAGGAACCTTGATATTGGAAGTTCCATACACCCAAACTGAAAGATGATAATACGCACTGTTATTGCAGTAATTGTCTAGACTGTTAAGTTGATTGTTCACCCGTTTTACTACCAGTTGAGTTATTCATCTTCAAGACATGTACCTTGTCTTAAAGAAGGATGCTTTCCTACTCGGTTAGCCTTTAATCCTAAGAGTATCTCAATGCTTAACCACAGCAAGGCTTATAAGAGCTGAGTATGAACAAACCTGCATGTTTACTCAGTTAGTTCTGATTAAGTGGGTTACCTATTTCTATAATAAATATTACTACTTGTACTTGTTTGCACTTAGTGCCTGCCGTATATTGAAATGAGGCTATTATGTGTTTTGCAAGATTGTATGTTAGCTGTTGCCTTTTTAGAGACGTGGGACGCCTTGCAACTCATTTTAGTACTTCAGAGATTTCAGTATTTTACATGTTAACCCACCGTTGGCCAACTTGATCAAGCATTATCTTAAGGAAGGAAACACTGTCTCTTTGATCATTCTTCCTGGCACATGTAAACAGCATAACTTGCGGCCCACTTGGAGATGCTGGCCGGGTTCACTTTGTAATGTGGTTCTGTCTCATGCTGCAGGTTTGAGTTTGAGATGAGGTGTACAGAAGAGAATGGGAACCCAAAGGGGAGGGAGGCAAGTTGGCGTTGGCCCCAGGATGCATTTGCTTCATCATCATGTAACATGAGAGCCAGCATGATTAGAATGCGGTTCCTTTCATCTACAATGAGAACTCGTAGCAAATGTAGTCATGTAGCACGGCTAGACTTTGATGTTAGCAGCTACTCGAGGCAAGGGAGGCAAGAATTTCGTTTGCGATGATCTTGACAAGGACTCGATAGCTTTCCTTGAGGCTCCCTTTTTTTTAACTGCTGACCCAAGATTTGTGTCACTCCCAGTCACGAAATTCAGGTTCTTTGTTACTATGTGAACGTGTTAGCCTGACGATGCCTTCCTGGGAAAACGAAATTCAGTCTGTCGTGAGAACGTAAATATCCGTGATGAGCACTGGAACCTTTTTTTTTTTCTTAATTTGATTTTCCGGGTGAAATTTGGAATATGGCCTGTCAGATCTACCCTTCCCCAGCACCGACGAGCCTGGCCTGTCGCGGCCACGGTTTCATGGACACGGAAATTTGTATTTTTTGCTTTTGTATTCCTGGCAGTTTTATTATTGTGGTGAACTGGCGATGATGAGTAGATAGTCAGAGGCAGAGGGCCTGCGGTCACACGTCAGTCCTTGTCTCTTTCAATCGTCTTCATTAGCTTCATTTCGTGTTTTTTAGCAGGGAACGGCTCGAATTCTGTTGGAATTTGGCGTCGAATTCTGCTGAAATTTAGAGGAGAACACGTATGCAGTGACGCCCGCTGCGTGCTTCGACTGAGAGAGAGAGAGAGAGAGAGCAGCAGCAGTACAGTATTTATACGATGTGTTCGTCTGTATTTCTTCAGGCACGGGAAAGCAGAGCAGTAGAAAAATACTTTCATCGCTAGTTTCGGCGCGGCGCGCGTAGGTGAGAGTCTGAGAGTGCAATGGCGTCGACGGCGGTGGCCGACGTGAACGCCGGGAGGGTCGCCGGAACCGGACCCCTCGACGGCTCGAACCCGGCGATCGTTCGGCTGCGGCAGCTCGTCGACGGGCCACAGTCTGCAGGTGGTAGTGTGTGCAGGCGTATTACTGAACTGTACTACCGTCTATGCTGAAGTAGTAGTGAAGTATCATGTACAGATGGGTGGAGCCGTTGCTGGGAGCAAGGCGTGACGCCGTGGGACCTCGGCGAGCCGACGCCGGCCGTCGTCGAGCTCGTCAAGTCCGGCACCCTCCCCACCGGGAGCGTCCTCGTCCCCGGATGCGGCGGGGTACACGCACGCACGCCGCACCGCCAGTTATCTGTAGGTATATTCAGAGTCAGTCAGTGATGGGTTTACACGTACGCTGCAGGGGTACGACGCGGTGGCCCTGTCCGGCGCCGGCCGCTTCGTCATCGGCCTCGACGTCTGCGACGCCGCCCTCCAAAAGGCCAGACAGGTGACTACTGACACATGCGTACTACGGCGTAAATTAACCACTAATAACAAGCTGGCCGGTTGTGATTAAAATTTTGATTCCAGTGGTCGTCGTCGTCGCCGGACGTGGCATTCGTGAACGCCGACTTCTTCACCTGGGCGCCGCCGGAGGCCTTCCATCTCATCTTCGACTACACGTAAATACCTACCTTTCACATTTCGTACTAATTATTTTACGTACCCGTCGTATGCTGATGCTCTGTTTGTTAAATTCGTGTTAACTGATCGATTGTTCAGATTCTTCTGCGCTCTGGACCCGTCGGTGAGGCCAGCGTGGGCGGCGAGGATGCACGAGCTGCTGCGGCCAGACGGGGAGCTCATCACCCTCATGTACCTGGTAACCAAATCAACCCTAGCTACCGCTAACAGTACAGTAATACTATTTCAAAGTGAGTTTATTAAATCATCTTGTCCTTGCTTTGCATTTTCCAGCCTCAGGACCAGGACTTCGGGCCGCCGTACAACACGACAGTGCTCGAGTAAGCCACTAATCAAGATAGATTCCATCAGTGTTGCGAGAGACATGTTTAACTCTTCCTTCACCATCTCATATGTAGCTACGAGGAGGTGCTAAACCCCCTGGGGTTCGTCATCGACTCCATCCAAGACAACGACGTGGCGGTCGAACCACGAAAGGTGCCTATACTGTTACTATATGCAGTATCATTACAAACTGTAATAAACAGTGTTGGTTTTAGTCAGCTCAAAAAATATAAGTATCTAGCTACATCAGTGTAAATCACCAAGTAACTTCAGGTGGTATTGTGTATCTCATCAACTTTCAGGGACTGGAGAAAATTGCAAGGTGGAAGAAGACCGCAGACGGAGCGGAAAAACCGACAGCAGACTTGCCCACTAGTGATCTTTAAATTTCCATAGAATGTCCAATGGAGGTGCATGGCATGCTCGCATGAACGGGAATATATGTATCATCCACAACTAGCAGAGTACATGATAACCTTGATCATTATATTACTTAAGATCGATTATGCTTATCATGTTTACGGCACATTTTAAACAGAGTGCATTTATTTCCCTTGCATAAAGTATCCTTTTATCGATGGTGAATCATGTGGCTCAGTCATGGAATAACTAACCAACCATAAGAAGCTGCAAGAAATATTGTGGAAGTGGTATAAGTAAGTTGGTCTCGAGCATTGCTGTGTGTGGTCAGGGAAACAAATAACCAAATAATGTTTCGCAGAGTTGATGTTCACACCTCACACAAGTAGTTGACATTACACAGATGCTAACCTCACGAAACTGGGCTACTCACACATGTAATCCACATCGCTATCGGCGCCATCCTTTGGAAGCAACCAAGTCAAGAAGCCCTCGTGGGTTTCTCCTTTGAGTCTCTGGGATGAGTACTCGACAACCATGTGCCACAGCTCGCCGACAGTCCATCCATGGCGTGATATCCACTGGATCACCTGTCACAATGTAACGATGCAAAGAGTAAGGGGAAGAGAGAACATAAAAGGGAAGCCTGACAACATGTGATTACCACCGACTCCATTCACATTCAGTAAAGAAAACAGAGGATCACTGCTTCCATCAAGAACGACCAATCATGTCTGGTGTGCAAGTAGAGTGTTAAACCTTCCAAACATGGATTAGACTACGCTGTCGTCAACCTGTTGTGTCTATCCATGGAAAGCATCCATTGGACTCCACTGAATGAGGGAGCACCCAAAATCACCTCACCAGTGCACACAGGTACAATAGCCAGCAATTCCAGTGGGTGTTTGCAGAACCGTGCAGATAATTAGACATGCAAAACTACTACAACTCTGGGAATAGTATGGTTAAATTTTATTTTATTTCTACTTCTTATGTAAGCAAAAATGTGAAAATCGATTTATGGACGTGTAGTACCTCTTCTAGTCTTTTCAGTGACGTGTCCTCAAAAGTATAGTAATTAACAAAAGGTCGCTCTGCCTACAAAATAAGAACAAGCAAATATATTTGATCACTCCAATTATGTTGACAATTGAATTTACCAGTACATACATTTAACTGGGAACAGAAGTAGTTCACCAGTACCGCCAACCCCTGAAGTTCGAGTGTGTAATAACATTTTTTTCCTATACCTGTGATGCAGCAAGCCACTGGATCATGCTCTTAATTTCAGGGTTTCCACCAAAAGCTCCACAACCCCAGTTTCCGGTTGAAACTCCTATACAGTCATCAGAGCTGACACTCGGACGGTTATCCATGGTATTAGAATCCTGAAACCATGTGTGAAAAGTTAAAACATGATCACAAGTTCAGACACCATACTTCTAATGCCGTACGCTACTGCTTATCATGTTAATCATTTATTTGAAATCATATACACAGGCAGCAGAGGCCCATTATGTTCGACCTAAGCTTACATTACTTCATTTGGGAATCAGCAGGAAAAAAAGGTTATAGTGTCAAATACAATCTAAAAGGTCAATTTCTGACCTAAGCAGAGATTGAGATGTTTACTAATAGAATCTGACAATTTTCAGTTGCAAGTGCTTCAGATTAGGTAATTCGTAACAGGATTCAATTACTGAACTCCGCAGGAGTCATTAGGTGAACACCTGAAATGGCTTGACATAGAACGGATGCTTTGATCGATCCATAAATCCACAAAACGCTTTGTTCACTTCTCTGCACATCAATGTATTGCCGATGAAAACACTTGAGAATAAAACTAAAACTATATTTCGTTATAAAGGATAGGCAAGAACAAGCTACCAGTGAATCATGAACTACTGCGACACACTGAATTGAAATTATACGTCATTTAAAAGGATAGGCAAGAACAAAACATACCTTAGAAGACCACTAGTTTGATAATGTAGCTTAGTTGGACAGTCCAAGGCATCAATTGCTACTATCCTAGTTTTTCGTCTACCTAATGCATCAAGAGGCTTCGTATCTAAATAGTCACCGACAAAGCGAAATGAGGAACCATACCTGTAAGAAGCAAGTGAAGGGATGTTATACTCGATTAGTGTCAACTTTTCCTTTTCAATTCTGTGAACTAGATCAAGCAAAGGTGGATAAGGTTAAAGCTAACCCCATATACTGTGAAAATCTTTCTGCACCGACAATTTCTATAGCCTCATTATCTTCCATTGAAGCCATGAAGAGCATGCCCACAATTAGTTCAGGGTTTATCATAAAACGGATCTCTTCCTGTACCATAGAAGAGATACAACATATAAGAGAACCACAAAAACACTTATATCAGTATAATTTATCTTATCTAATCAAGTGCACAACAACAAGAAGTGCTATCCAGCAGCATGAAGACACAGAATGAAGCAATTCCCACCAGATACCCATGAAGTCAAAGTGGTCTTTGGATACTAATGCAACAGTAATTTTACATGATGGATAAGTTACAAAGAGTGCATATAAAGGTATAAAACGAATTAAAAAAATGTATTCTAAAGTAGAGCCAAACAAATAGCACCTCATAATTAATGTAATCCCAAATAGATACAACTCTTACGAAGTTAAACATTGAGGAGGCAATCTACCAATCAAAAGAAAGAGACCTGCACACAACCCCTGGAAAGTGCACCTCCTCCCAGATATTTATTTGCAAAGTCAACCTCGAGGGCTTCTTGTTGCTCATCTTCTATCAAACCTGAGGAAATTACCTACTAATGAAAAGAAAACGAACAATCAGCAGACTTCATTTCAACTGTAGAGAACTTGGGGCATTTTGATAACATTATGATAAAAGAGAACCTTAGTTTTCTTAAATTTTTTTTTGAACGAATAGTTGTTCTTAATTCGTACTCCCGTGTCAAAGAGTTATCCATTCCTACTAGCCTTATTTCCGTTACCATGCAATACCAAGATACAGATAACTATCACGCGCATAACATCATCAAAATGCTGATAAATCAGCAGCTCTGCAGCATGTGTTTCTCTCAGGATGCAGACACATTATGGAGAACAAAAGAGATAATCAAACATAAAACAAGAAGTAAATTTACTTCTCCAGTGAGTCATTTGAAAACAAACGACTACTCTAAAGATACCCTCATAGTTCATAGAAACAAAACTCAGTATGAACCTGTTGTGTAGTGCCAAATATGTTCAGTACTCCTCAGATCACACAGGGAAACTACTCCCACCTCTTTGAATAAATCTTCAAAATGTAGGATGGATTTCAACAGACAGTAATTAGTCACTTCCTATAAGCTATGTCATCTCATGTAAAGACTAAAGAGTAAAAGAGGCATATGGTCTGAAACTTGTATGCTAAGTTAGTTTCAGAGGAACCGCCCAAGAATGCTAGTTTGAAACATACGACGCCACTTACCCGGAATAGGCAGAGAGGGACGCTAGATTTCATCCAAGCATCATTGTCAGCGTAGGTAATGCCACCGGAGACAGAGCCGCGCGGAAGAACCTTCCGCTCAAACGACACAAAGCCAGTAGGCGTCGACGCAGTCACCCTCTCGAAATAGTGAGCAAGGCACCTCACTTTGTGCTCCTGGCTTGGCCTCGAATTGTAAGTCAGTGCCCTGTCAATCCATCAGTAAACCACAGAAGTACAAGAGATCAGATCAGTAAGAACAGCTAGTAAATTTTACCCTCTTACAAGGATTAACTGAACCCTAGAACACCCAAACAGAAATGAGCCAAGGGACATACGTGAATAAGGTGTCGAAATTGATCGCCGGAAGGCGCGCCTCGCTCCGGCCAGCGGTGGGGAACAGGCAGAAGAGCGCGCAGGCGAGCAGCGCAGCGGCGAGCTCCTGTCCCAGTAGCACGACACCGGCGTCCTGCGACGCCAGGAGGCGGAGCCCGAGCGCGGCGGTGGCGGCGGCGTAGTGGTCCTGGAGCAGCGCGGGGAGGCGGAGGAGGAGGCGGGCGAGGCGGGGGACGACGTCGGAGAACCACTCCCGCGCGTGGGCCCGCGAGAGGAGGTCGTCGAAGAAGAGCGCGTAGCCCTCGGCGGCGCGCGCGGTGAGCGCCGGGAGGGAGAGGGCGACGCGGAGGTCGTGGAGCGCGTCGGCGAGGACGTCGCCGGAGGTGACGCGGCTGACGTCGGGCCCGAGGGAAAGCGCCTTCAGCTGCTCCTGCGCTGCCGGCGGCCAGAACAGCGAGCCGCCTCGGAGGACCACCGGGATCAGCGGCAGGATCGACCGCAGGTCGCCGCGCGCCTCCATTGCTGCTCTGCTCTGCAGCTTTGCCCTTTTTTTTCGGTTTCGAGCCTTTCCTGCTTGATGGATGGGCCCTAATGGGCCTTAGGCTCGTTCAAGCCCAAATCGTTCGTTCAAGCCACACGGCCTACACTGGAGACTGGACCGAAGCTTATCCATTTCCAACTCGTTCGTTTCTATGGAGCTCCAAGCTCTGCCATGGGAGTGGACACGGGCGAGCAATGGCCGCGCTGCACGCCAAGCTCCTCCTACCGGCGGCGCCAGGCCACGGACCACCGAAGCGCAGCCACCTCCGTCGCGAGCCACCGGAGGTCGTGCGCGACTGCAAGCGGCTGGACGGGCTCATGAAGGCCGGCAAGCTGGCGGACGCCCTGGACCTGTTCGACAGGATGCCGGAGAAGAACGTGGTCGCGTGGACTTCGGCCGTGTCCGGGCTCACCCGCGGAGGGCGCCCCAGGGAGGCGCTGGAGACGTTCGCGGACATGGTGGCGTCCGGCATCGCGCCGAACGACTTCGCGTGCAATGCGGCGCTGGCGGCGTGCGCGGCCGCAGGAGCGCTCCGCGCCGGGGAGCAGGTGCACTCGCTCGCCGTGCGCGCGGGGCTCGCCGGGGACGTGTGGGTCGGGAGCTGCCTGGTCGAGCTCTACTCACGGTGCGGCTCCCTGCGTGCCGCCCAGGACGTGCTAGACCGGATGGAGTCGCCGGACGTAGTCGGGTACACCTCGCTCGTCTCGGCCTTCTGCCGGAGTGGCGAGTTTGGGCTGGCGGTGGAGGCGCTCGGCCAGATGCTGACGCGGGGAGTGGAGCCGAATGAGCACACGGTGACAAGCGTCCTGGCGGCGTGTTGCCCGCAGGTTCTCGGTGAGCAGATACATGGCTACATGGTCAAGGCCATGGGCTTGCCGTCACAGAGCATCTACGCGTCGAGTGCATTGATTGATTTCTACTCGAGAAACGGGGAGCTCGACATGGCGAAGATGGTGTTCGACGACCTCCAGTGCAAGAACGTGGTAGCCTGGTGCTCCATGATGCAGCTGCACATCAGAGCTGGGAGGCCGGAGGACGCGCTGCAGTTGTTCAACGATATGCTCTCGGAGGGTGTTGTCGACCCTAACGAGTTTGCATTCTCAATTGCTCTTGGTGCCTGTGGGTCCATTGCTCTGGGGCGCCAGCTTCACTCCTCAGCCATCAAGTGTGACCTGACGAACGATCTCCGGGTCTCGAACGCCCTGCTCTCCATGTATGGCAGAAGTGGTTGTGTTGAAGAACTCGAGGCTGTGCTCAGCAACATCGAAGATCCTGACCTTGTCAGCTGGACAGCAGCTGTCTCTGCATATTTCCAGAATGGTCATGGTGAGAAGGCCATAGCACTGCTCTCCCAGATGCACTCAAAAGGTCTCAGACCGAACGACTATGCCTTGTCCAGCGTGCTGAGTTCCTGCGCAGACCTGGCATTGCTGGATCAAGGGAAACAGTTCCATTGTCTGGCTCTGAAGCTAGGATGTGACTCGAAGATCTGCACCGGGAACGCACTGATCAACATGTACTCCAAGTGCGGCCAGATCGTCCCTGCAAGGCTCGCGTTCGACATCATGGATCACCGCAACGTGACTTCCTGGAACTCGCTGATCCACGGGTACGCGCAGCATGGGGAGGTGAGTGTGGCGCTGGAGGCATTCGGCGAGATGTGCTCCAACGGTGAAGGTGAGCCAGACGAGTCGACATTCCTGGGTGTCCTAGCAGCATACAACCACGCCGGACTGGTGGATGAAGGAATGGCATTGTTCGCAGCAGTAATGGCTGGCCGGTACGGCGCTTCCCTGACGTCCTCGCACTATGCCTGTGTGGTCGACATGCTGGGCCGGAGCGGCAGGTTCGACGATGCCCTCCGCCTGATCGAGGAGATGCCTTTCGAGCCTGGCGTCCTGACATGGAAGACCTTGCTGGCATCGTGCAGGCTGCACGGTAACCTGGAGACAGGGAGGCTTGCCGCCGAGAAGCTCGCGGAGCTCTCAGAAGGGGGAGAGGACCGGGACGCGGCGAGCTACGTGCTGATGTCGGGCATTCACGCGATGCGCGGGGAGTGGCGCGACGCTGGCGTGGTTCGGCGGAGGATGGAAGAGGCTGGCGTGAGGAAGGAGGCCGGGTGCAGCTGGGTGGAGGTCGCAAACGAGGTGCATGCTTTCGTCGCCCGGGACGTGGCTCACCCAGACTCGGCATCCATCTACCAGATGCTCTGGGGATTGTTTGATGCCATGCGAGTTACAGACTACCACAAAGAAGATGTTGAATTTTTCGATGTACATATGCAGATTTAGATGTGAAAAAAGGTACATCTTTTTGTGTTGTTTGCTAGTTGTTCAATAAAAGCAGTTCCCAGTTCAAAGGCCAAGTATGTGTTTTTAACTGGAAGGCCAAAGGTACACACACAGTCTTGAGTTGTTTGGTAAGGATGCACAATCTGTCGGAACACATGGAGATGGGATGTTAAATCTGAATTTTTGTTCCACGGAGTGGGGATGCCACTGGAAGTAGTCCCACCAACGGATCAAACACGAGAAACAAATGTGTCAAGGTAACTGAGTTCTTGTTCTTTTATATTGCTACTTCCATTTACTCAGTTCTCTGTAAATGTGAATGATATATCAATAGCATCTTGGTTTCAGTTTTCGAAAATAAAATGTGCTCCATAAAGTTGATTAAATCACCTTTCATTATGACTTGCACGATTGCCATATTTTAGTTTTACATATCCCATTTGACTGTAGACTATAGCACTAGTAAATTGGGTTTATTCTAAGACCGCAGTCTGACATTGCCCAGTTACATCCTGGCGAAAACTGCAACATGGCCTTCTCAGTAACTGCCTGTCGCATCAAAAGAACAGAAGCTTAGCTGCTAGTAACACTGACAGTTTGGACTGTGACTTAAAAAAAATTCCTCAGGTAGGATGCCAGTTGGTAAACATATTCTTCTCAAGAGTCAAGTCACGTTTTTCTTTTGAGAAGTTCTGAAGAAGATTGGCGATGCATATGATGGATTGTCGGTTCAGTGTTCCACCGTATGGTTTCCTGATCGTACTTATTGGCAATACGTTCATTTTTTGTACTACATATTTTTCAGAGTTTTTTTACCGGAATATTTCACACTGCGACCGCCGATAACCCCATTTGCAGAAGAGATGCCGCCGCGGTAACCTACGCGCGTTACCGCCGCCACCGCCAGCAATCCTCGCGGCCGACTACCCCAGCCGCAGCAGACGTCGCCGCCGCAATCTCCGCATGGCACCGCTGCAATCCCCGCACCCGACGACCCGCGTGCTCGACGCCAACGATCCGCACCGACACCGACGCCAACAGCTTGGTCAGGCCTCCGCCCGCCGTCCTCCTTCTTCGGCCCATCGTCCACTGCGACCTCGCCGCGCCGCCGTGTGCCCGCTTGTTCACTCCGCCGGGATTCTAATTGAAGACTACGACGAGGATTAACACTGTGTTTCTTGTAGATCTCATCATGTGTGAATGATTCAAGCTCAACCACATCCACAATGGTAGAGCAAAAATTTCGCACCTGAATTTAGTACTACTTTACATGAATTGTTTCTGTAGTTGCTCTGAACTAATTTGTACCTGCAGAGTACTTGGTTGCATCCATGTTTCAACGAGGGAAGGAGCAATTGATGAGTTAAAGGAGCGTCTGGCTGCTGGTGTACAAGTCAACTAAGAGGCAGCCATGTTTATGTCTTTTATGTAGCATGGCTCAGTTGGACATAGTTTGGTTTCAGATAGTGAAGAGAGAACTCCGTTGCACTACGCTGTGAACAGTGTCCATCTAGATGCTGTTGAGGTTCTTGTCAATTCAAATGCAGACGTCAATGCTCAGTTATCTGCTTTGATTTGCACACTTCACTCGTCCAATCCAAAACTCATGGATCTTAAGTTTGGTTAGTGTATTTGAGCATATGAAGCTGGTTGTATCTCTGACCAAGTATTTCAGGGGGTTTGCATAACAAACTGCATCAAATGGGCAAAACGTTTGCTATATTCATATTGACTATAGAACATTGGTGGCAAATTATCAGCTTGCCAGATTGGTGTATTTATATACCAGCTAAACTTGTCAAGTCATCAGTTCATATACCAGCTAACTTGTTAAGTCGTCAGTTCATAATTTGATATCTCGCAGTCGCAGTGCACGGACACAATCCTTCTTTGACCTTAAGCATTATTTTGTTGAGCTCCATGTGCTAAACCTTATTTCTCTTCCATATTAAGGATAACGAAGGGCAAATGGCACTTCACTATGCCATGCTCTGTGAGAGAAAAGACATTGTTGAACTGTTTGTCAAGCATCAGATCAAGGGTGCATTTGAGGCACAGGCTTTACTAGGCTTGGACAAACATGTTGTTAGAAGTGTAGTGCCCTTAGATGCAACCTGTGAATATATTCAGGTACCTTTAAGCCTTTTTTTACTGGTACTTTGATTTTTTAGTTTGCTTAATAAGAAAATGTTTACATTTAATATTACAAAATGCAACCATGAGTACATATGCCTGTCCTACAGACGTTGGTTTTGGGGGATAAGTTTGGGTATATGTTTTCTGTGGCAGCCCGAGGATAAAGGACATACCCAGACTTCAGATCTAGCACATACCATGTTGACATTTTACTCAACATATCCCAAATCATAATAAGTAATTTGATAGCTTGCCACACAGTAAAATGCCAACATGGTTCAAGACAAGATTACCGCAATTCAGCCTTAGTCTTAATATGAAATAAGCATATAGCATTCATACAAGTTAATATGGCCACAACAAAATAATGTGAACCCAAGCATGATCTTTAATATTTTATCTAGGTATATTGCGAACCAGGATATTGACATGCTCTAAACTTGTTTACTTGTATCCTCGATGTAAAAGGCTGATATGCCAAGTATTGCTATCCAAAAGTTGATGCATCTTTTATGATTTGGTTTCTCTGCACAATGTTCTGAAAATTATCTATCAAGTAAGATTATTTACCTCTCATTTCTAAAAAGTTGTATGCAACAAGCCTTGGAAAATGGTGTGGCACTTTACATGCCTGAAGTTCACGCCTCGGTGTAACTGTTGGGAACTACAGAACCAGGTCCAAACTTACACACCTGCACATGCTCATAGATCTCCTAACGACTTATCTTACTGAGATGCGGTTAAAGGTGTTGTACTTCTTAGGAGAGTTGCTCACGAGCCGTCCAACGAGTACAACATTGTTCAATTACCTGCTCCAAGAAACTCAAGACCGAAGATGGCTCAAGTTCTTCCCATTCTTCCTCCTATGGATCCTGCCATGCGAGTTAACCGTGTCAGCAAAGGAATGGGAATACTACATCCGTGACCCCATACTCGCGAGTGAGAGTTGACAAGATGAAGGACCTTGATTAAACATGTAGTTCCGGAATAAATAGTAACTTTTGGGCGGTTTGCTAAATTGTCAAATCCATCTGTAATTGGAATCGGTCAATTCAGTTTTCGGTGCGTTATGTCAACCATCATTTATCTCATGGGGCAAACTTCCTCAATGATTATATTGCAAATCTATGTTTTTTATTACTTGTTATTATCGATCGATTAATTTTAATTTGAGTGACCCTTGTCGTTCTATTGTATCGCGTTTGTACCCTTTTGTCTTTAGTTGCTCCATGGACCTGAGATGGTTGGAATCTGGACATAAGCGACCGAATTTAAGATTATATCGACGAATGAATGGAACCGACTCATGCATGACACTTTAGTAAGCCAATCAGAGGCATAGAACTTACATTTTTATGTACAATGGAAGTTATGTATTTTTCATTTGAAATATTACTATACAGAGTTTGTTATTAATGTGGGTTTTGAACTTTGTGGATATATTTGAGTACTGTCAGTTTCAAATAAGACCAGCAAAATTACGGATTTTCTTCAATCTAGAAATTAGAAAATCATACTCTATATATTAACTATCCCTCAATGTTGTTACTGAGTTTATATAAAACTTTATGTGTAAATTATAATTTCATGTGCTTGCAATATGTTTCTACGAGTTTGCGTTAATCGCTCATGACCGTCCGAGTCAAAAAATCAAGAAGGGTGGCAAATAAATTCATAACAATACACGTGCATTGCACGTGCATATTTACTAGTTTATAGTAAAGGTCATACCGAGTAATTCTAATGACTAGTTTTTTACCAGTTTTAATGAGTGTCAATACAAAGTTTTTTTTGTCACGAATGAGGCAGGCCAAACATATTTTAGTGGCCCTCGCTGGAGAGAACTTGCCGATTTCTACAAGATGGAATCCATGTCGAGATGCAGAAAAGCAGAAAATTGACACTATTCATAGCAGATTTGTCTTTTTTGTTTCTCAATACTCATTTCGAATTTGTGGCTGAAATTTTTGGAGGTAGTAGAAACATATCATGTCAACCCACACATTTTTTGGTAGAATTTTTTGAAACTTTTAAAATACGTTTTTTTGAAACGTGAGCACCGTATCACCTAAGCGCTCGTATCACTGGATATTTCCTCCTGTAGGCCCATCCGTCTGTTGCCGTGTCGCGCCCTTGCAATGGTCGCTGACACCCCCTCCCCCTTTTGAAACGGCTTGTCCCCAAGCCGGCGCCCGTGGAAAGGATTGCTTCAGCGAGTCCAAATCCTCCCAGGTGGCAGCAGAGACATCAGAATTGCTCCAGTGGATCAGCCCTTGCGCGATCGTTTTGGTCCCCAGGTGCTTGACACGCTGCTGAAGAAGGCGAAAGGGAACCTGCAGCGTAGGATCATCAACCGGTAAAACAGGTAATACCTGATGTTTAGGCGACACACATTTCTTGAGCTGAGAGACATGAAAAACCGGGTGAATTTTGCTTGTCTCAGGAAGAATAAGACGATAGGCAACCTCCCCAATGCGCTTGTCCACCACATATGGCCCAAAGTAACGGAAAGCAAGCTTATGATTCGCTCGATGCACCACTGAAGATTGCACAAATGGCTGCAACTTGAGGAAAACTTTCTCACCAACAGCAAAAGACCGCTCAGTTCGTCTCTTATCCGCAGCAGTTTTCTGACGCTGTTGTGCACGGTGCAGGTGTTGTCGGACCAATTCTTGCACCAGGGCACGTTGGGCAAGCCAATCTTCCAACTCAGGGACAGGGCGAACATCATCAGCCGAAATGCCAAAATAACGAGGGGAGTGACCATAGAGTACCTCGAAAGGGGATTTGCCCAATGAAGAATGCCAGTTAGTGTTGTACCAAAACTCACAAAGAGGAAGCCAACGAGCCCATTTCTTCGGCTGAGCACTGATAAAACAGCGTAGGTAACACTCGATCTGCTGATTGACACGCTCAGTCTGTCCATCAGTCTCAGGATGATAGGCAGAGCTCATTTTCAACTCTATGCCTGTCAACTTGGCCATGTTCTGCCAAAACAGACTAGTAAAAATAGGATCCCTATCCGAGATGATGGCCTGTGGCATACTATGCAGCTTAAACACCTCAGCCAAGAATGCTTCTGCCACTTTCTGTGCAGTATAGGGATGACTCAGTGGAATAAAATGACCATATTTGGAAAATTTGTCAATAACAACCAAAATGCAGTCAAACCGGCCAGAGATGGGAAGACCACTGATGAAATCCATGGAAACCACATCCCAAGCTTTATCAGGAACTGGCAGGGGTGACAGGAGGCCAGGGTACTTAACTCGCTCAGGTTTGGCTTGCTGGCAAGTAAGACAAGATTGAACACCATCAAGGATAAAAGATTTCATACCAGTCCAACGAAAAAGAGACCTGATCCGCTGATAAGTGACAGGGAACCCTGAGTGACCACCCATAGGGCTAGCATGGAAGGCCTGGAAAATTCTGGTATGCAGTTCAGGACACTGACCAATCCACAAACAACCCTTGTAACGCAATAGCCCATTCTGCAGCAGAAAGTTGGGGTGAGAGTCTGGGGACACAGCAAGCTCGGCAAGCAACGCAATTGCCTTGGGATCAGACTGGTAACTAAGGGCAATATCAGACAACCAAGAAGGCTGGCAAGAAGAAACTGCAAATAATTCACTAGAAGGATGAGGCCGGCGTGACAATGAATCAGCTGCAGCATTGTTGATGCCTTTTTTATACACAATTGTATATGAAAGTCCCATCAACTTAGTCAAGGCTTTTTGCTGCCATTCCGTGTGAATACGCTGGTCAACCAAATGCACCAAACTTTTCTGGTCAGTACGAATCACAAATTCTTTCACCTGAAGATAAGATCTCCATTTCTCAATTGCCATCAAAATAGCCAAATACTCCTTCTCATAAACAGAGAGAGAACGATTACGAGGACCCAAAGCCTTGCTAATAAATGCAAGGGGGTGACCATCCTGCATCAACACGGCTCCAATGCCAACATCACAGGCGTCAGTCTCAATCACAAAGGTCTTAGAAAAATCCGGCAAGGCAAGAACCGGCGCTGTCATCAGTGCTGTTTTCAGAGTATCAAAAGCTTCTTGGCAGGCAGGAGTCCAAACAAACAATGCTCCTTTTTTCAGCAGGGCAGTCAAAGGCTGGCAGATAATTGCATAGAAACTGATATATTTCCTATAGTACCCAGTAAGACCCAGAATTCCTCTGACATCTTTCACAGAAGAAGGAACAGGCCAGTTTGCTATAGTTTCAATTTTACTAGCATCTGTGGCAACCCCAGCTCCACTGATCACATAGCCCAGGTAAGCAACAGTTTTCTGAGCAAAAGCACATTTGGACATTTTCACTCTCCATTGTTCCTTGTCCAGAATTGATAGGACCTGAGAGACATGGTCCACATGTTCAGGTAGGGTTTTACTGTAAATGAGTATGTCGTCGAAGAACACAAGCGCAAACTTCCTGAGCATTGGAGCAAGAGTATGGTTCATTGCTTTTTGAAATGTCCCTGGAGCACCAGTGAGACCAAAGGCCATAACATTGAATTCATAGTGGCCATTGTGGGTCTGGAAGGCAGTTTTAAATTCTTCTCCGGGAGCCAAACGAATCTGATGGAACCCAGCTTTAAGATCAAGCTTAGTAAACCAACAAGCCCCCGCAAGTTCATCCAAAAGTTCATCAATAACAGGCAAGGGATATTTACCCTTAACAGTAAGAGCATTGAGGTGGCGAAAATCAACAACCAGTCGCCAGGCAGAATCTTCCTTCTTGACCATTATAACTGGGGAAGAGAAAGCACTATTACTGTGCCGTATGAAGCCTTTTTCCAATAGTTCTGCAATCTGAGACTCAATTTCAGTTTTAAGGTGGGGAGCAACTCTATAAGGCCGCAGGACCACCGGCCTGGCGCCAGGAACCAGGGGTATAGTGTGATCATATTGACGTCGAGGCGGCAAACCCTCAGGGGAGGCAAAAACAGAGGCAAACTTGTCGATTACCGGCTGAATTTCAGGTGGAACTGGTGGAGTAGTTGCAGGCTGCAAGGTGGCGATCGCCAGGACTGTCACGTCACAAGAGGAAGGAATTACACCTTGGAGAGTCACTAGCTTGCCCTCTGAATGAAATGTTAACCACTTAGAAACCCAATCAATATTCATGGGGCTGTGTGCAGTCAACCAATCCAGTCCAAGGATACCATCATAGACACCCAATGGTAGGAACCGAAAGGTTGAGACAAAGGTCTGCCCATCACATGTCCATTGGCAGTCTGGAATCTGAAAATTACACAATAATTCCTTGCCTCCAGCAACTTTAACTGTCACTGGGCTTCGCTGACAAACTCCACTCAATATAGACGTCAGAGCACTGTCCAAAAAGGAATGTGTGCTGCCAGAGTCGACAAGGAACACAAGAGACTGACCTTGCACAGTAACTAGCAACTGCAAGGTAGGTGCTGAACTATCATAGCCCAAAGCTGCTGCTGATAGAGAAAACAGATGGTGTTCAGTATCAATTGCTTCAGCAGTTTCAGAAGTACCAGCTTGGAGATGATCTATAAGCTCCTGGACAAAATGCAACTGAACTGAAGGTTTACACTGATGATCACGAGCCCACTTATCACCACAGATAAAACACAAACCCTTAGCCTTCCTGAAATTCCTCAGAGCAGTCCACTTATCCTCTGATGTCTGTCGAACTGGTTCAGTGGCAGGACGTTGGCGTGGAGGAGGAGGTAACGGCAATGCTTGGGGCCTCCCAGCAGGAGTTTGGAGAACTGGAGACCCAATAGCCAACTCCTCATGCAGAAGCGCCAATTGGTACGCAGTGTCAAGATCGCCAGGCTGCTGGATGGAAACTGCTAGTCTGACAGAGTGTTTGAGGCCATCGAGGAAACGGGTCAGGTAATGCAACATATCCGGCGTCTCCTCATACGCCGTAAGCTGATCATACAATTGAGCAAAGCGTTCGACATAGTCCTCAACCGTAGTAGTTTGAGAAATATGGAACAACTTACGGATAAGCAGTTGGTGTTGATTACGACCAAATCGTGCCTGTAACAGCTGACAGAAATCCCTCCAGTTGATACGCGGTGCACGGCGCTGAACTGATTCCAACCAGCGAGCTGCAGCCCCCTCAAATTGAGCAGAAGCATATTGGATCCATAATGATGGCGCTGTCCCCCACAACTGGAAGTAGTCCTCGCACCTCGTTTGCCAGAGCCGCGGGTTTGTTCCATCAAATCGGGGCAATTCAACACGAGGGCCATGGCCAGGAACATCAGTAACCTCGCGTGGAGAAGAAACAAACGGGGACGAAAAATTTCTGCCGGTAGTGGTATCTCGCGTACCTCGAATTTGGGGTGGAACGTAAACCCCCGGGGGTTTGTCCCGGTTCTCCTTCTCAGCGGGCGAGATCTCAGTGTACACGATCCCCGGCGCACCAGCAGCCGAGCGAGGGGTCGGTGGAGACGAGAATTTGGTGGTCGACTCCGGCCGCTCCTCCCGATCCCGATCCAGCCGGATCTGGCCGATGTCCACTCCCAGGTCCTCGCGCACGCTCTCCAGCTTCTGGGTGAGGCCGTTGAGGTGATCCGTGAGCGTCTTCCCCAGAGAAGCGACGACCGCATCCTGGCTCTCCTTGAGTCGGCGCTCCAGATCGTTGGCGATGTCGCCCTTGAGGAGTTCGTACAGGACCTTGGATTCCGGCGTCAATCCGTCCATCGCGTGCCTCCACCGCCGCTCCTTGAGTCGGGTGTCGTGGTGGTGTTGCGGAAGCTCCAGGACGCCTTGCTCTGATACCAGATTGTGAGCTCCTCTAGGATTAGCTCACACGGGTGGATCTAGATCTAGAACAAGAAGAGGATCAAGGGAAAAGCATCACGGAATTGGTATTCGCTGGATTGTTCCTCCCATCCACCCACACAGCGAGTTCGATTACAAGTGGCCGCAACCGTTCCTTCCAAGCCAATCTCACACGCTAGCTATCATCCTCTATTTATACACAGTTACATGGGTTCATTTACCCCACTCCGGGCCTGCTAGCCGGACTGGTAGACGTCGCTGCCGGATGGGCCGTGGCACTGTAGGCCCATCCAGCTGTTGCTGTGCCGCGCCCTTGCAACGGTCGCTGACATGGGCAAACTTCCTCAATGATTATATTGCAAATCTGTGTTTTTATTACTTATTATTATCGATCGATTAATTTTAATTTGAGTGACCCTTGTCGTTCTATTGTATCGCGTTTGTACCCTTTTGTCTTTAGTTGCTCCATGGACCTGAGATGGTTGGAATCTGGACATAAGCGACCGAATTTAAGATTATATCGACGAATGAATGGAACCGACTCATGCATGACACTTTAGTAAGCCAATCAGAGGCATAGAACTTACATTTTTTTTTATGTACAATGGAAGTTATGTATTTTTCATTTGAAATATTACTATACAGAGTTTGTTATTAATGTGGGTTTTGAACTTTGTGGATATATTTGAGTACTGTCAGTTTCAAATAAGACCAGCAAAATTACGGATTTTCTTCAATCTAGAAATTAGAAAATCATACTCTATATATTAACTATCCCTCAATGTTGTTACTGAGTTTATATAAAACTTTATGTGTAAATTATAATTTCATGTGCTTGCAATATGTTTCTACGAGTTTGCGTTAATCGCTCATGACCGTCCGAGTCAAAAAATCAAGAAGGGTGGCAAATAAATTCATAACAATACACGTGCATTGCACGTGCATATTTACTAGTTTATAGTAAAGGTCATACCGAGTAATTCTAATGACTAGTTTTTTTTACCAGTTTTAATGAGTGTCAATACAAAGTTTTTTTTTGTCACGAATGAGGTAGGCCGAACATATTTTAGTGGCCCTCGCTGGAGAGAACTTGCCGATTTCTACGAGATGGAATCCATGTCAAGATGCACATTCTTTTCTCGACCATGGTGGGGTCTATATATACTTCTTGTACAAGTCCCGGCCCGCGACAACTCCGACTCTTTCGACTCCGAAGATCATGTCCCTGGAGATGATGATGATGACCTTATTGTGTATATATTATGGAGAGGAGTAGCTAGAGAGTTAGTAAGTAATAATTTGCCACGTCACTAATGGCAAATCTACACTAGCAGAGGGAGTAGTAAAGATAGGATACACTAGTAGAAAACAGAGCTTTAGTCGCGGGTCCAGAGGGCCTTTGGTCCCGGTTGTAGACCCGCGATTAAAGTCTCGGGACTAAAGGGGGGGTGGGCTTTCGTCCCGGCAGTCCACGACCCGGGATGGAAGGGCCTCCACGTGGGCGGGGCGGGGGGGGGGGGGGGGGGGGCTCCGGGCCGGAGCCCTTTTGTCCCGGTTGGTATTACCAACCGGGTCCAAAGAGTTTCAGCATTTTGTTCCATTTTTTGGAGGTTCCAATTTTTTGGGGGGGTTCGCTTTTTTTTCCAGTTAATTGTTTTTGCGTCGATTGCGTCAGTGGTACTACCATTCACATTTGATTCATATATACATACATAAATCCACACGTCGAGATAACGTTTCTCACACGTCCTCTGGAGTTTTGTCGTACGATCTCTTTGGAAGAGGCTTTAGCAACTCGCGTTCCGCTCGAGTTTCCGCTATGAAGGATAGTTTCCGCTTTGACGAGAAGGTCTTAACAAGGGGCGGAATCGACGGACGGGACGTCGCGGGCGATGGACTCGCGACGGATGGGGCATCGAGGGATGGATCTTGATGTGGGGAGGATGGATCTTGGGGGGATGGATCTTGAGGTGGGGGGATGGATCTTTAGGTGGGGGGATGGATCTTTAGGTGGGGGATGGATCTTTAGGTGGGGGGATGGATCTTGAGGTGGGGGGGGTGGATCTTGAGGTGGGGGGATGGATCTTGAGGTGGGGGAGATGGATCTTCAGGTGGGGGTCTGCTACTCGGAGGAGTCAAGTTTGGAAACACGATGTTTTTCTTGTTCCAGAGAGCGATACCCTTCTCGACTTCTCCCAGTGTCTTCTCGCCGTCACCTCCAGGAATGTCAAGTTCCAGATTAGCATATAACGGCACAACTTCATCCACCCCGACACGAGCATAGCCAGGTGGAATCCCTCCGAGATGGTAGCTTGCTCCAGCTTGATTAGGTAAAGCATAGCCGACCGCCACCTTGAAGGACATGTTCTTCATTGACATATGTAGCTCACAGTCTGTCTTCTCCGTGATATCATCCACGGGGTAGTGTGCCGCCGGCGGTTCGAATTCAGAATTTTCTACATGCGTGGAACCCACGCTGCTTTTCCGCTGATCAGATGGGGCGGCTTCGACATGACCTTCTAGCTGCAGCTGAGATGCCTTTTGCTTACTAATTGAGTCTAGTTGCTCCTGCTGCTGCTGCACCTTGCATTCCAATGCTGATAACCGGTCAGACTCCTGCTTCTTTTTTCTCTGGCGGCTTCTATAAGTATGAGCGTCTTCCAGAAAACCTTGCTTCAAGGTGACACCGGCTCCATAGCTGTCGGGGATATGAACCCCGGATATCCCAAAGAAGCCTATTTCTTCAACTCTCCGCAGGCCGGCTGAACAAGTGCCGGCTGCGCAGTGCCGCCTGAAACTCGCCGGATGAAGCAAGCCGTCTGCGTCCACCCGGATGCGGACGTCCGGCTAGGCTGAAGCCGGACGCACCACCCGACAGCTCCGTACGAGTGGGCCCGATCCGTATAACCGCTCTGGGTGAACAGTACCCCTTGTCGGGCATCTCCTGTACCGAATCATGGCAACAAGCTCCAGCCGGCTGAGAAAGTAGTGATGTCATAGGGACAAACTTGTAACTTCCCTGTAACCCAAAACCCTAGCCCGCTGCCTATATAAAGCGTGCTAGATTCTCCTGCGCGAGGCAAGAGACATGCACACAAGCAAACCGGAGCACCACGTAGTGTCATCTTCAACCTCCAGCCGGCTAGGAGTTCCAGCCGGCTGCCACCTGAAACAGCTCAAGGAGCACCATTGTAGCCCGATTCTGTGATCAAGCAATAAGAACAAGAAGAGCAGGACGTAGGGGTGTTACCTCCTCAAGGAGGGCCCTGAACCTGGGTAACTAGCGTGTGTTTGCGTGCTTGTTGCCCAATCCCGCGCGAGCATCCATCGTCGCCTGCCCCACAATCTTTTCCATCTCTGATGGATATGCCGTGCAACCCACCACGACATTTGGCGCCCACCGTGGGGCTCGCGGCGAGCGGAGTCACGTTCTGCGCGGGATCCCGAACCGTAGATGATCGGCGGATCATCTCCGGCCTCGTGCTCCCCATCGGCTCCATCGGCTGCGTCCTCGACAACACCAAGAGCTTCGCCGACGTGGGCTTTACCAGCAAGGGCACGGTCGTCACCCTTGGCGATTTCCACGTCTACGTCGCCGTCGCCGCCAAGGAGTACCCGGAGGTGGTCTACTTGAGCTTGGCTCCTTCGATCTTCGACGCCATCACCTGCAACGACGACTCCGCCTTCGGCTACCTCAACTCCGGTGACGCCGACTGCGACGTCGCCAAGCTCAACGTCTACGCCGAGGTGCACATGGTCGAGCACGCGGTGGCGGGAGGCGCCGTCACCGCTACTGTTCATGAAGCTGGCAAACCTTCTCATTTCCAGCGCAATCTGGAGGCCAACTTCGAGTTGCTAAGCACCCCCATCGCGCCGGGTGCAGATCCAGCCAAGGCGGCGGCTGAACTCGAGAGGATGCGTCAACAGATATATGACAAGGCTCTTCACCTCGCATCAACGCAGCGCCGGCTCAACGCCACGATGCGCGAGTATAACACCGTCCACGGCTTCGAGCCGGCAAGAGGCAACACGGAGAAGCTGAATGAAGTCCGACGCAAAGGAGGGGATCTCGGAGGTGTCCTGAACCGTGCCGGCCAGCCGCACGAGCATTCGGACATCGTCCTGCCCGAGTACAGCAACCTGGTGCAAAACATGAAGGCTGCGGAGGCGGCCGCAGCAGAACTACCCCATCTCCAAGGCGAGGAGCTACGCCAACAAGCACGTCGGGTCCAGGAGATCATCGCCGCGGCCAACCGGCAGCAACGCGAAACCGAGGCAACGGCGAGCCGAGAGCATCATGAGCCGCCTCCAGGCTACGACTCGGCCGGCAAGTCCAAGCAAGGCGCGGAGGCGTCGTCGACAAGCCGCGGAAGGGCGAAGGACAAGCAACCACGAGCTCGTCGCGAGGGGAGCGCAAGCTCGCATCCTCGTGATCATGGCCGCGATCCGGCTGGACGGCGCGAAGACGGCAACCGAAACGGGCCGCAAACCAGCCGCAGCGTCAAGGAGCGAATCGGACACAAGGTCACCATCGACGAGCGCCTGGGACCGCTGGGGCCTGAAACAAGCCATGACGCTCGCATCCGCATCGACGCGCTCAAGGCGTCAAGCATCATCGAGGAGGAAGACATCGCCGCACATCGCTGCTTCGGACCTCACATCCGGACCGAGCAATTCCCGCGGGGATTCACCCTCCCAAGGGATACACCCAAGTACAACGGCTCCGCGAAGCCAGAAGACTGGCTCGCCGACTACGTCACGGCGGTCAACACCGCAGGCGGCAACAAGCGGGTGGCCGTACGCTACGTGCCGCTCATGCTCCAGGGGTCGGCTCGGACTTGGCTGAACAGCCTGCCGGCTGAAAGCTTCAACAGCTGTCTGGACTTCGAGGAGGTGTTCAACCGCAATTTCACCGACACCTACTTGCGCCCCGGCAACGCACAGCTGCTCGCGATGTGCAAGCAGAAGGACGGCGAGTCGGACCGGGCCTACCTCACTCGGTGGACTAGCCTACGCAACTCCTGCGAAGGAATCCTCGAGCTCCAAGCTGTCCAGTACTTCATTCAAGGTTGTCGGGACCAGACGCTGCTAAAGCACAGGCTCCTGAGGAAGAGCCCAAAGACCATGGCGGAGCTCATGGCAATCGCCGACGAGTACGCCACTGCCGACGCGGGCATGACCAACCCAATCCGACTCGACGAAGCCGGAAGAATCATCACGATGGAGCCGGCTGCACGCCGCAGCCGGACGGAGAACCAGGAAGGGGGAAAATCTACCCGGCGTGACTCCGACGCGGCCGGCAAGCGCAAGTCCACAGACGACCGCGTCGAGTCCAAGGTCGTCGCCACGACCGAGGGAAGGCCGGCAGGAGGCTTCGACAACCGCCGCATGAGGACGAGCAGCGACATGCGCCGGACAAGGGCGAGGAACAGCTACGAGTTCCTACTCGACCAACCGTGCCGGAACCATGGCGACCGGCCGGCGAACCACACCGTTCGGCAATGCACCTTCGGCCGCCCAAGGCCACCACTGTACGAGCAACGGAATCCGCCTCCACCTCTAGATGAAGCCGGCCGAGACGATCGAAGACGTGATAATGGACGGCGCGAAGACAGGAACCGCGATGGTCGCCAACGCGAAGAACCGAGGATGGAGCGCCTTCCATCTCCACCCCCAAGGGGTCCAGACGGCTACCAGAATCCGGATGCCGCCTACATCGTGTTCATCAGCGAGCGCGACGACAAGCGAAGCCGGTGCGAGCGATTCAAGGAGGTGAATGCGGTGGTTCCACCCGTCCCCCAGTACCTCAACTGGTCACAAGAACCGATCACGTGGGACCGCCGCGACCACCCGGAGCTGATGCCCAATCCAGGCGGCTATGCCCTGGTCCTAGAGCCCATGATCATCTCCACCAGGCACGCCTGCAACTTCTCACGCGTCCTCATTGACGGGGGCAGCAGCATCAACATCCTCTACCGCAACACACTGGAGAAGCTGGGAGTCTCCGAGTCCAGCTTGACGCCGAGCCGGACGGTTTTCCACGGCATCGTGCCGGGGCGAGCCGGCTCATCCATGGGCCTCATCTGGCTCGACGTCCTATTCGGCACCAAGAGCAATCATCGCCGCGAGACCGTCTCCTTCGAGGTGGTCGACCACTCCAGCGCCTACCACGCCATCCTCGGGCGGCCGGCGCTCGCCAAATTTATGGCGGTACCTCACTACGCCTACGTCAAGATGAAGCTACCAGGCCCACGCGGGATCATCACCGTCACCGGAGACTACAAACGCTCCATCGCCTGCGTATCCGACATCGCGAAGGTGGCTGAGACCATGGTCTGCAATGAGGAGATGAAGCAATTCAAGCGCAAGGCCAACAAGGAGAAGCTGGAGATTCCGGAGTCGGCCAAGCCGGCTGGCGAGTCGAACTTCCAGGCGGCGCGAGACACAAAGAAGATCTACTTCGACGACACCGACAAGTCCAAGTTCGTCACCGTGGGGGCGAGCCTGGACCCCAAATAGGAAAGCGCGCTCGTCGAGTTCCTCCGTGGGAACCGGGACATCTTCGCGTGGTCCCCCAAGGACATGCCGGGTGTACCGAGGGAACTCGCCGAGCATTCTCTACACGTCCGTCCAGACGCCAAGCCAGTGAAGCAGTCCCTGCGTCGCTTCGCAGAAGGAAGAAGACAATTGATAGGAGAAGAGATAGCGCGGCTACTTGCAGCCGGATTCATCAAGGAAGTACAACACACGGAGTGGCTAGCCAATCCGGTGATGGTGGAAAAGAAGAACAAGAAATGGCGGATGTGTGTCGACTACACCCACCTCAACAAGGCCTGCCCAAGGACCCCTTCGCACTGCCACGCATCGACCAAGTGATCGACTCCACGGCCGGCTGCGACCTCCTCTCCCTCCTCGACGCCTACTCAGGCTACCACCAAATTCCGCTGAACCCGGACGATCAGCTCAAGACCGCCTTCATCACCCCCTACGGCCCGTACTGCTACACCACCATGCCATTCGGCTTGAAGAACACGGGAGCAACATACCAGCGCTGCATGCAGAAATGCTTGCATGACCAGATCGGTCGCAACGTGCACGCCTACGTCGACGACATCGTCATCAAGACCAAGGAGAAGCACACCCTCCTCGCCGACCTCAAAGAAACCTTCGATAACCTGCGCCGCTTCCAGATGAAGCTCAACCCGGAGAAGTGTGTGTTCGGCGTTCCAGCCGGACAGCTACTCGGCTACCTCGTGTCGGCGCGAGGAATCGAGGCCAACCCGGAGAAAATCGCTACCATCGACAACATGCGACAACCAAGAAGCGTCAAGGACATCCAAAAGTTCACCGGTTGCCTGGCATCCCTCAGCCGCTTCATCAGCCGGCTCGGCGAGAAGGCTCTCCCGCTCTACCATTTGCTGAAGAAGACTGACAAGTTCGTATGGAGCGACACGGCGGACGCCGCCTTTAAGGAACTCAAGCGTGCGATGGCCACCGCCCCGGTCTTAGCACCTCCGACTCCAAAGGAGCCCATGCTCATGTACATCGCCGCCTCCAACCGAGTCGTCAGTGTCGTCCTGGTGGTTGAACGAGAAGAAGCCGGCAAGCAGCGGCCGGTTCATCGGCCAGTCTATTACCTCAGCGAGGTGCTCTCTCAGTCAAAGCAGAATTACCCACACTACCAGAAACTCGTATACGGCGTGTACATGGCAACAAAGAAGCTGAAGCACTACTTTCAAGAGCACCCGATCAAAGTGATAAGCGACGCGCCGCTTGCCGAGATCATAGGCAACAAGGACGCAACCGACAGAGTCGCGAAATGGGCGATCAACCTGGCGGCGCACGGAGTCGAATACGACAAAAGAACGGCGATCAAGTCACAGGAGATGGCGGACTTTCTAGCCGACTAGACGGAGACGGACCACACACCACCGCCACCCGACTCCGGCGAGCACTGGCTCATGCACTTCGATGGTTCCAAAAGATACTGGGGACTCGGCGCCGGAGTCGTCCTCACCTCACCCAAGGGGGGCCGACTCGAATACGTGCTGCAGATCCACTTCACGGCATCCAACAATGTAGCTGAATACGAAGCTCTCGCGCACGGCCTCAAGCTCGCCAAGGCCATGAACATCAAGCGAATCCTCTGCTACGGCGACTCCGACTTGGTGGTCCAGCAGACCACTGGTTATTGGGACGCCAAGGACCCCAATATGGCCGCCTACCGCTTCTTCGTCCAGCAACTCGCGGGGTGCTTCGACAGATGTGAATTCCACCACGTACACCGCTCCAACAACGACGCAGCTGACACTTTGGCGAACATTGGTTCTCTTCGCGAGGAGATCCCACCCGGCGTCGCCCTTGAAAAGCTGTACAAGCCATCCATCACGCTGTGTCCCGGCTCCGACTCCATCTGGATGCCGCCAGGCGCGGAGTCGGCTGGGCCGGCTCCAGGCGAGCCGGAAACCGTCGAGGTCCTCGTCATCAAAGAGGCTCCACCATGGACCCAACCCTTCCTCGCTTACCTCGCCAATGACGAGCTTCCGGCGGACGAGCTCATCGCCAGGCAAATCAAACGCTGAGCAAGTGCTTACACCATCATCAACAACGAGTTGTACAAGCGCAGTGTCTCTGGGATATTCCAGCGTTGTGTGAGCCAAGAAGAAGGAATCAAGATCCTCAAGGAAATCCATCAAGGCGAATGCGGTCATCACGCGTCCTCGATGGAAATTGTGGCTAACGCGTTCAGGCACGGGTTCTACTGGCTGACTGCGCTGGCTGATGCGAACCAGCTGGTCCGGCTCTGCAACGGCTGCCAACGATTCGCAACGCAGAAGCACACGCCGGTTTCAGCACTCAAGACAATTCCTATCACCTGGCCGTTTGCCGTCTGGGGACTCGACATGGTCGGCCCGTTGAGAAGATCCAGCGGAGGCATGACACACCTGCTGGTAGCAGTCGACAAGTTCACGAAGTGGATCGAAGCCAAGCCGATCAAGAAGCTGGACGGACCAACAACAGTCAAGTTCTTCAAAAGCATCATCTACTGCTTCGGCTACCCCAACAGCATCATCACGGATAACGGGTCGAACTTCGTCAAGGGAGAATTCGCCAAGTTCTGCGGCAGGACCGACATCCGGGCTCGACGTGGCCTCCGTCGCGCACCCGCAGTCAAATGGGCAAGTCGAGCGGGCAAACGGCCTCATCCTATCCGGCATCAAACCTCGGTTGCTCGAACCACTCGAACGAGCAGCCGGCGCGTGGGAAGAAGAGCTACCCTCCGTCCTCTGGAGCCTAAGGACGACCCCGAATCGCTCAACCGGCTTCACCCCCTTCTTCCTCGTCCACGGGGCTGAAGCCGTCATGCCAACTGACATCGAGCATGATGCACCCCGAATCGTGCTGTACACAGAAGCAGAAGCTAATCAAGCCTACGAAGACGGAATGGACCTGCTCGAGGAAGCGCGCCAGCTTGCCGAGTCGAGGTCGGCGATGTATCAGCAAAAACTGCGCAACTACCACAGCCGGCAGGTCAGGCCTGTCCGCTTTCGAGAAGGCGACCTCGTGCTACGACTGATCCAAGACACAAAGAACATGCACAAGCTCTCATCACCCTGGGAGGGACCATTCATCGTAAGCAAAGCGCTCATCAACGACGCATACTACTTGATCGACGCCCGCGAGCACAAGAAGGACACGATGGACAAGGAAGGTGATGAAACGGAAAGGCCATGGAACGCGTCACTCTTGCGTCGATTCTACACCTGAGAAAGAACCATGTATGTATCACCTATGCTATCAATAAAGAAACGAGAATGATGAGCACATGAGCAGTTTTTCGCAACTTTTTTCTGCATTTCCTTTCCGGTTCTTCCGGCAGCCGGCAAGCTTGCCTTTAGCGGCCGTGTAGCGTGACTAACCCCTAAACGGCTAACTCTTCGAATCCGGTTAAGGCCGGCAAGAGAATAAGCTGAAGGGGGCCAACAACGTGAAAAACGCATAAAGGGAAGTATTGCCGGCTGGAATAATGATCTTCTATAAACTCGGCCAAGCCGGCAGTCGGCAACCGCTTCTCCTATTACGGACGATTAACTACACAACGCTAAACGGCTAACTCTTCGGATCCGGTTAAGGCCGGCAAGAGAATAAGCTGGAGGCCGACTATATGCGAAAGACGTAAGAAACAGAAATCGTTGCCGGCTGAGAAAACTCTGGCCCAACAAACCGGATCCTAGCGTTGTAGTAGTGTGCATGATCCCGCTGGACGGTGAAGTGCACATGAACGACGTCGGGAGAGGCCACAGGCGAGTGAGAAATTAAGTTAAGCAAAGTAAAAATGCTCTCCATGATTAAAAGAACAGGCTAACCACTTCGTCGTTTCATTTCACGCACGAAAATGCTGCCAACCGGCTTCGAGAGCCCAAGCCGGACACAAGCAACGGCGGCGACCGCCTTCCCCCGTCCTCGTCCGCCTTTTTTAGGAGGACGGCCGCGAGGACGTTTCGCCGGAGGCGTAGCGGCGGTCTCCTCGGGAGCAACGTCCATAGGCTCGGACTTCACCATGGCGGAGCTACGAAGGAACAAGAGGAAGAAGGCGAAGGGGGAGCAAGGAAGCGCAAGTGAGGAAGAAGGAAGAAAACTGCCAAGCTTTATAGCAGAAGCAGGGGACAACGTGGGAAACCCAACCGTCATCCCACGATCCCACGGTCTACACATGGCAATGAAACTCAGATGATGGAACAATTCAGTAACTGTAGCCGGGTCCACGCACAGAAGCCAAGGAAGCAAGCCCAAGTCGGCATAACCTATACCCGGAGTCTGCGCACCCGCCAAGACGGCTGCCCAGACCCGGACGCATTCAATCACCCCGAGTCACGGACTCGGGGGCTGCCAAGCCGTTAGCCGGCATAAAATTCCCGGAGTCTGCGCACCCGCCAAGCCGGCTGCCCAGACTCGGACGCATTCAATCACCCCGAGTCACGGACTCGGGGGCTGCCAAGCCGTTAGCCGGCATAAAATTCCCGGAGTCTGCGCACCCGCCAAGCCGGTTCCGCAGACCCGGACGCATATCTATATCACCCCGAGTCACGGACTCGGGGGCTGCCAAGCCGTTAGCCGGCATAAAATTCCCGGGGGCTGCGCAGCCGGCAAGCCGGTTCCGCAGACCCGGACGTATATCTATAACACCCCGAGTCACGGACTCAGGGGCTGCCAAGCCGTTAGCCGGCATAAAATTTCCCGGGGGCTGCTCAGCCGGCAAGCCGGTTCCGCAGACCCGGACGCATATCTATATCACCCCGAGTCACGGACTCGGGGGCTGCCAAGCCGTTAGCCGGCATAAATTTCCGGGGGCTGCGCAGCCGGCAAGCCGGTTCCGCAGACCGGACGTAATCCATAACACCCCGAGTCACGGACTCGGGGGCTGTCAAGCCGTTAGCCGGCATAAAATTCCCGGGGGCTGCGCAGCCGACAAGTCGGTTCCGNTCGATGCTCAAACCGGCCCAAAATTCGGGGGCTAGGCATGGTGACTATCATCACCAAACAAGCACAATGGCCCAACAATCACAAGAACAATAACATCTGAAGACAGCAAGCAGTATGACAAAAGACAATCATCAGTACAGAATACAGCAAGTTCAACAATTACACCCGGCATTCCGGGGGAGCAAACAAGTCAGATGGTAGCGGCGTCAGTAGTAGCAGCAGCGTCGCCGGCTCCAGTGTCCTCAACCGGCCGTGGCGCCGAAGACGGCTCAGCAGGCACCCAACTTCATCAAGTCCACTGCCTCGGCAATCCGCCCTGAGGCCATGACGATCTCCGGATGCAAATCCGCGAGGGACGCTCCCGTGCGAAATCCATCCACCAGCCTGCTCATCTGCACTCCCGGGTACCATGACTTCACCACGGCCAGTGCCATCTCGGTGCCTCCGCGCGCCGCCATCTCCACCTGCTCGTTGATGCCAGCTGGCGCCCCTTCAAGCCGGGCGGACAAGTCGTGGAGGGCAGCGGGCAGCGGGCAGGGGAGCATCCGGCCACAGGTTCTCGAGCACGCCGCCAGCTACTTCTTTCAACCGATTGAACTCCTGGCCGAATCGGAGAAGACGGAAGACGGCAGTTGGAGCAGACCCAGCAGCAGCGCCAGAGGACTCCGGTCGGGAATGAGCCGAGGCAGTATCTCTCTGGATTTGCGCGTCTACCTCGGGATAAAGGCCTGCATTTCGAACCGGTGAGGCCGAGTAGAAGACCCCGAACAAGAAGTCAAGGAGAAAGAGGCCTCACTTACCAAGGATCTGTTCGTTCACGCGTTCAACCTCCTTGACCAGGCCGCCCACCAGCCGCTCATGCTCAAGCTCACGCGCCTTGGCCGCTTGGACGATCTGGTCGTTGGCCTCGACGGAATCCTTCAGCAGAATCCTCAGCTCGACCGCATTCTCACGGAGTGACTCAATCTCGCCCTGCTTCCGCCGCTCAGCTTCCCGCAGTTTCGCCGTTTCCTCGTCCAGCCGGACGACTTCGAGGCGGCGCTCCTCCGACGTCTTTTCCGCCGCCTGGAGATCGGCCTTGGCCAAGGCCAGGGCGGCATCCCTCTCCTTCAGTTGCCTCTCCAAGCCGGTGCGGGAGGCGGTGTCGCCTGTGGAGATCGGATCATCATCAAGCCAAGACGTGCAAGAAAGAATGTAGAACGACAAGACAGAGGACGTGAGCAAGAAAGAAAACCGAACCTTTGGCCGCCTCAAGCTCTCGTCTGAGCAGAGTCGTCTCCTTGGCCGCCTCGGCAAAACCCTGCTCTATGGAGGAGCAGAGCAACGTTATGTTGGCCAAGTTCTCCTTTGCCGTCTGCTCCGCCAGCGCGGCGAGGGGAATCCTCCCCGATGCGTCGGGCCGAGCCGGCACCGGTCCGGAATACGGCGGAGAAGATACCAAGATCGACTGGCGAGGACCAGGGAGCGAAGCCGTCGCCCCCGCAATGGCCTTGTCCTTGGCCGTCTCGGCCACCGACGAGGAAGGAGTGGGGAAGGCGAGGTCTCCGACCCCGGCGCCGGGCCGGAGAACTATCTGGAAGGAGTCCACCGACGCCTCAGCGTCACCTGCCGAAACGGGAGGGTTGGAGTCGACCGCGGGGGGAACGGCACTTGCCGACACCGGGCCGACCGCTTCCACATCCGCTGTCGCCATCGCCACCTCTGGAGGTGGATCAGCCGCCTGCGCCACAGGGGTCTCGGTGGCAAGCACCAAGGCCGACTCCACCACCGCGACGGACGCCGTCTCCACTATTGGAAGCGGCGCTCTACAGAACGAACAAAGCGTCACCACCAAGTACAAGCTGCAAGGTTTCTACCACAAGACAAGGACTTACCCGTCGCATGAGCCCAGAGCCCTGGGTGTCCTCCTCTTCAAGCGCTTCGGCGGGGGAGCCGGCGCGTCGTCGGACAGGCGCTTCACGCCTCCGGAGGGCACCTCCCCGCCATCCACTGTAACGACAGGGTCGTCAACCAGCCGTTCCGCCCGGGCCGGTACTACTTCAACCTCTGCACCGGCCTCCGCGGTTTTGCCGGCGTCCGTACCCGCTCCCGCCTTCTCCTCAGCCGCCTGGGCGTCCATCTCCGCCACGATCAAATCCGCCTGCGCCAGCTCCGTGTAAATAGCTTTTTCCATGTCTTCAATGCCCAAGTCATAATCACAATCAACAGCCAGAGTAGGATTAACCACCTGGACGCTGGTCCCGCCGGCGGCAGGGTCCGCCCTCTCCACGTCTGCCGCCTTCGCCTTCCCCCCGTCCTCCTGCGAGGTCATCAACTGCTCCACAGTCGGACCGGCGTCAGACGTCTCCAAAGCCAAAACCGCCTGCGTCATCTGAGCATAAAACTCCTTCTCCAAATCACCCGGATTCAAATCGTAAATGAAATCACCACCGAAAGCACGACCAATCACCTCATTGTTGGTCCCACCAGCTGGGACATCCGCCTTCTCCGCCAGCCTGGCGTCGACTTCGGCCCTGATGTCGGCCACAATCGCGTCCGCCTGGGCCTCCGCCGAAGGTTTCCCTGCGGGCATCAAGCCGGCCGTAGTAGGCCGGGACGACGAAGAAGCCAACTTTTTGGCGGGCAGCACGCCCCGCTTCTCGAATGTGCCCCTCCGCTTATGGGGCACGGTGCTTACATCAACATCGGCGGCCGAATTCGACTGCCTCTCATTCAGGATCCGCCGGGGAAGAACCACTTTCTTCTTCCGCGCCGCTGCCTCCAACTCCTTGGTCTTGTGGGAGGACGTTGCCGGCTTGGAGGCAGGCACGGAAGAGGAACCTTCAGAGTCCGGCTCAGAACCGCTGGAAAGATCTACTACCACACGCACGACATCGTCGGTTTTCTCGGCGACGTCGAGCTCAGGAGACTTACCGCGAGGCGGCGAGACTGGAGGAGGGATGTCGCGCTCGAGGTCCTCGTCCCGTTCGACTGCCGAATCGGAGTCGGAGCCGGCAGAGGTGATAGGGTTCGTTGCGGTGCGGGAGGCATCGTCATCACCTCCGCCCTCTTCACCAACATCGGCGCCCCCACCGGATGATTCGGTGGTGTCACCGCGCCCATCCGGGCCGGCGCGGGCGCCACCGCCCGATTCATCTTCAGCGGCGGCGTCTATGTCTCCCCCCGCCTGGGCGTCGGCGGAATCCTCCTCCAACAAGGCCATTAGTGCCTTGGTGAAGGGACCACTGACTTCAGGCTCGAAGACGACTTCGAAATCCTCAACCCTCTAGAGCTCGCAAAGCTGCACAACAGGCCGACTGGGTCAAGCGGCGGCCGGACGAAGGAATTGAAGACGGACAAGAGAGCAAAGACTAACCTCAGGGGCACGTTCCAAGCGGGTGAACGGCTCGAACCCGAAATCCCATTCCTCCTCGATCCTGTCGGTGATAAGATGGGAAGCCCACTTACGGAGGCTCCTCTGATTCGGCAACTCCAAGCAGATCTGGCTGGGATCCCGGATGCCGGAGTAAAAGCACATCTTGTGCGGGCGTGCCTGCAGCGGATATATCCGCCTCGACAGCCACGTCAAGGTCCCTGGACGTTAGGCCAGCCGCCATCAACACCTTCAGCCGGCTAAACAAGACATTCTCGAGAGCCCCATCCACAGGCGGCTTCCGGAGCCAGGACTTGGGCGCCGGCAGCGAGTTAGAAAAGGCCGGAAGGCCGATCCGGTCGGCGTCAGTAAGATTGCGGACGTAGAAGTAGGTGCTTTGCCACTTCTTGATGGAATCAGGCAGGTTGATCTTGGGCAGCGGCGTATTCTTCGTGCTAATGGAGACGCCGCCACAGTCACGCTGCTGCCCGGCGGTCGTCTGAGACCGCAGGAAGAAGAACATGCCGAAAATCTCCATACTGGGCCAGATGCCCAAATACGCCTCGCACAGCACCACGAAGCAGGACAGCTGGGTGATGCAATTTGCCCCTAGATGATGGGGCTGCAGCCCGTAGAAGCGCAGAAATTCTGCGAAGAAGGAGCTCACCGGGAGCCCCAATCCCCGCTCCAAATGCGCGGAAAACACGACGACCTCGCCCTTCTTGGGCGCCGGAGAAACTTCCCCTTCAGGGGGAGCACGGGCTCCCATGTCGCCTGTCATCCCCAAGAACTTCCTCCGACGGAGCTCCCAGAGAAATGTATCGTCCACGATGGAGCCCATCCACGCGTCCGAGCTCGCCATGGAAGATCGGTTTCCCGTGGTGAGAGAGGCGAATGCAAGGGCGGCAAGAGCGAAAGAGAGAATGGGCGAGAACTGGGGAGCACAAGAATCGACGAAGAAGACGAAGCGAGACTGGGGAACGGTAACCCCGGCCGTCCCCCCTTTTTTCTACTTTAAAGGCGAGGCAGGCGGAACCGTCCCGCCCGTCGCGCTGCGTGGCAGGCAAACGTGCCGCACTTTCCGCAGATGATCCCACGAGCAAACCGTTGCCACAGAGAATCCTGCCCGGCGAGGCCGAGGCGACGTGCGCCAGGCCTCGGTCAGAACACCAACGGCTCCCCAAGGCGGCAGGTCATGGCTGACGTAGGCCACGACCCGAGCCTTCGAGCCGGCCGTTCGGGACCGCAAAGACCTACGGATCCTGCACCACGAAGCCAGACTAGACAACGATAACCTCGACAGCACACAACCAAAGACAGGAGTGCCCGTGGAGCATTCCCCACGAGCAAGCTTCGACTCCACCCGGCTTCGGTTCCAGCCGGCACCGACTCCAACCTCGACGTTTCGACCGCAATGTTCAAGACAGAGGAGAAGATCGAGAAGTCTTCCCAGCAAGCTAGCAAGGCTCCACGATCTCGGGGGCTAGTGTCGGGGATATGAACCCCGGATGTCCCAAAGAAGCCTATTTCCTCAACTCTCTGCAGGCCGGCTGAACAGCTGCCGGCTGCGCGGTGCCGCCTGAAACTCGCCGGATGAAGCAAGCAGTCTGCGTCTACCCGGATGCGGACGTCCGGCTGGGCGGAAGCCGGACGCACCACCCGACAGCTCCATACGAGTGGGCCCGATCCGTATAACCGCTCTGGGTGAACAGTACCCCATGTCGGGCATCTCCTGTACCGAATCATGACAACAAGCTCCAGCCGGCTCAAGAAGTAGTGATGTCATAGGGGCAAACTTGTAACTCCCCTGTAACCCAAAACCCTAGCCCGCTGCCTATATAAAGCGGGCTAGAGCCTCCTGCGCGAGGCATGCAAGCAAGTGACGAGAAGAGGCAGGCACACGAGCAACCGGAGAACCACGTAGTGTCATCTCCAACCCCCAGCCGGCTAGGAGTTCCAGCCGGCTGCCACCCGAAACAGCTCAAGGAGCACCATTGTAGCCCGATTCTGTGATCAAGCAATAAGAACTAGAAGAGCAGGACGTAGGGGTGTTACCTCCTCAAGGAGGGCCCTGAACCTGGGTAACTAGCGTGTGTTTGCGTGCTTGTTACCCAATTCCGCGCGAGCATCCATCGTCGCCTGCCCCACAATCTTTTCCATCTCTGATGGATATGCCGTTCAACCCACCACGACAAAATTCATTAGAGCTATTGTTTTTTGTCTTTTGTTTTGAAAAGGATATTGAAAGCCCCTAAACCTTTGTATCAAAATGTTGCACACAGTTTTTTTAATTAAATTATTCAATAAAGCTTTATAAGGAAATACATCCATCAACCTGAATCACGAGAATTGTCACAACGCCTACAAAGTTGATGCAGGGGTGGCCATGATTGGAGCCGTGTGCCCTGACCTCGTACCTACGAGCACATCATGTAAATTCGAAAGCTGACCAAGCTACCTAATAGCGAGTCGAGAGCCGGTCCAACAAACCCTTAGCATGCACTATATGCTACAACCGACTCCCCCGTCTTCCACCAACCCATTTTCAGTAGGAACGCGTTGACTTTGTCGTCGACGACGCCGTGACACCAGGCGACGCCACCGTCCTGCGCGTATCCATCATTATGCATCTTTAGTCCAGACCACGTTGCTCAACGCCGCCGAGGCATGTGGTCATCAACTACTCCCCCTCTTGACCCCTCCTAACATCGGCTTTTCCGTCGAGAATGGCGCTGAGCGTTGCCATCGTCGGATTTAGGAGACCCAGACCTATGATTTCTGGCTTAACAACTTGAGCGCAAGAGACGAGAGTTACAACAAAAATGCGTTAACAAGGTAACGGCGCCAATACGCCACCAAAATCAAAGCAGGCTTGGTTTTCACCTGAGTCGCATCTCCTCTTCCTCGCCGCCGGAAGCCGCCAGCGGGCCAGATAAGGTTTGGCCGTGACCCAGCCTCCCACGGCCGGCCAGATCACCTCTAAGCTCCAAGCTCGGGGACGCGTGTGGAGACGCTCTAAGCTCGGCTCGACTGATTGGTCAGCGAGTTTGAAGCGAGTCAAGCCAATTTACTCATTTTGGTGGCGGGCGGAGTTTTAATTCGACATTTCCACCTCTATCCCCAGCGATGCTCCCATCCGCCACGCCTTCACCGACGCCGGCAGGTGGCACTGTTCCCAGTCCCACTGGGCATGCTCCACCACCGCGGACACCTCCCATACCGTCACCGTTAGCATAAAGACTGCTCATCGCATCTCGATTGCCGCCGGATTTCCGCAACACATCAAGGACACGCCGCAGCCTTCGACCGTCCCGCAATGGCGCCACCCAGAATCCCACCGCCGGCGAGAAAGTACTTCTGGGGCGACTCCCCGGAGCCCGACGAGTACTACGCCTCGCTGGGGCTCCGCCACACCGAGTCCTTCTACCAGTCTCCCTGCGGCCGCGTCTTCACCCACTCCTTCCACCCGCTCTCCGCCGCGCGCGACGCCGACGTGAAGGCCGTCGTGTTCATGACGCACGGGTACGGGTCCGACTCCTCCTGGCTCTTCCAGACCATCGCCATCAGCTACGCGCAGTGGGGGTACGCGGTGTACTGCGCCGACCTCCTCGGCCACGGCCGCTCCGACGGCGTCCACGGCTACCTCGGCGACATGGAGTCCGTCGCCAGGGCGTCCCTCTCCTTCTTCCTCTCCGTCCGGAAGGCCGCCGCCTACGCGCCGCTCCCGGCCTTCCTCCTCGGCGAGTCCATGGGCGGCGCCGCCACGCTGCTCATGTACCTCCGCTCCCCGCCGGACGCCGGGTGGACGGGGCTCATCCTCTCCGCGCCGCTGCTCGTCATCCCCGAGGGGATGCAACCGTCCCGCCTGCGGCTGTTCCTCTACGGCCTCCTCCTCGGGTTCGCCGACACGTGGGCCGTGCTCCCAGACAAGAGGATGGTGCGCAAGGCGATCCGGGACCCGGAGAAGCTGAAGGTGATCGCGTCCAACCCGAGGATATATTCCGGCGCGCCGCGGGTCGGCACGATGCGGGAGCTGGCCCGCATCACGGAGCTGCTCCAGGAGAGCTTCGGGGAGGTGACGGCGCCGTTCCTGGTGGTGCACGGCACCGACGACGGGGTCACCTCGCCGGAGGGGTCCAAGATGCTGTACGAGCGCGCGGCGAGCGAGGACAAGTCGCTGATCCTGTACGAGGGGATGTACCACTCGCTCATCCAGGGGGAGCCGGACGAGAGCCGCGACCGCGTGCTCGCCGACATGCGCGCCTGGATCGACGAGCGCGTTTGCCGCTACGGCAACGCCGCCGTCCGCGCGCCGGCCTAAAACGAGGAGGCGACGGTGGCCTGACCTACTGTGTGCACATTTTCACTTTCTTTTCACTCCTTCCGTCCTTCATCGCATAAAGTTCTATGGAGATGATGTTATTTGTGTTCCAGTCCCCGAATCATCTGAAACGTCTTTTGTTGCGAGAGATTTAAAGATCTGGATTCTGATAATAACAGCAATAGTTCGATTAGTTTTGAATTTCCATCATTTCTGTTGGAATTTGCTTCAGTTTCTGACAAATTGTGTGCCAAACTTAACAAATGTTTAGACTTCAAGTTATAGGATGCTAAAACGAGTTTCAGATCAGATCTACGAACCAAGTAGCAGTTCGTATTCGTATGTCGTCGCCGATCCAGATCAGGAGCGCGCATGTCATTGTCAAATGACTGTTCGCGTGCAAGCAAAGCTCATGCAACTCGTATATTCAAGGCGGACGGCGTGGTGACCTCTCAACCGCAACGACCAAACGTGGATGCACGACCTGAACATAGGTTGAGTTTAGTTGGATAGAATAATTACGGCACCAAATCCGTTTTATAAAATCCATATTTAGTTTTAAGCAGTCTGATGGATAAAGATATTCGATTGATACGGAATGATATGCGACATAAAATAGCATTTAAATATGGATTTTCCAAAATTAATTAGGACTATCTGATGATTTTAAACCATATAATCGGATACAATTGCTGAAAATCATAATTTAATATAGAACAATTAGTAGTTAGTGAGTTGTCGATTTCATCTTTTTTTTTTTTTTTTTGACGGAAGGCAGCGAGCACTGCTCTCCTTTTCATTAAGAGGAAACCGGGACAAATGCCGGAGAAATTACAGGTAGAGGCAAGACAGAAAAACAACTATACAGGGGGAGAAACAAGGCACAAAGCAGCAATCCGCAGGCAGGGCCTTCAACACTCATCGTCTTCCGACTACCGTTGGACGCTAGTGCGCAAGGAGCTTCACCGCCGTAGACGAAAAGCTTCAATCAGCCGAGATCAGCCACGATGGAGTTGGAGCAGCCGAAGGGCAACACATCGCCGAGTCCACACTCGGACGAAGGGCCATGAGCCGCCGAGGCTTTACACAACCGCCAACAGCGTAATCGAAGGGCATCATGCAGCCGAGTCGACACCCGGGAAGCATCCCGGCACTAGCCCGGCCGTTAGCCGTCTTCGGAGGAGAGAATCCAGCCCTTCCGTAGAAGCGCGGTCTTCGTGAGCACAGACACCTACACCAACAACGACACCTCCGCCTACTCCTCACTGGTCCCTCCAGCCGGTTCCATCTCCAAGAACGATGCCCCCATGAGGGAAATGACGGTGAGACGCCAACATCGTCTGATCCGGAGAACTCGGATCGAGGGTTTCCCCCGGAGGATGGAACGGTGGCGACAAGCAGAGTACCACGACAACGCCTTCAGGAAGGAGGCGACGCCCGCGGGCGCCGTCGCTGTCGGCTCCTGCCAAGGCAGGAGCAAGCCTAGGCTCGGTACATACGCTCGCCACACCGGTCAACTGGTCCGCCATAGCATCCCTCGGCCTTCAGCCGCACCGCCGTCCAGCGCATCGCTGCGCCTTGGGCAGCACAAACATCGCCGAGCCTCTGCCCGCTTGGCAGAGGGATGCCGACCTCACCACAGCACCGAACACCACCTCCACAGCACGCCAGCCCGAGCAGCTGGGCGCCCCCAACGCGCCGTCGACAGCCAGCAGCTCGCCGGCGGCGGATCTGGGCGGGCTCCCAGATCCACAGCACCACAGCCTCCACCCATCCACGAAGAGCGGGAGCTCCTCCACGCGCGCGAGATGGCGAGGAGGGGAGGCGGGAGCCGCCGCACGGCCAGGGGCGCCGCCCCGGCCGCCGCGCACGGACGAGCTCCACATCGGCCGCCCCAGCCGCCTCTTGGAGTCTCCGCCGCGAGCCACCACGCCCTAGCGCCTTTGGCGCATTGGGGCCGCCGCCACCGCGGACCTCGCCGGCGGCAGCGGCGGTAGGGGAGCAGGCCGGGGCGCGGCTAGCGGCGGCGCTAGGGTTTCGCCCCGGTGTCGCCCTGGGGGACGACACGGGAGCGGGTCGATTTCATCTGTTAATCACCAATTCACTTACATATTCATTTCACCAACTATGGAATACAATTCTGTTAGGCTTTTAGGCTATTGAGCATGTGTGGATGGTACCTAGCCCTTGTGGTCATGTTATATTTACTTACTATATCGTGTTATCATTATTTATTTTTTGAGTGTTTTGTTGAGCTCGTTTAAATAATTATTTTTTGTTATATTTGTTGATATGCTTATGCGCGTAAATATCTGATTAATTTTGTTCTTGCTCCATTTCCATTCCGAATTCACGGTCCGATATATCTGTGTTTGAATACACAACTTGTCATTATCTACTCTGCTCCGAACGCGATGAGAAATACATAGAGGATATGGTGAAGGGAAATGTGATCCAATTCGTTTACAACCCTACCTGGGTTAGAGCATCTCTCGGATCCCTCAAAAAAGTGTTAAAACATAAAATAATCACTATTTTATGATTTTGGGCAAAAAAAAATATGCCCTATTCCCTTAAAACAGCCCAAGCATGGTGGAGCATTTGTACAGTTAACGCTAAAACACGAGACCATTGGCAGCATGAAATGTTCGGGAGATAACCTATCCAACCGCCGCCATGCCCGACTTAATATTTCTATCGGAAAAGATTAAAGAACCATATAGAGAGCCTAACATTCTTGCATAATATATAGCTTTCCAATAAAAAAATAGAGTTTCATAATAGGCAATGAAAAAAAAATCCATTGAATTAACTAAAAATGCAGTTCTCATTGAAACATCGAGAAATTGTCGGAATCCACCAAATTCCGGCAACTCAAGCGGCGTGCCGGTAGCCACATGCACCGGTGTTGTATAGCTGCGTCGAGGCGCACGATATTGATGTGTCAGGAGTTGCAGCCGCAGGCACGAGAGCGAGGGGGAGTGGAGGATGCAACACCAGGGGAGATATATACAGGCGAGGGGCAACGGCCAAGGGAGAGACCGGTGGTCCACCCATGGGTCTAGGCTAGGCGCAGGTGCACGGGGAGCGGCGACCACCATCTGTTGTATAGCTGCATCGAGGCGCTCGATATCGATGTGGCATGAGTTGCAGCCGCACGCGCAATAGCGAGGGGAAGCGGAGGATGCAACACCAGGGGAGATATATACATGCAAGGGGCAACTGCCGAGGGAGAGACCGGTGGTCCACCCATGGGTCTAGGCTAGGCGCAGGTTCACGAGGAGCGGCGGCCACCATCTCGAGACGCGGGCTTGTACGGGAGAATGTGCAAAATGTCAGAAGAGGAGTCGCGCCGCCAAGTAGCAGGGCACGGCTACGCCAAAGCAGCGCAGAGAGTAGGAGCCGAACCAGGGGATTGTGAGAAGAACAAGACCATGGAAAAAAGAAGAAATTAAAAAAAATGAAAAACTACTGACATGTGGGCCCTAGATGTCAGATTTTTATTCACGGTACCGATTTTGCTGGATCTGTTTTGACGGAACCCGAAGTACATCATATAAATGGTTTACCGTAAAACGTATTTATGTTATGCCTTTTAGCGGGGTGACGTGGGTGTACCCTTCGGGTGCCCCACGGTTTGGATACTTGGTGTTCAAGCATCGTCGTGGCCTGCGGAACAAGGCCGAAAGGAAGGACCATACCAAAGGAAACAAGCCCAAGATAAGCTAAGGTTCATATCAGTTACGAATTGTAACCCTAGTCGGTAGAGGACTCCCGAGACCCAGCCCTACTATTTAAGGGACATGTTGATACGAGCCACCGAAACCCTAGCGAGATCGCATCTCTCTATCTCGTCATTGTAACCCCTCTGTAAGCTCCATCCATCAATACCAGACAAGAAGGACGTAGGGCTTTTACCTTTGGGGGCCAGAACCTGGGTAACTCTTGCTTGTTAGCCGACGAATCTACCAACACCACCATCTTCTCCTCTTTTCTAAACCCAAGGATGACCTCCGAGGGATTTGGCGTGGTAACCCCACGTCAATTGGCGCCGTCTGTGGGAAAGACTGGTGTTGGATCTACGGATTCAACGGCTTCATCATCGACAACTCGCGACTCGCCGAATCTGCAATCACCGATCTTCTTCGGCTCCCTAGGATTCAGCCCGCAGTCGCCGGTCAATCTTCCGGCCTTTGCGGATCTACACGCAGGCGTGGACATAAGCTTCGGCGAGCTGCGCTTCTTCATCAACAAGTGGGGCACTCTCCGCCTCACGGACGCACTGCACCATGTGGCAACAGCACCCGCTACTTCATCGACTGCCGCAGTAGAGTCCGCCCCGTCATCGGCTGCATCGGCTTTCGCAGTGTCCTCCTCCGACGAGTTCTTAGGCAATTCTCTCAAGGAGATCGCGTCGTTCTCGACTGCGACAACGTGATCTTCATCGCCAACCTCCACTCTCGCGCGCACGACTGAGTGGGCAGTCATGCCCTATACTTCATCGACTCCGCCATCGAGCCCTTCGGACTTCGCCGGCGGAAATCAAGCAAAATTTGAGTCCGTCTTTGGAGACGACTCGGACCTGGAGGAAGTTCCGCGCATCCTCCCCATGCAAGTATACATGACAGCACCTGCGGGACCAGCTGCAGGACCAGCCGCGTGAACGGCTATCATAACGGCAGCATCACCAAGCGCTCCACCCGAGCCACGCACATACCCGTTCACAGTAACTCTGCAGAACGGACGAACTCAACTTCATATCACCCAAGCTATGGGTGAAAAGGCAATAAAGGACGTAGCGGATGGTGCTCCGGCGGAGGATGCCACGGCTGAAGACCTGCAATGCTACCAGTACCTGCTATGGCAGGAAAGCATCAAGCTGAAGGAGCAGGAGAGAGTCCTCGTGGAAAGAAGAAGGCAAGCCAGCCTGTCAAGCGCGTGATGGGCGGATTTATCCGTCCAATCATCAGGGCGATCTCAACCCTCTCGCGACCGGCCTCGCTATCTGCGTATGCCGGAGGGGGCAAGGACCACCGTCACTCGCAACATGGAGGACTCCTTCATGTCTCTGGATGATGGAGGAATACCAATTCCCAAAACAGATACCGACGCTCTCATGTCGGTGGCTACATACCTGCAAGCGACACAACCTCCGGAGAACGATCCTAGGGCGGCTTTGCACCGCTAGCAAATAAAATTCGTCAGCATGGTGGGTGCGGAGTTGATACCAGAAGAACCACCACAACCAGCCGCAGGAGCAGCGGCTGCTAACAACGTGCCTTCACGGCGCCAACAAAGCCCATGGCATGAACCACAGACCCGCGAACGAGGCGACCGCACTGCTCGCGATCAGGAGGATCGCATCACATGTGTAAACAACGAGTGTGCCGCTCATGACCGAGAAAACCGCGCCACCCGCGATCGAAGGCATCACGCAACTCGCGGACGAGAAGACCGATATCACCTCGCGGAAGGTGAAGACGCACGCAACGTCATCACCCAGAGCAAGGTCAATAAGAACCGCTCGAGACGGGCCGCACGCGACACGAGCAGCGATGATACAGACTTCGAAGAGGATTTTGAACCTTGCGGAGCACTATGCTTCAGTCACCGTATCCGAGAGGCAAGGATGCCAAAGGGTTTCAGATTAACATCTGAGACTCCAAAGTATGATGGTCTGCAAGAACCCTCCGCTTGGTTGGAGGACTACCTCACGGCAGTAACTTGCCAGAGAGGTTCTACTTCCACGGCCATGCAATACATTCAACTCATGCTCTCAGGGTCCGCCCGAGCCTGGCTTAAAAGCTTGCCGCGGGGAGCATATACTTGCTGGGAAGATTTCGGCGAAGACTTCATCCGCAACTTCGCTGGCACATGCAAACGACCCGCCTCGTTCGAAGAACTTCGAGCTTGCAAGCAGCGATCGGACGAGACGCTACGCGAGTACATCCAGCGGTGGACCCTCCTCCATAACTCGGCAAAGAGGATCTCAGACGACAACGCGATATACGCGTTCACCCGAGGCGTCTATCGACTCAAGCTGAAGGAGGCGCTCGGAAGAGTAAAGCCGAAGACTATCGCTCACCTCATGCAAATTGCTTATGAGTGGGCAGACGAAGAAGATTCTATACGCAACGAGCGTGGTGGCACACCCGCGGAGAACGGCGACCTCGCCGCTGCAAGCGGAAGTCGCGAGCATATGATGACAACAAAGGTGCAGAACTCGTGGTGGCGGGTTTTCCCGATAGCCGCGAGCAAAGAAACCGTGACAGCAGTCGCTATGAAAGCGGCAGCCGAATAACCGGTTATAGGGACAACAAGAACATCAAGCAGGAGTGGCGACCACGCCAGTCGCGCAACGGGCGAGTGCCGCGCCCTCCCCCTACCTTGCAAGGAGCCTGCAGGTTCCACATGTTCAGGGATGAGCATGGCAACCTCACGTCCTCTCACCTCATGAAGGATTGCGAGGGTTTTCAAGAACTTCATGCGCAGTATACACGCCTCCTCCAGTAGCAGGCGCAAATCGTACCAGGTGCGCCAGCCATCGGAGCACCATCTGCCCCAGCCCTGCCCCCACCAGGACAAATGACACGGGAGCTATTCAGCTCCAACCACGCGGCGAGGAACCTCAAGCACGTGAAGACTCCTACCCAAAACCTGTCGGGTGCATGTTCATGATACAGAAGGGACGCCTTTCCAACCGGGACCAGAATCTTATGACGAGGCAGGTGCACCTCGCCGTCAAGTCACCACCGGCGCTGCCGGAATATCTAAGGTGGTCTCATGAGAGCATCGTTTACTCTCGTGACGATCACCCCCCGCAGGTGCCACGGCTAGGGCACGCAGCCCTCGTCCTCGACGCCCAGATCGGCGGCTTCGCGATGAGCCGCGTCTTCATGGATGGCGGCAGCGGCATCAACATCATGTTCGCCGACACGTTGCGCGGGATGAACATATTAATAACCAACCTTGCGTCGTCGGTCAACACCTTCCACGGAATCGTACCAAGGCGGCCGGTGTACCCCTGGGCACGATAACGCTCGACGTCATCTTCGGCGAGCCAAAGAACTTCAGGAAGGAGAAAATAGAGTTTGAGGTGGTGGACTGGAAGTCGCAGTACCACGTCATCCTCGGACGACCAGCTTATGCCAAATTCATGGCAGTACCACATTATGCCTACCTCAAGCTCAAGATGCCAGGACCTTTTGGGACCATCACCATCAACGGCGACTTCGAGCAGTCCGACGAGTGCGACCGCAAGTTCAACAAGATCTCTGAGTCGTTTGGAGCCTAGGAGCAGCTCCAGGAGCTGGCACTCACCAATGATCGCACCCTCTTCCCCGAGGGCAAAAAATCATCGTCCGAGTCGTCCTTCAATGCGACCAATGACACAAGGGCGCACCAGATACATCCGACTGACCCTAAGAAGACATCCCTCGTCTCGACGAGCTTGCCTCCCGCATAGGAAAGCGCGCTCGTCGAGTTCCAGCGTGAGAACTGGGATATGTTCGCCTGGTGTCCAGCCGACATGCCGGGCATACCCAGGGAATTCGCCGAGCATGAACTACAGATCTTGCCTAACGCAAGACCCGTCAAACAAACTATGCGCCGCTTCGCCGAGCCGAAGCATCTCACCATCGGGCAGGAAATCGACAGGCTCCTGGCATCCAAATTCATCCGAGAGATCAAGAAGTCAGACTGGGTGGCTAACCCTATACTGGTGCCAAAGTAAAACACAGACATACTCCGCATGTGTGTCGACTTCACTTCATTAAATAAGTGTTGTCCAAAGGATCACTTCCCCCTGCCACGTATCGACCAAATTGTCGACTCAACGACAGGTTGCGAGCGCCTCTGCTTCCTGGACGCCTACTCAGGTTATGACCAGATCCGGATGAAGGAGGAAGACGAAGACAAAACAACATTCATCACACCTTTCGGCATCTACTGATACACAACAATGCCCTTCGGGCTCAAGAACGCGGGTGCCACCTACCAGCGCATGATGCAGAACTACCTCAGGCAGCAAATCGGACGAAACGTCCAAGTCTATGTTGACGACATAGTCATCAAGACCAAGAAAGAAGCAACGCTCCTTGACGACCTGCGCGAGACATTTGCCACGCTCAAGAAGTATCATATCAAGCTCAACCCAACGAAGTGCGTGTTCGGCGTTACAGCCGGCCAGCTGCTCGGGTACCTCGTATCCGCACGTCGTATCGAAGTAAATCCGGAGAAGATACAAGCACTCCTGAAGATGTCGGAGCCTTCAAAGCTTCGGGAGGTCCAGCAGCTCTCTGGGCGAATAGCTGCACTCAGCAGATTCATCAGCAAGTTGGGCGAAAAAGCGCTCCCATTTTATCAGCTGATGAAGAAGACAGATCGGTTCGAGTGGACGCCAGAAGCTCAAGAAGCATTCATCAACCTCAAGCGCATGCTGTCGACTCCACCAATCCTGGTAGCTCCTCAGGAGAAGTAGCCATTGTACCTCTACATAGCTGCCACGAACCGAGTGATCAGTACAGTGCTGGTGGTCGAACGCGCAGAAGAAGGAAGAGCCCATGGAGTGCAGAGGCCTATATATTACCTCAGCGAGGTCTTGTCTCTCTCCAAGCAAAGATACCCCCACTACCAGAAGCTTGCCTATGGTGTATTCATGACTTCGCGCAAGGTGGCACATTATTTCCAAGAACACCCGATCATGATAGTGAGCGCGACACCACTTGCTGACATCCTGAACAACTCCAAGGCAACCGGCAGGGTAGCCAAATGGAGCATCGAATTAGGTCCTCTGGACCTAACATACAAACACCCAACATCGATCAAGGCACAAGTCTTACCTGACTTTACCACCGAATGGATGGAGATGCAGCTGCCCTCAGTACCTGATACATCGAACTCTTGGACCATGTACTTCGACGGCTCGAAGAGGAACGAAGGAGCAGGCGCAGGTGTTATTCTCATATCACCGAGAGGTGACAAGCTGCGCTATGTCCTGCAGATGGACTTTGAAAAACCATCCAACAACGAAGCCGAATATGAAGCTCTCATACATGGGATGAAGATGGCCAAGGAGTGCGGCGCCGACCGCCTAATGATCTACGGCGACTCCAACTTGGTTGTACAGCAGACCATGAAGGAGTGCGACGCCGCAACATACAACATGATTGCCTACAGGAACCTGTATAACATCATGGAGGGAAACTTTGACGGTTGCGAGCTCCATCATGTCGGGCGTAACAGCAACGAAGAGGCAGACACCTTAGCAAACATTGGGTCCTTGAAAGCTAAGTTGCCCCCCGGAGTCTTCTTGGAAAAGATAAAAAAAAGGTCGATCAAGGTGGCGCGACCTGCGGCTCCCTCTACACCAGCAATTGGGACGCCCGAGGTTGACGCTTGGAGCTCCGAGGCACCCAACTCGGCAAATCGCCCAGTCGAAGTGTTCCTTGTTGAGCCCATATGGACGTCCTGGCGTACATGCTATGACAAGAACTCCCAGAAGATACAGTCGAAGCACGGCACATCACTCGCCGTGCCAAAGAATTCACAATAATCAACGGAGAGCTTTACAAGCGAAGCATATCAGGCATCCTCCAGAGTTACATCGCATCCGAGGATGGCAAGGCTATCCTCCTTGAGATCCACGCCGGCACATGTGGGCACCACGCCAGCAGCAGGGCCTTAGTCGCCAAGGCCCTGCGAGCTGGGCTCTACTGGCCCACAACGCTCCATGATGCTGAGGACATCGTCAGGCGATGCATCGGCTGTCAGAAGTTCGCCACCAAGCCTCACGCACCTGCTTTGGAGCTGAAAACAATCCCTCTGGCGTGGCCGTTCGCCCAGTGGGGGCTCGATATGGTCGGACCACTAAGGAAATCTGCTCGTGGTGGACACACTCACCTCCTGGTGGCAGTCGACAAGTTCACAAAGTGGATAGAGGCTGTCCCAATCACAAACGCACCGGCAACAACTGCCATCAGGACCATCATCTTCCGTTTCGGTGTGCCACACAACATCATCACCGAGAACGGAACAAATTTCACTGCTGAAGAATTTCAAGACTTCTGCAAAGAACAAGGCATCAAGCTCAATTACGCCTCGGTCGCACATCCACAGTCCAATGGACAGGTGGAAAAAGCAAACGGCCTCGTCTGCAGCGGCGTCAAAAAATGCCTGTTCGTGCCACTCAGGCACGCGGCGGGTGCCTGGGTGGAGGAGTTACCCGCTGTCCTATGGAGTTTACGCACCACGCCCAACAGATCAACCCAGTACACCCCATTCTTCATGGTGTACGGAGCAGAAGCAGTCCTACCTCACGACCTGTGCTTCGACGCACCTCGTGTTGTGGCATATGATGAAGACGACGCCAACGAAGCGCTCGAAGATGACGTCGACTTGCTGGATGAGGCACGAGACATCGCACTCGCCCGCACCGCAACATACCAGCAAAGCTTGCGCAACTATCATAACCGTCGACTGTGAACCAGGGCATTTGTGCAAGGTGACCTGGTGCTCCGGCTCAAACAAAAGAAGGTGCATAAGCTCGCCTCCCCATGGGAGGGACCCTTTATCATCGCTGAGCTCATTGGCGGAGGAGCGTACCGCTTGAAGACTCCAAGAAACGGAGAGTTCTCGCATAACTCGTGGAACGCTGCACATATGTGATGCTTCTATGCGTAGCACAACTTATAACAAGGCTCTTCAGCCACCGATGTAATCTTTGAGACTATGTCTCCCATAATTAAAGTGCAATATTTCCTCTATCTTCGGAGTTGATATAGTGCATACCAACATACCCGCCTCCGTGGTAGCCGATACTCGGGGGCTGCGTTGTATGGCCAACTAAAAACAAAACTCCGGAATGGCACCCGATACTCGGGGGCTGCGCCGTTGAGTTAGTTCAAACAAAATAAAATCTCCTCCGTGGCACCCGATACTCGGGGGCTGCGTTGTATAGGCCAACGAAAACAAAATTCAGATCGGCGCCCGGTGCTCGGAGGCTGCGCCGTAAAAGCCAAAGAAAAATAAAATGCGCATGAGAACTAAACAGGGGCTGTACCGCCAAATAGCAACAGAACAACTCAAAGAGCTAAAAGCTCGACATACATTGTATTTGCAAGCAAACTACTCATATTATACAAGGTACTCACGCAAGGGCGCAGCTATTCCTTCGGCTCTGCTTTCGGAACCTGCAAGGTCACATGCTCAAGCTGCAACTCGGTGTCATGCTCCAGCTTGTCGACCAAACCAATAGCCACACCCTCCACAGCTCGGTAATGGTGCTCCATTGGCGTAGGTGCGCCATCAGGTTGTGGAGGAACTTCATCTATCCCCGTCAGGCACATGTACGGGTGTCATCTACGCACAAACGCCAAGACATAGATGGCGCCACTGACCAGTTGGGCGCGAACAAACCCTTGCGCAGCCTCACCATTGCGGAACCTCACCAGAAGAGCACCAAGTCCTCGCGACTGCGCGTCCAGAGGAAACAGAGCTTTGTGCACGAGCGACAAGGCAGACTTGCAAGACCCAATAAAGGAAACCACCTGCTGCACGCGGTCCTGCAGAAGAACCAGAACGCGACCCCGAGCACTGTCAGACCATAAGGAGGTTGTGTCCCGCCCTACTATCTCAGCAACACACCGGAGTCGGCTGTTTACTCGGTCAACTTCAGCCCGCGCATCTAGTTGGGCACCTGTCAAAAGAAGATAGCAACTGAACACACGAAGAAATCGACAACTTGACGGATCGGGGGCTTTTGGATAACTTACAGAGCAGTTCAGAATTCACTCTCTCCAATTCTTGAAGCAAGAAAGCTTCTCGTTCGGTGGGGCGAGGGTGCTTTGACCGTAAAATGGCGAGGACACCTCGAGTGGCTCGTAAGTCCTGCTCCAGCCTAGCGCATCGAGTTTCCAGCACCGAATACCTGTACTCGTCAGCATTGCGGGTGCCCGGCGTCGCCGCAGCAGGTTCAGAGCTAGAAACTTGGTCGGAAACGATCCCAATGGATGGAGAAGTACTGGCAAGGCTAGCCTGCCCACGAAGCAAAGCAAGAAACATAAGGAAAAACGATGGAATTGGCATCACTTTCGCCTTAGCCCCGCAAAGGAACTCGGGGGCTGGACAGAGGAAACAAAGATTCTCACGGGATTGCGCAAAAGGAATATCAATGGAGGCTCCTAGGCCAATAGTCATTACAAGTTAACAAAAGTGATAAGCAGATAAGTTTTTATACAAGCTCCGCCGAAACACTATAGTAACTATCTATGGCTGCGAGCTGGTCGACTTCTTGGCCTTCTCGGCGTGCTTGGCGGCCTCCTTCTCCATGGTGTCCGCCAGCTTCTGTGCCAGCTCGCGGGACCTCTCGGAAAATTCACCAAGGGGCAGCGGCTTGCCATCAGGTCCACGAGGACGACCCGACATAGCCTTGTCAAAGTCACCCTCGAAGCCGTGCCCCAGCAGCATAAGGAGAGTGGTCTGTGAACCACGTACCGTGTGCTCACGGCGGAAGTCCGTGATGGTGGACGCGTCCGGGCCAAACAGCTCCACTAGCTCGCCAAAGGAAGACGGAGGATGCGCCCTGGGAAACACATTGCCATGGAGGCAGGTCAGCGCATCCCTTGCCTTCGACAGAAGGCTGCCTGTCTAGCCACCGACACCCTCCAGGGAAACTAGAGCACCCTCCAGGTCCTCGGGGAGAGCTTGGCTGCTACTGCCCGCAGGAGCACCCAAGTACCCTGGACGAAAACGAAGAGGGATAAATTCACAAACGAAGGAAGAACAACAGCAAGATAAAAAATATAAGGATGGGATGTTGGGCGAACCTGACAAGGAGTTCGCGATAGCCCCAAGTCGCTGGGCGATTACCTTCTCCCGCTTCTCGGCTTCCTCCCTGGCGGATCGCGCGGCGTCATCCGCCCGCGCACGGGCATCGGTGTCGGCAGAGTCGAGCTTCCCCTTCAACTCGGAGGACTGCAGCGCGGCGTCATCTCTCTCGCGCCGGACTCGCGCAAGGGATTCTGCAGATAATACACAATAAGGAAGAAGCACAATGAAAAAGCTAAGCTGAGCAAACAGGAGAAATTTACCTTGTAGATCAGCGGACTGCTGGCAACCTCTGCTTCCATGGCGGCATAGCGGAGGCCTATGCCCAGCAGGTCGTGCATAACCGGCTGCGAAAGCCTAAAAAAAGAGTTAAATGCCGGTTTCTGAGTCCATACCCAACTGTGCCAAGTTGCATATGGACTCGGGGGCTACTCCCATCGGGAGCGCTGGCGCGCACCCGATCATACAAAGAGCACAAGACAAAATCAAAGAAAGTGGCTTGAGTCTATACCCGACTATAAATAGTCGCATATAGACTCGGGGGCTACTCCCATCGGGAGCACTTACGCGCACCCGACAACAGAAAACAAAGAGTAAACGACTTACGTGCTCGGCGGACGCCAACGAAGGAGCGCCGACGATGGTGACGAGGTCATCACCAGGGGCAGTTGCCGCAGAAGTGTCCGCCGCAGCGCCACGATTGGGCGGCGGTGGAGGAGCCATGGTACCCTTTGAACCAGGTTCTGCGCTCTCGCACTCCTACTCTGGCTTGCCCATGTCCGGCTGAGCGTGTTTCTCACCGGAAGAGTCGCTAGAAAGGACAGTCAAATTACTCCAAAAAGTACTAAACATCAAGGTCGCAGAAAAAGAAACAGAAGAAGAAAGGTGTCGACTTACGAGCTCAGCTCAGTTAGGGATGGCAATGGGTACCCTGTGCCCGCATACCCTGCGGGTAAAAACCCTATTATGGTAAGGGTTTCAGACTAAAAAATACCCATGGGTATATAAATAGGGAAATCTTGTGCCCATCGGGCAGATCGGGTACGGGCATGGGATTGCATAACCCATACCCGCGTGCCCTGGTACCATATCAATTCTATCAAGTGGGACTTAGTTTAATTAAACTAACCTAATTATCTAATCCACATAGGCAGTAGGTGGTTCAACTCAAGGTGAGACACGATCGATGATGTGTCACAGATTTTCTTCCTATTGCTGGATTGCTCGAGTTTATTTTGGTTGAACTTGTTATAGTGTCAACACTTTATTTTATGGCCTTATGTATGGTTAAATTATTTCTATATTTTGTCGTGAGTTAATGAATTTAATAGTGTGGACTATGTGTTGCTTTTTATGACTATGTATGGTCATATTATCTCAGCTCTTTTTTTGGGCTCAATTGATATGTGTTGTAAATGCGGGTATTCTCACCCGCGGGTATCCGTTTACCCTGTCGGGTGAAGGGTATAGGAAAATATTATACCCGCTTACGGGTATGGGTACGGGTGATGGACAAACTCGAAAGGCACGGGTAAGGGTATGGGGTGACTCCACCCGCACCCATACCCTGCGGGTGCCATCCCTAAGCTTAGTCAGGAGGATGTCGGGGTCGAAGAAGTCTGAGGAAACGCGGGCCCTTTTCGACGGAGGGGCCGCGGGACCTTGCACCAGAGCAATCTCGTCGTCGGCGTGAACAGGAGGTGAGGACGAGCCGAAATCGTCAGCACCAGCACTCTGCTGTGATTTCCTTGGCATCTTCGAGCCGGTGGGGCGGACTCGTTTCCGGCGGGTCTCCAGCGGAACATCATCGCTGTCCGCACCTTCTGTGTCATCGGGTGACACAGCGGAGGAGACAGAGATGTACCGGTCATCAGGATCCACCCGCAAGTCTGGCACAGCGGATGTGCCCTTACCCTCGGGCAGCGGTGGTAGACTAACAAAAGTGGAGAACCCCTTCAAAGGGCAACAGTAAAAAGGTTGAGAAAAGGCCAAAAGGAACACTGATTCAAAGCAAAGCAGTAAAAATAACACGATTACCTCAGGCACAGGGTGCTCCGTGCTGAAGGGGGTGACCGGCGGATCGAAGACGTGCGCATCACCAACCTTCAACATGGTCAGAGCGCACACGCGAGCCTCGACTTCGCCCGCCGAAAGCTCCTCTGCAGATACGCGTGTCGCGTCCGTGGCACCAACGTACTCATACAACGGGTGCTCCCGAGCCTGAATAGGGTGCACGCGTCGTTTGATAAACGTGGCGATCAGGTGAATGGGCCTTGCCCACGGTCTTCAACAACGCGGACACACGAGATAACAACGGGGACGCTTCCTTGGCCTCCCGGACGTCGGGTTGGTGCGACCACGACTTCTTCTTCATGATGACGCCGCCTTGGAACGGCGGCACTCCGTACAACTGCCCCGGCTTACAGATGTCGGAGACGTAGAACCACTTCTTCCTCCAGTTTTGCGCGAACTCGAGCTGCTTCAGGTCAAAGTAGTCGATGTCCCCACGCGTCTGGATCCCGAAGCCGCCCACGGGGTACACGCCGCGAGCGCCGGTGTTGCGCTTCACGTTGAAGATCCACTACCACAACCCCCAGTGCGGGTGTATCCCCAGGAAACACTCGCACAAGACGATGAAGCAGGAGATGTGGAGCATGGCGTTGGGTTTGAAGTCGTGCAGCTGTACGCCGTACACATACATCAAGCCGCAGAAGAATTCGTGAACAGGGAAGGTGAATCCCCTGTTCACGAAGTCGACGAAGCAGACAAGCTCGTCGTCTCGGGGACGAGGAGAAACCTCGTCGCCGGGAGCCCGCGTCTTCATCTTCTCAAGCGACGGTAGGTGGCCATCGCGGCCCAGTGTGTCCAGCTGACGCTCGGTCACGGACGACTTTTACCAGTCGCCGTGCACTTTCTTCAAATTGCCCGCCGCAATGGCGTCGGCGGCGGCGGTAGCGGCGGAGGTCCCGGTGGCTTTCTTGCCGCTGATCTTCTTCGTCATGGCGGCACGGGGAGTAGTAGAGCTCTCTTGTTCTCTGTTTTGGCTGGGAGGATAGCTGCAGGGCGCAAGAGAAAGAATGAACTGGGCGGTAAGAATGGGGATTTTTCACCCCGTCGCCCGTACATCCCTATTTATCCTCTGGAGCAGAGTGATCTTGGCCCTCGATTTTCGCATCATGCGAAACAGCAAAGATCAAACCCTACACGTGGCAAGCGCAGAAGGCAACTGTCGCGGGCTGTATCGCCCAATATGCACGGGAAACGAGGAGGCCACCATCATTGCGCCGCGTAAAAATCGCGACGTGTGGTCAATCTGACGTGATGACCCGTCCTGTCATTTTGTGGCAGGCCAAGCGGCAGAGCGCATCAGTTGCGATGAGCACGCTAATGACGTCATCAATGACGTCATACAAGGTCCGCTTTCATTCAAATTCTTCACAACAACGCACCCGACCTAATACAGTATCGGGTCCTTGAGGCACTCGACTAAAATGTCGTAAACTCCATATTACTCCCATCGAGAGCAAAAAATTCTCAGAGCAATTCACAAGGTCAGCGGGTTGAGAATATCCTCAATTACAAGTAATTCAACCTAATTTCGGGGGCTACTCCCATCGGGAGCGTTGTCGCGCACCCGATAACTGAGAGACTAAAGGGCACTCGAAAGGTTATCGACTCCGGTCTAACCCGAGCAAAAACAAAGAAAATTCCCGAGATGAATCAGACACAATTGACCCTCGGATGCTGCATTTACCGTGCAAAGGTAAGCCCCACCGATTCTTCGTGTAGGGCCGGGACTGACAGCAACAGCTGAGGTGCCTGACAACTGTGCCGTGCCAACAGGCGTGATGAAAATCCCGGCGGACGCGTTGGGTACCCTATAAGCTCAGTTCGACTATGCGAGACCTCAAATATGGCCTGAGTCGAATGGACAAGCTTCCGGATTCGAGCCCGGGGACTCGAGTCTGATGTAGGCTAGTAGAGTTTGTGCCCAAGAGCACTTAACTTGTCCTGATACTATCGAGTGAAGCAGGCCTGCCATGTCGAGCATCCCACGACTAAAGTGCCCTGCGAAACGGGTACGAAACATAATATTTAAAGCTAAAAACAACCTTACTTGAACACCTGACTAAGGGTGGAGTCCCTGTCAGACTCCCTGAAGTCTATCAGGTCCTCGGGGGCTACTGACGTGGGTGTACCCTTCGGGTGCCCCACGGTTTGTATACTTGGTGTTCAAGCATCGTCGTGGCCTGCGGAACAAGGCCGAAAGGAAGGCCCATACCGAAGGAAACGAGCCCAAGATAAGCAAAGGTTCATGTCGGTTACGAATTGTAACCCTAGTCGGTAGAGGACTCCCGAGACCCATCCCTACTGTTTAAGGGCTGGGAGGGCTACCGGCTAGGGACACATTGATACGAGCCACCGAAACCCTAGCGAGATCGCATCTCTCGATCTCTCCATTGTAACCCCTCTATAAGCTCCATCCATCAATACCAGACAAGCAGGATGTAGGGCTTTTACCTTCGGGGGCCTGAACCTGGGTAACTCTTGCTTGTCAGCCGATGAATCTACCAACACCACCATCTTCTCCTCTTTTCTAAACCCAAGGATGATCTCCAAGGGATTTGGCGTGGTAACCCCACATCACGGGGTATCCTAGATATGCTATTAGGCCCAACCAAACCGATCAGATATAGGTTTCAGACATTTAGTTCAGGCATTGCATGTGGCTAGCATGGTGTTTTGAAACACCCCTCAACGAAGCCTAATGGGAACTCTCGAAAATAGATGTTTCCACGAAGTGAGGCTCGCGTGGGCAAGTGTGCACACATGGAGACAGGCGGGGATGACACACTTCCCTGGACACGCGCCAGGAAACCATCACATTGCTATCAATTTTATTGCTTTGCATTATTTTGAGTGATTCTTACTTGTTAGAGGGGCTTGGCCGTCTTTGTGCATCAGGAAGTTGATAAGAATACATTTTCTATGTCCCATTTTTAGATCAAATTGAATGTGAAACCAAAGTGTTGCACCCTTTTTTAAGATGTTAGAAATTCTGCCAAAAAGATGAAGAACAACGATGGCCCTACCTCTCATCTATCTCTAGGAGATGATGCGGGTGTACGGGCGGACAAACAAGGGTCTGCTCTAAATAGGAAAAACATGGCATGGGGCAAAGGTGGGAGAAGGATATGGGCGCGTGAGGGGGAGGCAAGAAAAATATCGGCCACATGGACGTACATAATGTCCATCAAGAGGGAGATCTTGAAGAGAATGGAGGAGACGAAAGATGAGAGGTAGAAACTCTTTTTGCAAGTGCAAAGAAAGGGAACTGAGTCTAATCGACAGAGAGGGTCCAAACAGTGGCGAATCCAGCAGGAGAAACCTGTGAGGTCAGCCTATATAGGTACGAGGCACCAATACGTAAATTGTTGCAAACTAAAGGTGTTCTACGAAAAAGCTGTGGGGTCGGCTGACCCCAGAGCTTACATGCAGCTTCGTCACTGGGTCCAAAGTGGATGGAGTTGAAGAGGGCAAAGAGTGATTGATAGTTGGAGAGAATAATAGATTGTATTGATTGAGTTGGGGATTACAATGTATATATAGTACAAGGAGGCAACCGACATAGGCTAGGGTTTAGGAGTCCTATTACATCACGTATTGGTATCCAATTGTATCGCTAACACCCCCCCCCCCCCGCAGTGTCAACGTCAGGTGTAACGATGTTGAGACTGGATCGTATGTCGGTGAAAGGAGCAGCTGCAAGACCTTTGGTGAAAATATCCGTGAATTGTGCGCTTGTTGGAACATAAAGAACACGCACTTCGCCAAGTGCGACCTTCTCGCGAACGAAGTGCATATCAATCTCAATGTGCTTCGTACGTCGATGGTGAACAGGATTAGAGGCCATGTAGACTGCAGAGATGTTGTCACAGTAGACAATGGTGGCATGTTCAATCGGACGATGCAACTAAAGGAGGAGCTGACGATGCCAAACTGATCCAGCAACTGCATGCGCGGACCTGTACTCCGCTTCAGCTGAAGACCTGGAAACAGTTACCTGACTTTTGGAAGACCATGAAACAAGATTATCTCCTAAATAAACACAATAGCTGGAAGTGGATTGTCGAGTGTCTGGACATCCTGCCCAGTCCGCATCAGAATAAGCTGTCAAACTTGTAGGAGCAGAAGAATTAATGAGAAGACCATGATCAAGAGTTCCTTTGAGATATCGGAGAATGCATTTAACATGATTGAAATGAGGAAGACGAGGATCATGCATGTATAGACAGGCTTGTTGAACAGAGTAGGATATGTCAGGACGTGTAAGAGTAACATATTGGAGAGCACCGGTGAGACTACGGTATAGGGTAGGGTCAGAAACAGAATCACCAGAAGTGGACAGTTTGGATCCAATATCAGCGGGTGTCCGAGATGGTTGACAGTCAGACATACCAGCACGAGTAAGTAAATCAAGAATATATTGGTGTTGGGAAAGAAAAAGGCTATTAGAGGAACGTGAAACAACAATGCCAAGAAAATGGTGTAGGGTACCCAAATCTGTCATAGAAAATTCATTGTTGAGGGAGGAGATAATATGATGGAGAAAGGAATCAGAAGAAGCGGTGAGAACAATGTCGTCAACATAGAGTAAAAGATATGTAGTGTGTGTATTGGAATGAAAAATAAATAAAGAAGAATCAGATTTAGACGGAGTAAAACCAATTGTTTGAATGAATGTGGAAAACCGATGAAACCAAGCCCGAGGAGCGTGTTTAAGACCGTAGAGAGATGTTTTAAGAAGACAAACAAAATCAGGAGTAGAGGGGTTTTTGAAACCCGAAGGTTGCTGAAAATATACAGTTTCATTGAGAGTGCCATGAAGAAAAGCATTTTTGACGTCAAGTTGATGAATAGGCCATGAGGAGGCGACGGCAAGGCTAAGAACAACATGAATAGTGCTTGGTTTGACAACAGGAGAGAAAGTCTCATCGAAATCAATGGCATGTTGCTGGGAAAAACCCCTACAGACCCATCGGGCCTTATAGCGTGCAAGAGTACCGCCGGCATGAAACTTGAGGCGAAAAACCCATTTACCGGAGACTATATTAGCGGAAGCTGGCTTAGGAACAAGGGTCCAGGTATTGTTGTGAGTTAGAGCATCAAACTCATCACGCATTGCTGCATGCCAAAGGGGGTCAAGAAGAGCACGCTTGTAGGAGGTGGGAATGGGAGAGATAGTTGTGGTGGCGGATAAGTTAAGTCTACTAGCCGGGAGATGGAAACCGCGCTTGCTACGAGTACGCATGACATGGTCGTTTTGTGGAATTGGAACGGAAACTGCATTGGGAGGGAGAGGGTGATCAGAGAGCGCGGTAGGAGGTGAAGCCGAGTTGAGGCTGTTGGTAGGAGTTGCCGCGGCAGGAGAAGGAGCAGAAAATTCTACCGCGGTAGGAGATGTCGGAGAAGCTGCCCCGGCAGAATTTTCTGCCGTGACAGGAGATGGTGGAGAGGGAGGGGTAGGACTAGGTTCGGTAGGTTTAGGGAGAGGTTGAGCAGGGGCAATGGGTGGGGGTAAGAAAGGTTGTCGAATGGTAGTCGTCGAAGGAGTAGGAGTTGACGTGGTGGAGGAGACGGTGGAATAGGGAAAGACTGCTTCATCGAACGTGACGTGACGAGAAATCAAGACACAACCAGAGGAGGGATCGAAACAACGAGAGCCCTTGTGATCATCGGAGGGTCCAAGATAGACACATGGTAGGGAGCGAGGGTCGAGTTTGTGTTTGGTGGTGGCTGTGATATTTGGAAAACATAGACATCCAATGACACGAAGAGAGGAATAGTCAGGGTTGTCAACAAAAAGAGATTGGAAAGGTGTATAGAGAGGGCATGTTTTGGTTGGTCTAATGTTGAGGAGGAACGTGGCGGTGCGAAGTGCTTCGGCCCAAAAACGAGGAGGAAGGGATGCTTGAATGAGTAAGGTTCGTAGAATGTCATTAATGGAGCGTAGAGATCGTTCGGCTTTCCCGTTTTGAGGAGAAGTGTGTGGGCAAGAAAAACGTAGGAGAGTGCCAATAGAGAGAAAGAAATTGCGATTGCGAGCATTGTCAAATTCACGACCGTTCTCACATTGTATAAAGCGTATTGGGAGACCGAAGTGCACAAGAGCGTATTGGTGAAAGTTGAGAAAAACAGTGTGAGCATCGGATTTGGAACGAAGAGGAAACGTCCATATGTAATGAGAGTAATCATCAAGAATAACTAGATAATATTTAAAGCCAGAAACACTAGGTATAGGAGATGTCCAGAGATCACAATGAAGTAATTCTAAAGGAAAAGAACTAGTTGAGGTAGAGGTGCTAAATGGTAGACGAACATGTTTGCCGCATTGACATGCATTACAAAGAGAAGAATCATGAGACGAACTAGAGGTAGGAATACAAAATTCTTGAAGTAAAGAGGACAGTGTATGTTTGTTGGGATGGCCCAGTCGCCGATGCCAGAGATCAATGGAGGCGTGTAGTGCATGCGGAGTGGAAGAAGACGCTGCTGGTAGATGGTATAGGTCACCCGAGCTATTGTAGCGAGCCAGAACCTTCCCGGTTTTCAGATCCTTCACAGATAAGCCGAAAGGGTCATTGGCGAACATAGATAATATTTTTAATTAATGAAGGTGCAACAAGAATGTTTCGGAGAAGAAATTTTTGATGTGGATTGGGAATATAGGAGTGGCCGGTGCAAGTGATGGGTATAGAGGAACCATTACCAACAATGATGGATGAAAATTGCGAAGGAGAAAAGGATGACAACGAATTCAAATCTGAAGACATATGCGAGGATGCGCCAGAATCAAAAATCCAATCCGTACCTTGGTTATTAAGAGTGAAGTTATTCATGGCGATGATGAAGGCGGCTTGATCCCATTGTGGGGTGGGCGTAGTTGTCGTGCAGGTGGAGCCGGTGACGCTGGCAGGTAGGGCAGGGTGGGAGGCACGCCGTACGTGGGGTAGTAGTAGGGTGGTGCAGCACCAAACGTTGCAGGAGTAGTGGCGGTGTAGACTTGCGAGGGCGGTGGCCGAGCACCAAGTAGTCCGGGAGAACCCGTGGAGGGACGAAGACCAGAACTCCAGGTCCCACTGAAGGCTGGAGGGGAACCGTAGGGTGATGGTGGAGTCCACGGCATAGGACATGCTTGAACCAGGCCGGTCCAGAGATCGTGAGCCGGGCGCCAAGTTGCTGGAGCGGCGGGAGCTGGTGGAGCTACTGGATTAGTCGATGACAAAGGGGTACCACGAGTTGGAGCAGTCGTTGTTGTAGCAGGTGGCCTATAGATCGGGTTTTTGCCGCGGTAGTTGGGGCTAGGTCGCCAGCCAGCGGGTGCCGTAGCCGGTGGTGCAGGAGATGCAGATGGCCTCACGGTGGTGTGGAAGACCTGGGGCGGGCGAGTGGCCTTGCGGGCCTGGGTGAGAGCCTCAAGCTGCAGCATGGAGTGGACCTCGGAGAAGTTGGGTGGCGGCCACATCATAGGGATGAAGGAGATCTGCTTGTCGAACTGCTCGCCGAGACCAACGAGGAGCGCGTTGATGAGAGTGCGATCCTCTACACGATCACCTAGCTCCCAGAGTTCATCACCGATGGCTTTGATCAGTTGACAGAAGACGGTGACCGATGAGTGCTGCTGTATTAAAATAAGTTGGGTGGTGCCCCAAGCGAAGGCGGAATTGCAGCTAGTAGCAGTTTTCCCTCGTTTAACAAACCGAGGTTTATCGAACCAGTAGGACTTTGAAATCAACAACGAGGTGAATGTTGAAGATCTCTGGCGCTTGACCTTAAACAGATGTGGACCTGCACACACTCAACCAAAATACTTTGCCCCCAACGGCGGAAAGGTTGTCAATCTTTCCGGTCTCGCAGAAAACAAAGCGGTTAATTGTATGATGAAATATGAAAAGTGACCAGAGGAGTAATGATGATTAAAAACAAGTAAATGAGGTTGTAAAAAATGTAAAAAGATGGACCGGGGGCCATGGGTTCACTAGTGGAGTCTCTCAAGTAAATAAAATATGCATGTGATGGGTGAACGAATTACAGCTAGACAATTGACAAGATCATGACACAAACCCAATTTAGCTATGACAAAAAGGACATGATAATATTTCTGGAGGAATCACGACAAGGAACAAATACCGTTGAGTCCAACTGCATCTTTGTCTAAAAAGTCCACCGTGGGATCGCTATCCAGCCTGTCAACCAACGGTATTAAGTTGCAAGCAACAGACAATTGCATTAAGTAAAGTGCATGAAGTAAGCAATACTAATATCAAAAGAGACATTAACACCGCTGTTTTACCCGTAGTAGCAACAGCACACCCTCGCCCTTAGACGTTTGTGTCACTCATGCCCAGGAACAAAAGGGGGCATGAACCCACTATCTAGCATAAATACTCTCTCTTGGAGATACACACAATCACTTGGCCAAAGTAACTACGCACATCGGAGAGCATGCAAGAACATAAATTACTCATATAAGAATCATGCACAATCTGAACATAACTTCATAATCCATCGGATCCTAGCAAACACATCACATAGCATTACAATAATCGATCTTGATCATGTTAGGCAGCTCACAAGATTATAAGACATGAAGCACAAGAGAGAGACTACCATCTAGCTACTGGCATGGACCCGTAGTCCAAGGTGAGACTACTCACAAATCATCCCGGAGGAAGGCATGACGATGAAGAGCCCTCCGGGATCGATCTCCCCTCCGGCAGAGTGCCGGGATCAGCTTGAGATTGGACCCCGAACTAGGGTTTTCGGTGACGGTGCGTCGGGGTCGAGTTTCTGGAAAATAATGGCCGCCTCGACGTTTTTAGGGTAAAAGGCAATTTATAGGCGTCGGAGGGCATCGAGGCGAGGTCCCAGGGGCAGGGGCGGGCCCCACCCGCGGGTCTACCTTGACCCGCGGCAGGGGGGCGCACCTGCCCTGTGGGCCTCCCCTCCAGCTCTCCTTTGGTCTGGTACTTCATCGTGGCAAATAAAAATTCCCCGTAAATTTCCAGCGCGATCCGAGAATATTTTCAGAAGTAAATTTCTGAAACAAAAAGACAGCAAAAACAGGGAACTGGCACTGGGAATCTTGTCAATAGGTTAGTCCGACAAAATGCATAAAAATGATATAATTGACAGTAAAAATATGTGACAATATCACAAAACTAGCATGGATCACTCAAAAATTATAGATACGTTTGAGACGTATCAGCATCCCCAAGCTTAACTCCTACTCATCCTCGAGTAGGTAAGTGATAACAAATAATTTTTTATGAGACATGCGACCAACACATTCTTGATCAAGATAGTGATGCAAATCAAAGGATGTGAATGAAGAGATACAAAAACAATTGTCTATAATTGATAGCAAGAAAGCAATGAATAAACAAGTTGAATCATCCAAGCAAAACCTTTTATAAATAGTATGTCAAAGACATGAAAACAATGTGATCAACATATTTGACTAATTCACAAGGGTAATAATTCCATGACAAAAGTGTTTGAAAATCAACACAAAGGAAGATGTAAGCATTAGCAAAGAGCTTCAACTTCCAACGGCTTATCTTATAGATAAAGTCAATATAGAGATTCATGTTTAATCTTGATAATGTAATATGCTCAATGATACCCAGGGTCAATGCTAGATGTTTGCTTTTGTGGGGATAGAAGGAGAAGGAAAAACTGACTCAACATTAAAAGTAAAAGAAAGGCCCTTCGCAGAGGGAAGCAGTGGTTAGTCATGTGCTAGAGCTTTTTGGTTTTTAAAATAGAAGTAAAATGATTTTGAGGTATGCATGCTTTCGTCAACGACTTGAAAACAGAGAAACTATCTAGTCCCTTATGACAAGCAAGGTTTTTAGACTTGTGAGAGCAGCTGGTTCTTAGAAGAGCGAGTACGCTCTTCTTTCTCCTTGGTTTCACCACTTTCCAATGTTTGGGCTGATTTCTCAGATTTGCATTGCGCGGAGGAGCATTGTGAGTTATATTTATATTTTGCTTAAGCTTCTCTCAGGTTGATTCAAGTGAAGACATAATCCATCAACACCGGGTGAAAGGGGGGAAATGACCTTGCTCGTCACAAGTTATATCTAGCTCTCTACTGCTCCCTCGTGAACTTAAAAACAGAGGCACAAAGAAGAAGTATTTTGAATTTTTTTAAAGGTAGCACATGACAAATTTACTTGGAATGGTAGGAAATAGCATGCATAGGTAGATATGGTGGACTCAGCTGGCAAGAAAGTTTGGCTTTGGGGATTGGATGCACGAGTGAACCATACAGTCAGTATGAATTTTTAGGCTTAGCAAAAATGGTGTTTGAAGTAAACATCTAACAATAACCGGTAACAGAACAACATAAGACATCTACCGGTCATAACCATAAAAACTCTACACCGTCTCCCTTGTTTACCAAACAATTCTTTTGATGGAAAGATTAGCACTATGGATTAACAACTGTGAAAAACCACACAATTTCAAGCTTTCAACCATATTTCTTTACTAATCAATTCCACTCAAATAACCAGCAAGTTTAAGCATTCAACTTAACATCTCAAAACAATTGAGAAGCATCAAGTATCCACACCATGATCTACAAAACTATGCAGGCTTTTCATTTTATTCTATTATCACACAAACAACATTTTGTCGCATTGACAATTCAAGCAATTTTTCAACAACAACTCTCCAACAAGTATAAGTGAAGAACAAGAGAGTTTAACTTAACAACTAGCAGCTCTAAACAAGATAAAATCTAAAAGCGAGAGCTTACTAGAAAACAGACAGTAGCTAAGAATACTCAAAAAGATATAAGCGAAGCAAAGGAGTATTCTAACGAAAAAGCGGAGCGTGTCTCTCTCCCACACAAATAAAGCTAGGATCCAACAAAGATATGACCAGCAAACAAACAAACAAAACTGAAAGTAAAAATACGCTCCAAGCATAGCATAATATGTAAAATGATAAAAACGAAGGTCAACGAAGACGACCTTATGATAGTCGATGAAGATGAGGGGATGCCTTGGGCATCCCCAAGCTTTGACTCTTGATAGTTCTTGATATTCAGAGGGGGTTCCATGGGGGCATCCCAAGCTTGAGCTCTGATCCATCCTCGATTTCTTCATATTCCTCTCCTTTGGAACTTAAAAACTCACTTCACATAAGACTTCTCATAATTTAATTAGAGGGTTTGTGCTCATAAATTAAAATGAACATGTGTTCAACTCATGACAAATTGCAAACAACTTCATTAGGCATTAGCTACTGTTTACTAAGCCTCAATGTGGCACTCTACCCCTAGAGTATCACATATGACGATGGTAAAGAGACAAATGCAAAATAAAAGCAGAATCTGTCAAAATCTGAACAGTCTGTAAAGATCGATTTTTTTAAGGCACTTCTGCAGCTCAAATAAAAAAACTAAAACTAACGAAAGATAGATACAAGCATCAGGCTTGTTTTAAAAAATTATCAGAAAAATATAAAAATCTGGCGATTTTAGGATTTTCGTGCAACAGCCGCACATAATCTGTTTTTGGACAGCAACACAATACCTCGCACTTTCAATGCATTAGAGGATAAACTTGGCACAAAAACCAAAAGAAAAAGATACAATGAAGTTGCTACAGAGGTAATAACTTCATGACTCAAGAAAATCAAAAAGCAAACTGAAAATAAAAGATGGGTTGCCTCCTAACAAGCGCTTTTCTTTAACGCCATTTAGCTAGGCGCAATGCCAAATATCAAGTTTTTTCGGGATCAAAGGCATCATCAGTACTAGCACCAGAAAATTGCTTTTTCATAACAAGATTTATCAAGGCAGGTTTAATTTCATAAGATTCCGCTTTATTAGCGGGTGGAGCAACTGGAGAGCATAAAAAATCATTGTTATTAGTGCTAGTAAAGTCACATAACTTGGTGTTTTCAGTAGAAGACATAACGATAAGATAAAATAACAAGAAAGGAATAAAGACTACACTAATTTTGTTGGGTTTTAAAATTTTGAAACAGGAAAATAAACTAAACAAGATTTAAAGCAAGCAAGAAAAAAACAAAGTAAAGAGATTGAGAGTATGAGACTCCCTTGCTGTATCTCCAAAGTCCTCGCCAACAGCACCAGAAAATAGCTTGCTGCTGTATTAAAATAAGTTGGGTGGTTCCCCAAGTGAAGGCGGAATTGCGGCTAGTAGCAGTTTTCTCTCGTTTAACGAACCGAGGTTTATCGAACCAGTAGGACTTTGAAATCAACAACGAGGTGAATGTTGAAGATATCTGGCGCTTGACCTTCAACAGACGTGGACCTGCACACACTCAACCAAAATACTTTGCCCCAAACGGCGGAAAGGTTGTCAATCTTTCCGGTCTCGCAGAAAACAAAACAGTTAATTGTATGATGAAATATGAAGTAACCAGATGATTAATGATGATTAAAAGCAAGTAAATGAGTTTGTAAACAATGTAAAAAGATGGACTGGGGGCCATGGGTTCACTAGTGGAGTCTCTCAAGTAAATAAAATATGCATGTGATGGGTGAATGAATTACAGCTAGACAATTGACAAGATCATGATACAAACCCAATTTAGCTATGACAAAAAGGACATGCTAATATTTATGGAGGAATCACGACAAGGAACAAAGACCGTTGAGTCCAACTGCGTCTTTGTCTAAAAAGTCCACCATGGGATCGCTATCCAGCCTGTCACCCAACGGTATTAAGTTGCAAGCAACAGACAATTGCATTAAGTAAAGTGCATGAAGTAAGCAATACTAATATCAAAAGAGACATTAACACCGCTGTTTTACCCTTAGTAGCAACAGTACACCCTCGCCCTTAGACGTTTCTGTCACTCGTGCCCAGGAACAAAAGGGGGCATGAACCCACTATCTAGCATAAATACTCTCTCTTGGAGATACACACAATCACTTGGCCAAAGTAACTACGCACATCGGAGAGCATGCAAGAACATAAATTACTCATATAAGAATCATGCACAATCTGAACATAAATTCATAATCCATCGGATCCTAGCAAACACATCACATAGCATTACAATAATCGATCTTGATCATGTTAGTCAGCTCACAAGATCATAAGACATGAAGCACAAGAGAGAGACTACCAACTAGCTACTGCCATGGACCCGTAGTCCAAGGTGAGACTACTCACAAATCATCCCGGAGGAAGACATGTCGATGAAGAGCCCTCTGGGATCAATCTCCCCTTCGGCAGAGTGCCGGGATCAGCTTCAGATTGGACCCCGAACTAGGGTTTTCGGTGACGGCGCGTCAGGGTCGAGTTTCTGGAAAATAATGGCCGGCTTGACGTTTTTAGGGTAAAAGGCAATTTATAGTCGTCGGAAGGCGTCGAGGCGAGGTCCCAGGGGCAGGGGCGGGCCCCACCCGCGGGTCCACCATGACCCGCGGCAGGGGGCGCACCTGCCCTGTGGGTCTCCCCTCCAGCTCTCCTTTGGTTTGGTACTTCGTCGTGGCAAATAAAAATTCCCCGTAAATTTCCAGCGCGATCCGAGAATATTTCCAGAAGTAAATTTCTGAAACAAAAAGACAGTAAAAACAGAGAACTGTCACTGGGCATCTTGTCAATAGGTTAGTCCGACAAAATGCATAAAAATGATATAATTGACCGTAAAAATATGTGACAATATCACAAAACTAGTATGGATCACTCAAAAATTATAGATACATTTGAGTCGTATCAATGAGTCGCCTTGAGTGATGGTGCGAAGCTCCGTATGAAAAGCGTTGATCCGAGCGTCGTTGTTGTCCTGGGAATAGTTGGCGCAGGGATTCCCATAGATCGGCAGCGGTCGCTGGAGTCCATATTCATGTTTACGAAGGAGTCCATAATCATGTTGTAAGACGCTAGCCTCATGGATGATAAAAACAAGAAGTGGTTGATAATGCTGAAAAAAGATCAACTAGCGAAAAATGGGGCGTTTGATTCATTTGTGTATAGTTTGTGTATGAATTGTTGTATTTTATTTTGCCTCAGTGTTGAATTAGACTTATTTTGATTTTTAGTTGAATTTTTGAATTGATGATGGACGTACATGTGTTTGATTTTAAACTAACTAACAATAGTTCAAAACTGCGACACTTAGACTATCACACTTAATTCACACGAACAATATACACTCAGCCACATGATTACACGATGTGGGCATGGATGAATCTTTGAAATTCTGCAGTACAGTGAAGAATCTATGTATAACTGTACAAATCAATGTTCAGGCAGTATATACTTTGCACGGTAGAAACGCCGCGTTCTCACTTCTCAGGCGGTCGCAACGTTCCAATGTTTATTGCCTCCACCGTACCCGAAGGTTTCGATCAGCTGCTGAAGCTTTCTGTACGAATCCCCTCCTTTCTCCATGGCTCTCCGAGCTTTGGCGCCGTACTCCTTGACCTTCCTCCTCCTCTCCTCGGCCTCCTCCCCTCCCTCCATGAGCGCCGAAACCGCGCGCGCTATGTCTCCACGTAGAACCGGCACGGCCGCGTCGTCGCCCAGGATCATCACCGGCGTCGTGGCGCCGATCGGGAGGCCGACCCCGAGCACGTCCACGGCCAGCTGCTCGTTCAGGAACTGATCGGCGAAGTGCGGCCACGTCACGACCGGCACGCCGTGCGCGATGGACTCCAGCAGCGAGTTCCACCCGCAGTGCGTGACGAACCCCCCGACGGCGCGGTGCGACAGCACGGCGAGCTGCGGCGCCCAGCCACGCACCACGAGGCCGCGCCCCGCCGTGCGAGCTTCCAGGGCCTCTAGCCATACCCGAGCCTCGGACGATGCCAGCTCCGACTCCTTCACGACCCAGAGAAACGGCTTCCCGGAGTCCTCCAGGCCATGGCCGACCTCGAACAGTTGCTTGGGAAGCTTCCGTGCGACGCTGCCGAAGCTGACATACACGACGGAGTCGGGGACCTGCTCGTCCAGCCACGCGGTGATCGCGCTCTCGCTGACGCCGGGCTTGTCGCCGCCGCGCGACGCCATGGCGTCCTCGGCATCCCGGTTGTGCAGGCAGAACGGGCCGAGCGTCCACACCGGCTTGCCGAGAGCGGCCTGGTAGCACGCGAGGAACTTGTCTTCAAGGTCCAGGAAGGTGTTTACCACCACACCGTCGGACGAACGCATGGCCGCCATGGCTTCTTCACGCAGCTCCTTGCAGCCAGGCGAGGTGAAGAAGCCCGTGACCCTGCCCTTGCTCACCTTCACGGACACCGGCATCCCGGGCACGACGTGCTGCTCTGTTTCACAGTCGTCGGCCACGGCCATCCGCTCGTGCAGCCCGTGCGCGGAAGCGATGAGGTCGCAGAGCGAGAAGAAGCAGGACGGCCCGTGGAAGAACAGCCGCGGGACGCCGAGGCTGCTGGCGACGCCGGCCGTCCACGAGTTGTACCAGTCGGCGACGACGCAGCTCGGGCGGGGCTTCAGCGCGCGCACGTAGGCCTCGAACGGCGCCGCCAGCCCGCGCAGGGCGAGGAAGAAGGGGAGGAACTGGGCGCTCTCGGCGATCTTGTCGGCGTGCTGGCAGTCAGGGGGCAGGCCGTGGTCGGCCGGTGAGAACGGGAGCTCGACGATCTCGAGGAGGGCGTGGTCGACGCCGACGGCGCCGTCCCGCAGCCGCCTGGCGTTCAGTGGCGTGGTGACGAGGCTCGCGCGCGCGCCGCGGGACGCGAGGAGGCGCGCGAGGGCGACCATGGGGATGAGGTGGCCGTGCGCCGGGAGCGGAACCAGGACGAAGTGCGGCGGCGGCGGCTTTGCCGTCGCGGCAACGGCAAGTGCTTGCTGGGTTGGCGCCATTGTGGATACACTTATCGATCAACGTCGTAGTCACAGATCACAAGTGGTTTAAGAGTGCGATCAGGGTCTGAAAGAAGAAACGGGTATTAATGTCCACTAAAAGGCACTTTAGAACGTGCAAATTTATCTAAGGCTGCTGCAACGTTTCCCACAGTCCCACTACCCTCTTCCTCATCCTATCTTCTTCCTCCGTCCATGGCTGCCACTCCACGTTGCTCTGCCTGTCTCCCCCACTTCTTCTCTAGCTTAAAAAAACTTCCTCTAAAATTATTGGAATTTTTTATGGGCCATGAAACCAGAAGATATGATAAGTTTGTGGTGGTCAGAACACGTGGAGTGTATTTCCAGAAATCGGAATTTTATATCACGAACGGCTGAGTATTTTTTATTTTTTAGCGATCCCCATTGAATGGTACCCACCCTTATACAATTTTTTGAATGGCCACACATCAGCTGATGGTCGTCTTGGAGCTAATCATATGAAACTAAGAAAATGATCGACGCGATATGACACCTGAACGGCGCATATAATGGAGCGTCTTTGTTTAGGTCGCACCAATTCAGAGCATGCGAATTGTGCTTTGGCGCAGAGGAATTGAGAACAAACGTGTCGATTAAAGATTTATCGGCTTCACCTTCCACGGCCACCGTGATGCTGCCGTTTGGTTAGCCTGAAAATCTGAGCATGCGGTGCCGATGCTCGTGTGGGTCATTGCCCTGACAAGCACAGACGGGTGAAAGGTATCGAGATAGAGCAAGGGGAAATGCTACTGTACGTCCGGGGATGGGGTGTTTCCATCGTCCGGTTCCTACGTGCGCTGCGCCGCGGGTCCTCATCCTGACAGCAAACGTGGGTCCCACCACGTGTCCTCCTCAACCTTATCCCTCTGTCTGTTTTTCTCCTACCTTTCCCTCTGTCTGTTTTTCTCCTACCATGCGTACACAGAGACGGTTTATCTTCAGATTTTGCCGTCGCGCTCCGACGGGGCTGCGCCGCCGCGTCCCCGCGGCGGTAGGCCGCCGTGCTCTTCCGCGAAGTACCACCGTCGGCTCGTTTTCCCGCTGAAGCCGACGAGCACCACCGTCGGCGAGCTCGGCCGCCGACCCGCCATGGCCGCCAGCCTCGACGACCTGTAGCCGTGCCTTCGCTCCCCTGCTGCTGTGTTCCGCCATGAAGCTCGGCCGACTGCCACCATGGGCCCGCGGTGCTGCAGCTAGTGGCGACCGGCGCAACTGCCGCCATGGGCCCGCGGTGCTGCTGCTAGCGGCGACCGGCGCAGCTGGCGCCATGGGATCTCCTACTCCGCATCTCACCCACTTACAAGCGAAGAAGTACGTTGATGCTGCACAATAAGAGCGACGGTGCTACCGTCGGCCAGCAGTGATGCTACCGTAGGTCAGCAATGGTGCTACCGTCGGTCAATGGTTTTGCTATGTGCAGCCGACGACGGTTCTATAAGCGGCGTCGATGTTTGCTATATGCGATATGGGGGTTTGCTACATGCCGCCGCCGGCGGTGCTACGTGGAGCCTCGGATTTTTTCTATGATTCTACAGTAGGATGGAATTTGTGCTACAAAAGTTATATTATTTTGCTATAATCTATACCTAATAATAAAATCAATAAGGCTTCCGCGGTTTGGTTTGGTACGTCATTAAAATTGCCCCTAAAAGTTGTAAATAATTACCCACCAACGCCACCCGTAAGTTAGAAAACGTTTGCCTTCTTCCCGTCCGTCCGTACATTTACCAAATTGCCCTCCCACCAAATTACATACTACACCAAATATGCCATGGTACCGCTTCGTTCCCTTTTCTTCTTTTCCAAACTGACGAACAGACCACGCTGCCCGCTGCCTGCTCCTCTGCCACGCTGCCGTCTCCGGTCAGTCGGCGGCCATCCCGGCGGCACCTCCATCCCCGCCGTCGAATCCCCGGTCGAGGCGATCTCCAGATCTTGCAAGGACTTCCACAAGGGAGGAGCTTTAGAAGCCCAAGACCCAGCCGCCCTCGCTGCCCTCAACAACGGCAGCGGCGCCCCCGCCCCCATCACCCCCCGAGTGCTGCCGCAGCACCCCTCCCGCCGGTGGGATTAAGTCTGCCGCTCCTCACCGACGGCCATAAAATCTGCTCCTTCCCTACCCGCACCAACCTTCTAGATGCCCTCCACCCAATCCCCTAGCATAACGAGCCGCCGCCGATGGCCCTCCGGCCACGTTTCCTGTCACCACCGCCTTCCTATCGCCCTTCAGGTCGCCCCCCTCCCTACCCCGCCGCTGTAACACCCCAGCCACTCCCGGACCGGCGCCTGTTACGCCTGGCAGCTCTCTAGGATCTCTAGACTGGCCCCACAGACCAACACTAGTCTTTTCTGCGCACTTTGTCCTCACTCGTGCGCACCCGGGAAGGACTTCCCGGTCGGTCACCCATCCTCAAATTGCTCCGGGCCAAGCACGCTTAACCTCGGAGTTCTTTTCGAATGAGCTTCCGGAAAAGAAGTTGCAACTTGTTGATATGAGTATCCTATTAATCCTATTGAGCCATGAGCCAGGATCTCACATCCTTCCCCCCTTAGAAGACCGACGCCCTCGTCGGTCAACCCCAGTCCAGGAACTTCCCCCTTTGGCACCCGTCTGTGCGTCCAGTGCCGGCACATGCTCCACATGTCCGTGCCTCTGACCCGCACACGCCCGAGTTACCGCAAGGGTCGGCTCTGATACCAATTGTAACACCCCGGCCACTCCCGGACCGGCGCCTGTTACGCCTGACAGCTCTCTAGGATCTCTAGACTGGCCCCACATACCAACACTAGTCTTTTCTGCGCACTTTGTCCTCACTCGTGCGCACCCGGGAAGGACTTCCCGGTCGGTCACCCATCCTCAAATTGCTCCGGGCCAAGCACGCTTAACCTCGGAATTCTTTTCGAATGAGCTTTCGGAAAAGAAGTTGCAACTTGTTGATATGAGTATCCTATTAATCCTATTGAGCCCTGAGCCAGGATCTCACAGCCGCCTCCTTCCGCCTGCCCTCATCTGCAGCAAGCTCGCGGCCGACCTGCTGGCCGCCCGACGGACTCATGAACCGCGGTGAACCTGGCGCCCAGCGGCGTGGCGGCGTGCCACTGTGAGCGACGCCATCGATTGTGCACAATCCAGTTCGTGCCTCTCTCTCTAGCTTGCTTGCCCGATTGACTGAGATCTCCCCTCTACATGGTAGAGTGTTGTTTGTGCCCCGTACATGTTTGTGTTAATGCCTTCAAGGGAGCTAGCTGCACCTAAGAGATGGTGAGTGATTTGTTGCATTATCAGGTTCATTCCTAATATTTGTCAGATATGATATATGATGCATTCCTTAGAAAGCTAGAGAGCAGTGTATGAATGTTGTCAGTTCATGCCTCCTGCTATTGGATATGTGCATGTGCGACTTGCAATGTTTACAATTTTTTGATAGAATGCTTACAGGCAAAGTGAGATGGACGCTGAGCCGTTGACCATGTGAGTTCTGACAGTCCGGTAGTCTCTTTGTGCAGGTATGTTCTTCATATGCGTTGAACTTCTATTTTTTCTGTAGCTGCATCTTGATCCCTCTCATCCTTCGGTGCCTAATCTACACACTTTATTTGCTTGTAAGAATGGAGCAGCGGTTGCACCTTCCTTGCAGCACGTCCCTGTCTCGGTGGTGAGTGACATTACGCGTTTATTTTACAACTCGGCATATACCCGGTGGCATCTGGTGGTGAACTATGGAAGTGATGAAAGATCTTCTTTTTTTGCTACAAGATTATGAGTTTATTTTGCATCTCTTCATCTACAGTATACATTCTTATCAATAATTATGTGTGCAAAAACGCCTATTGTATGGTTTATATCTTTTCTCAGATTGTGGAGATTATGATTGAAGAGGTAATTTTGATAAGATAGCTAACTTGATATATTCAAAAAAAATCTCATATTGATCATCATTTCAACAGAGCCTGTCTGAACCTTGATTAAAAATGCAGCGTATTTTCACTTCACTTTCCTGCTGCTGCTGCCACTGGGATTGTCGATGCACCCTCTATGCACTCTCTCCATTTCCAGCGATCATTGAGTCATCCAGTTCTACGGGAAGTGCAGCACTGCCCGTGCAGCCTATGCCCTTTTCGACTCAATGATCATTCCCAGCGATGTTTCCGGGATCGCCATCATAATGGTCTACGTCGACTGCGGTGTCATTTATCCGCCTGAGTGTTTTGACCGAATGCCACACAGGAACGTGGTGCATTGGAACGCCATGGTTCATGGATATGTGAAGTGTGGGGACTTGGAGAGTGTGTTCACATTGTCAGCGAGGATTTCAGGCTATGCCCAGAATGGTTATCCTCAAGAGGTTTTAAGGATTTTTAATGAGTTCTGTAAGAAAGAAATATGCCCAGATGAGCTTGTTATCGTTGCTCTCATGACAGCGTGTTCCCAACTAGGTAACATCATGTTGGCAAAATGGATTGAAGGTTACATCGCGAGTTATTCTATAGATATGAACAACACCCATGTGTTGGCAGGTCTCATAAACATGAATACAAAGTGTGGGAACATGGAGAGGGCTACTGTTTTATTTTGAGTCTATGCCATTTCGAGATGTGTTCTCGTACTGTTTGATGATGCAAGGTCATTGCCTCCATGGTTCAGCTAACAAGGCTATTGAGCTTTTCTCTTAGTAGAAGAAGGGAAGTACTTTGGTATGGTGAAGAATTAATAATTGCCTGTGCCATGTGGCGATCACTATGCTTGCCTTGTAAGTCTTCTTCGATCTTGGTGCCTCCCTGGTCTACGACATCGTCCTTCCCGTGCTGCAGGGTATCAATGGCTGCTCTGGACTTCCTCTCAGCGACAATGGAGCTTTCGTGCATGAGCTGGAGGTCATGTCGTGCTGGACATGGTCCTGTGAGTTGTCCTTATAACCTAGACGAAGCTTCACGAGCGTGTTGACGTTGTCGACTGTGCAGTGCACCTCGAGCCATCTCTCCCTTGGTGCTGGGTGTCAATTCTGAATCAGAAATGCTTCCGAATTATACTGTTTTTTGTGTCTTTGCAAGTACTTCGATTAAAAGGCATAGAAATATTTTATGAGAAATTCTTACATGAGCTATTGCTTAGCTACGGAGTGTGTTTTTACGAAATATTGGGTAGATCTACACGGTTCACTGTAGCAGGGTTTTGGTTGCAATAAATATATTTATTTAGTTGTTGTGCTATTGTGCTAGACCGAACCTAATTATTTAGTTGGTGCTGTTGTGCTAGGTGATTCCGAGTATAGAGAACTTTTTGTGTATTTTTGTGCATTTGTATATGAGAAATTTATATACATTTTGTGCATTTGTCTAGGAGAATTTTGTGTATTTATATATGCACCTGTACATACATTTGGATTTAAACTATGTATTTGAAATTCAAATTTGCATAGTTGTCTACAGTTATGTGACATCATTTTTTTCTCTCTCGTTGCAACGCACGGGCATTTTTACTATAAACATTAAATAGGAAAACCAACACAGTTTAGGTTTAATCTTCAGTCAAAGCCAACAAACATTCCAGCCTGAAGGTATTTACTATCGAAAGTTTTGGAAAGTTTTACCCAAAATATGTTGCGGAAACCACAAATGGAGGCAGAGACCATGGAGTCCTTTATTTTAACAGACTCATGTTTTATTGTGAAGCCCTATATAGGTCGACATTCTGATGGTATTTTGGTAACTGTGTGGCTGATGTGTTCTTCTAGACATTAATCGTCAGAGATCGAGAGTGAACGAGAAACAGGTTGCTGAAACAGCCCCGTTGCAACGCACCGGCATGTGTGCTAGTAGAATAAAGATTTTGCTACGAGGTCTCTGGCGAGAGTTTTCGGCGATGTCTCCGACGAAGTCGGTTTTTGCTATAATAGCACAGTTTCCTTTTTGCTACAACCGTCCTTCGGTTTTTGCTACAATAACACAAATTGTTTGCTACAAAGTCTCATAGGAGCAATTGCAGGATTTGGATGAAAATTAGAAATTGCTACAATAGCACAAAATTCTTATTTCAAACGAACCGTTTTTTGCTACATATGAGCAATTGCGGGATTTGAGCGAAAACTGAAATTTGCTACAATAGTACAATTTTTTTATTTTCAATGAACCGTTTTTTGCTTCGTATGAGCAAAAGCGGGATTTAGTAACAGAACTGGACACGTGTCAGCAGGAGGACCCGGGGGCTGGAAAGTTTTAAGCCCCCGAGGGACGCCTAGCACTTCCCTAGAGCAAGATCGTTGTCACCATCCTGGCGGAGGCCAGATATCAGGGGGGCTCCTATACCCCGCGGCGCGCACCCCCCCCCCCCTAAGGGAAACGGGCCGGCACAAAATACGCAGGTACTCTCATTTTTTTACTTTTCGGTTTTATTTACCTTTTCATTTTTCTTTTCTTTTTTATAGTAACAATAAAATGTGTTTATATTTGTGGAAAGAAGAACAAAAAATCATTGTAATAAAAATATTGTATATAGAAAATAGATAAAATATATCTATTTTATTTGAACTATTATCACACATGAAAAAATATGTTATTTGAACGACATTTCAAATATGAACTTTTATGTTATTTAAACAATTTTTTAATAAAACATTTATCTTATTTGAACGATTCTCAAAACATGCACAATTATGATATTTGAACGAATTTTCAAAAAAACATTTATCTTATTTGAACGATTTTAAAAACATGAACTATTATGTTATTTGAACGAACTTTCAATAAAAAAATTATCATATTTGAACGATTTTCAAAACATGAACAATTATGCTATTTGAATGAATTTTCAAGAAAAGCATTTATCTTATTTGAACGATTTTTAAAAACATAAACAATTATGTTATTTGAACGAATTTTCAATAAAAGATTTATCTTATTTGAACGATTTTAAAAAGTGAACAGAAAATGCCGGTGAACAGAAACTATTTTGAATGATTTTAAAAGTGGACAGAAAAGGTGTGTGAACAAAATCTAATTTCGAACGATTTTAAAAAGTGAACAAAAAAAGTCTCTGAATGGAAATTATTTTTGAACGATTTTTAAAAAGTGAACAAAATAGGTATTCGATTGGAAACTATTTTGGAACAATTTTACCAGTAACTATTATAGAACGATTTTAAAAATTTATAGAAAATGTCAATGAACGAAAATTACTTTTGAAGATTTTTAGAAAGTGGACATAAGCTATTTTGAACAATTTTAAAAAAGTGAACACAAACCATTTTGGGCCAATTTTGAAATTAATTTGAAAATTATTTTTTTATAATGTTCAGATTTGAAATCTTTATATTTTTAAATGTTCAAACTAAAAAATATTCTAACTTTGAAAATGTTCGAATTAAAAAATGTTCATATTTGAAAATTATTAAAAATACCAAATAAAACAAAAAGGAAAAATAAAATAAAATATGAAAAGTAAAACTGTTGAAATAAAAACTTTTGAGGTTTTAAAAATGTTCGAAATAAAAAATGCTCAAATTTGAAAATGATGAAATTCAAAATGTTTATTTTTTAAATGTTCAAATATAAAAAATGTTCAAAAAGTGAAAAATAAAACAAATGAAAAAAGAAGAAGAAAATAAAAAATTAAAAGAAAAAGGAAAGAAGAAAACCGAAAATAAAAACAAAAAAGGATACATGAAAAAGCAAAAGAAAACAGAAAAAAACGAAGCAGGAAAAAGAAGCCGAACAGAAAGGAAAGATGGGCCGGCCCAAAACGCAACAAGGTGGGTACGCGGAGCGTTACACGCTCCGCGGGTACGCGGGGTATAGGGATGGCCGGAGATCACACACGTCACTTTTTAAATACATATCGTCAATCCTGTCCCTACTCCCTAGCCAATTCAATCCTACCGGCCCAGCTCGTAGGGCTCTGTTGGGTCTTATTGGTCAAATCGGCGTTAAGCACGCGTTAGTGCACTGACACTAAAGGATTCCGCTCATGGGCCGGTCCAGGTCGTATTTTTTTTTTCATTTTTTAACTCTTTTTCTGTTTCATTTTCATTTTCTTCCTACACAATTATTTTTACTTCGCGATACTTAGCAAAATTCAAGACAAGACTTTTATATGTATCTTTACAAGGCAACGACTTGATCATGATACTAAGTTATCCTTGCTGCCAGATTTGTTCTCTGTTCGTTTCCGTATTCCGGTATCCTCTCTATCATACCACGCCGTGTCTGGCCAAGGTTATGATGAATGTTGTAATATCGAGAGTGTACGAAGAGTATCACTCCATCGTTAGAGGAGTAAATTCCAATCATAAACGAGACCCTAGGCATACTTTCTGACCTGTTTGGAATTTGTCTTTATAATCACCTTGTTACGCGTAATGTTTGACAACCCCAAAGTAAATGACCGGCATGAAGGTACTTGATATTTTAATGGTCTAAGGATGTGAGTATACGTTAACACTTTTATGATAATACTTTTAACATTGTGACGTTGTGATCTTGTTGTATATCGTGTGGTTGGGTCTTTTTCCAACAACCTTGTTATGGTAGCAATGTGCTCTCATTTTTATCGGTAATAATACACATGATTAGGAAAATGGAATCATCATGCAACACACTAGCTACTTTTCGAGGCGAGACCAACTACTTTGCATTTATATTTCCACACATGCTAATAAGTTTTCCGCTGAATCTCATTTTCAGTAACCAAAGCAATTCTAGCACAGAAATATAAACATTAATCCCAAACATGGAAATAACAATAACATATATTGTTTCTTCTATGCATATTTCAATAAGGAGAGGATTGACCTCACAGATCGAGGCCATGTCAAGTAGATAATTGTGTTACATTAGATTACTCTTAATTCTCAGTCAGCTGAGCATTAGACAAACCCTTTTTTAATCCTAGAAGATAAAGTTGTAACTTATGCATGACATGCAAATATTACGAAGTTAATATTTTATTGGAATGAACAGTGTCCAAATTCTCTCCATGGGAACATCTCTAAAGCGTCATGTAAACATTAAGTGGTTGGCCGGGTGGTAGATTTGTAGATGTAGAGAACGCAAGGTTACTGCATTCTGCAAGTTTCCACTGAACGTGATGGACTCCAACCTTGCTGATTCGTTCCACTCCCTAGAACAGATAATCAGTCAACATTTGTGCTGAAAGGCTGGTTCCTAACTGACTTGTTTGAGATGACAGATTACATATCAACCGAATTTATTGTTCTGTGATGACCTTACGGGGCTGCTTACCTAAGACTAGCCATAGTGGGGAGTAACTTCAAGTAGTAACATACACATATTACTAGACTATGTTACTATCCTCATAGTGCAAAGTAACATAGAGGTGGTGTCATAGATTGTCTCATTTATTACTCTATAGACTCATTTTCTCTTGAAAAGTGTGATGTTACTAGTGTTACAAGTAACTAGCTAAGTTACTCTATTTGTATCTCTCCACATTAATTACATGCCACGTAGGATTTTTTGCTTAGGTGGCATCTATGTTACTAGTGAAGTTACTCCCACTATGGGTAGTCTAAGAATTGGTCGCAGGATTCAGGGGAGACGAACTGTCATAGTGAGGCGGCGGCTTGAATCCACCCATACCCAAGTACGTCCTTGCCGATATAGTCAATAGTTGCCTGCTTAGAAGCCGCGATGCTATGAGAGGGACGAATCAATGAAGAGTATTGGGTCTGGAACTTGCCGAGTATGCGGAGGAGGAGAAGAGATCAGCCCTAGGGGTCTGGGACATATTCCTTTTTTGTTGTTGTTGGAGCGAGTCGATCGAGAGGCAAGAGTTAAGAGCTGCCGAGGTGGATAGCTGTGCCGGATTCTTTTGAGAATGATGAAACCTGCACAATCCAACGGCTGTACACGGATTATTAGTTGATCGGATGGATACAATTTCTTAACCTCTAGGATTAACGTGGTGGCTCGTAGGGAGTCTCCAATTACCATTCTGATCAACAATAGGATGAAAACATTCATATTGCTATGATAGACATCGAGCTCATAGAAAAAAGAACAAGAAAAGAAATATTTTGAGTTTTTTCGTTGAAAATATAGAATAATGTCAATGAGTTTTTTCTTTGAAATGAACAAAACAAAAAGAACAAGAAAACAACATTAGACACTAAAGAATTATGTCAACGAGTTTTTTCTTTGAAATTTTTTAATAATTATTTATTTTTATTTTTTTTGGCATAAAGATGTAAGTGTTAAAGTAAATTTTATGTTCCATAATTATCGACCATAGTATGACAATGTTCATACTGCGTATAATAGACATCAACCAGACAAAAACAGAAAAAAATGAAGTTTTTGAGTAGCCAAATTTTTAGTAGATCTACCGCTCGATTGGTTTGTGCTAAGGACGGTTCTTCTAGAAATGATAGATGGGCATGGATGAAGTTGCTAGCCCGTGCACGTGCATGGGTTGATTATGAAAAAAGTATCTTGCTAATTCGTTTGAAATACAATCTATAAAATCACCTGGCCACTACATAGGTGGATCCCAACTATCATTTAGAGCATCAGATATAGATTTTCATGATACCAAAGATGAATAAATAATTACCCATAATGATCTAACATCGCATAGAGTTCAGAAGCTACCTCGCAATTATAAAATTAACAACATGCTATAATATAATAGCATATACGAATGATACCTGATCAGTATTATGGTAACTTTGCAATGGCATATCATTATTCGTCCATGAAATTAAAATTGCATAAAAATTGATTCATGCATGAGTGATATTTTACTTAGGATAACATTTACCAATGGCTATAAAACTACATTTATTTCTCAGTACGGTTCATGTCATTATATGGTATCAGAGCCAAGAGGTCTCGAGTTCGAGACCCCGCTCACACGGATAAAAAAAAGGAAAATAAAGATCCTACGGCCCGCTCCTATCCCACGCTAAAGACTAAAATAGCCTAGACGTGAGGGGGAGTGTTGAATATAAATACATTGTCTAGCCCCTTTTTATCAGTTCGGACTTTTGGTCTAGATGGCTAGTGCAACAATTCTATACTTATCACATAATGAAATTATAAATATATTTCTGAATCAGTTTTAGCACATCAAAGGTGATGCCCTCGCATTTACGAGGGCCACGATGCTAGTTTTCCAAAAAAAAATCCTTAGAGTTGGGCCTCCAAAACAACACCCTCATCTATTTAGCACTGCATACCCTAAAAAAATCTATTTAGCAGTGCATTATTCTAAATGACCAAGTATTAGATTCCTTTATCCGCAAAAAAAAAGTACTCCCTCCAATCCGAATTTAGTGTGGTGGAAAGATAGAAGCGTACCTACAAAACATAATACAACTTGTGACATTTAAAAGAGACCAGAGGAAGTATTAGATTCCTTTTCACATTGCTAGACTGAGATCGGACAACATTAGTAGCAGCGTTTCTACACCCGGGCTCAATAGCTCCTGTTATTTTCGAAAAAATTAGAAAAATAGTAAAACATTATGAAAATTTCTTAAAAAATGGAGACACACACATATGAATTGTTCACATTCACGCAAATTTTCGAAATGAAAAGACATTTTCTGTGACAAAATGAGTGGTCAAAATAGATCTGAAAACACATTTTTGAAAACACTGATTTTGTCTTTTTTGCACAGAGCACAGGAAATGTCTTTTCATTCCGAAAATTTACACGAATGTGAACAACTCATATGTGTGTGTGTCTCCAATTGTTTTCAGAATTTTTCATAATGTTTTACTATTCTTTTATTTTTTTCAATAAAACAGGAGCATGTGAGCTCGGGTGCAGCTTTGAATTTCCGGACAACATTGCACTTCCTTGAATCGGGCATGTCATCTAAACCATGTTGCCATTAGTGACGACCTTGAATCTGACCCCTGAGTCATCGCTTCACCTTTCCTCCGCCAATGTATGGATCACTTTCAGCTCTGATTCATGCTCGAACACCACGCACTAGGACGCTTCCAATTGGGAAGCGCCGGCAACATCATGGGAACCTTGCAGATCTCCTCCATTAAACTCACAAACATTGCTTGTGGCCTTTAGTTTTTATTATCTATATATAGCTTCGTTGCCGTTGGAGACATCATAGATCGCTACTGAAACATTCTTTTCTATTACAGTAGGAGCGAGGCCCAAGAGCTGAAACAGAATGTATGTATGCTACCTATGTACATTATCTTGCAGATTTTCTCTTTAGATCTTGCATGATTGCACGTTGGAGATTGATGATGCATGCTAACAGGATCCTTTTCTACACATATATATACAAAAAATCATAAAATTAACTAACAAAAATAGAATACATGCATGCTTTCGTTCTTCAGTACAAACTATGATCCATATTCAAAAATATCAATTTCTTATGATCCAACAAGAGGGTACATTGTCCAACCACCGATAGACCACTCGCCATATAAAGCGGTCTACATGAGAGCAAGACAACCTCCAAGGCTGATAAACTTTCTTGGGTCAGCACTAGAAACCCACTCAGGTGAACATGGACATACACATCGATAACCTGCAGAACGTGATGCCCGGCCAGGCCAGAATCAGCCTGAAAGTGCATGGTTGCCCCCATGCATGGTTTGGTAATTAATGACAATCTTTATGGACTAATATTTTCATTGAGCTATATTTGTAGGTGTCCATTAGCTTGCTTGTCTCCATTTGTTGGAGTCAAGGTCTTGCTTGTTCTCCATTTGTTGGAGTCAAGGTTAAGGGAAGAAGATCATTTGTTGATCAAGGCCAAGGTGTTCGTCATCAAGATAAAGGCCAAGTGAAGATAGGCCGAAGAGTGCTTCTCCCATCTTGGTGTATGGGGGAGCCTCATGTGAACCTTCACCAAGCGAAGCGCAATCGAGGAAGGTGGTGCATCTTGAGGAGATGAAGATCGTCCTCATCGACCTCAAGTGGATTTATGCGCAAGGCAAAGGTATGATCTTTATAGGGTTTCTATTTTACCGGTCTCATGAGACCGGGTTATAGGATAGATAGCCGTACTATCAAGAGGGGCTCTCGACCGAATATCGTGATCGTATCGTCGTAGAGAGCACAAACCTTTGCATCCATGCAATCATCTTTATTGGTTCTTATTTGGATCTTATCGTGGTGTGGTTTTGGTGCTTGTCATGCTTGTCATGACAAAGCCAAGTTCACCAAAAACGGTTTTCATATGCGTCTTCTATTGCGTTTTCGGTTTTGGAGATTTTGTCGGTTCATCCGTTTGGAAGGTTTCACCTTTCCAACCCTTTGCACAATCTCCCTTGCTTGTTTCAATATTTTGACTTTTTGTAGTGTAAGCTCTTGTCGTCCTCTTTCCACAAAATTGGATTCACTCGATTCGGAGTTTCCACGCAAAGTTATTCAGTTTCAGGTTTTGCTGTTCTTCTGTGACCGGAAGTACCGCCTCGCGGCGGCACTACCGCTGGACACTTCCGTGACTACTTTCGGATACCACTTCCGCTTATGAAAAGTCGCTTCTGTTTTCGAGCGGAAGTAGCACCGGAAGTAACCCCGGAAGTACCAGTATACCGGTACTACCGGCCCTCCAGGCGGAACTACCGCTGGGAACCTTCCGCGGCTACTTCCGGAAGCCAGTTCCGCTTATGAAAAATCGCCTCTGTTTCCGAGCGGAAGTAACCCCGGAAGTACCGGTGTACCGGT